>SNQJ01S0007857.1:22709-36771 GCA_010110895.2 Picea sitchensis | reverse complement strand
TTATCTCCCTCGCAGCTTCTGCATATATGACAGTTGTCGGGGTTTGCTTCTAATCTGACGGCTTAGATCACTTCTTCTCTGCGCTTAACTCCTGCGTTTAATATCTACGCAGCTTCTCCCGATCCAACAGCTGTCGGGATTTCTGAGTGATATCTGACGGTTCTCGGTCTCTTTCCTATGCTTCGTGCGCATATAAGACTGCTATTCCTCTTGAGCTTGATTTCCTTTGTCTTCTGTTTTCCTGTCATCTTCACTGTTGTACTTGCCATCAATGACAAGCATAACACTTTCCAACACATACGACCCAAAATATATGTGGTTCACCCTCTCTCTAGGGATACATCCACATAACTGTGCTTATGATTTATTAAGGTAAAGAATACAGTTCTTATCTGCACTCTCAGCTAGCAGATCTTCTTTCTTCTCTCTCTTTCTCTCCCCTTCCTGCGCACCCAACTGCAGGACTTGACCTTCGCACACAGATGAAGATATCACAATACAATCCTCTCCCTCCACAATGGAGCTATAACAACAATATCATACCAATACTTAATGACCAACCCAACCCATGTCCTCTTGACCTTTATTTATACATTACAATCCCTCACCGATAGCCTTAGGTCGAAACCTAGGTGCCAAAAACCTAGATACCAAAACCCTAGGTGTCTAAAACCCTAGGTCAACTTGACCCTCTTTTTATGGGCTTCACAAACATATCTTTCCTTCTTCATCACGCGGTGATCCAAAGCATCCAATGATGGTTTTCTCTGCTTGCTGAGTTGCCCACGATCCTTCTTCCTTGCTGATCTGTCATCCCTGATCTCCTCATCCAACGGATTTCTTTTTCGCATTTCACTCCATCTTTCCTTCTCTTTTGCTCACTTCAACTCAGTGACAGTTACTATGTCTCCTGTGAAGCTTTCTTTTTACCTTTCCTTCCTTCTTCTTCACTTCCTTCCATAACCAAGGGCCAACAGGCCCCCAACACTTACCTGTGACTCGTCTCGAGGCACTTCATATCTGATCCTCTTGTTTTACTTCGACTTTGGACTGCGCAATGCAACCCTTTGTTTCTGCTTTATGCCTCCTTTCCATCCTTGTGCAGACTGTCTTTTCTATGTATGGTACCCAGTTTCAACCGCACCTGGTACCTGGACCCTTTTCCTCATGCTTTTACTGAGAGTTGTGAGGCAACTAGTTATCATAGTACAACTTCAACCAACTCCCATTCACCAATCCTTCCTTCTAGTTTCCCTTCAATGTATTCAACTATGCAACTCCTCCTTCTATAACTAGGTACTTCAGTGCGGAGTGATCAATAAATATTTTAAAGTGTCCTTTCAGCAAGTAGTGGCAGAATGTTTGCAGTGCATACACCATGGCTAGTCCCTCTCTCTCTATAGTGGTGTAATTAACTTCAGCTGTGGATAGCTTCCTGTTGAAAATGCTAATGGATGATCAATGTTCCCTTATCTAGGTTGTGCCAGTACTACTCCTAATGCAATAGAATATGCATCGACATGCACATGGAATTCTTTGCTCCAATCTGGAAAAACCAGAATGGACGCTGTAACCATCTTCTGTTTCAATGTGTCGAAGCTCTACTGACATTCATCTGTCCACTCATACTGGCAATCCTTCTTCAGCAGTTTCTCCATTGGTGCTGTAATTTGGGCATATCCTTTGATAATTTTCCTGTAATATCCAATATGCCCCAGTGCAGTGCGCAGTTGTTTGACTGAAGTAGGAGGTGGCAAATCAACTATAATTGCAATTTTAGATGGGTCAACCAACAATCCCTACTTGCATACAATACGACCTAATAACACTTCAAATGGTGAGAATAATATGCATTTCTTCAGATTCAAAGCAATTTGACACTGCCTGCATTTGTCCAACATTAGCCTTAGACATTCATTATGATTTTTCAACAAACTAAAAACAGTCTAGTCATCAAAGTATGCTTCTAAAAATTTATGCAAAAAATATTTGAATGCTTCAACCACCACCCTGGAAAAGATGGCTGGGGAATTCTTCAATCCAAATGGAATTACTGTATATTGGTAGGATCCCCACTTTGTGGAAAACATAGTCTTATGATGGTCCTCCTTGGCAATGCGGATCTGATGGTATCCTGAAAAGCCGTTTGTAAAAGAATATACTTCTTGGCCTCCCACGTTATCCAACACTTCGTCTGTGAATGGTGTAGGGAAAGGGTCATGCATACATGCATCATTCAACTTTCTGAGGTCCACACAGATCCTGATTTCTCCTGTCTTCTTGTATTGTACCACCATAAGGTTGATCCACTTCGACTCTTCGACAGGTTCAATAATCCCTGCTTTCAACATTCTGTTGAGCTCAATCTTCACTTTTTCCTTGTATTTCGGGTTCAGTCTGTAAGGTCTTTTCTTGACTGGCTTCACATCTGGTTTCAAAGGTATTCTCATCTCACCCATAGGTCCTTTGATTCCCTTCGTATCAATGAACTTGGTTGGGAGAAAGTCCTGATATTCGTGCAATAACTCTATAATCTTGTCAATGGTAGAAACATCCCAATAATCTCCGACATTGGCAAGCTTCAGTGTCTCCTCTATCCCAATATTGACTTTCTTTATTTTGATCGGCTATCCTATGAATGGAAACTCAACTCCTAGTCCTTCCACATTTCTGTGGCCTTCTGTCTTAGTGATGTTTGCCTTCCTTGGATCATCATCTTCATCGACATTAATGTTGTAACATCCTTGCAATTTCTGGAATGGAGCAGTCTATTCATCCTCTTCTTGCTCCAAAGGGAGGCCATATGCCTCCTTAAATACTTTATGGCTCACAATTTGTAATTCTTGGTCTACTGAAGGAAATTCACTTTCAAACAAAAAGGTGGTTACAAAATTCTGGATCATACCTTCCCAATTTGAAGTGACGAGGCGCAACTCCGCTTGAAGGTACTAGTTGATAGGGATCATGTCCACTGTGTTAATGAATCTGTGCACCCATTTTTCTCAAGGAATGTGACTCCAGGCCTCTTCACAACTTCACACATGGTACTTTGGGAAACTTTGACCTGTGTATCTCACTTCGTAGCTTCCTACTTGTGCTGAGAACCGCGCTGTCATCAAAGTTTGACATTGTGTCCAGTCTGTGATGTTTCCTTTGTACGTCCCCCATGATCTTGCTGGTGTGGCCTTCATGGCCTCATCCATTTCCAACAACCTCTGTTGTGTTGGTACACTTGTCTCCAACTCTGATAAGAAGTTTTCTAGAGGGTTCAACCCATCAAATGTGGGTAAGTTACTCACTGTTGTGTCGATCCAACGAACCTCTCTGGTTAGTCTAGAACATCTTCTAGTAGAGACTTCATACATCTAGTTCTTCCAGTTCTCCAACGCTTCTTCTGAGTCTGATGAACATGTGTCGTCACTTCGCCAGCTCAGATTCCCATCGGCTGTAGGATTGATATAATCCTGCTGTCTGGCTGTTAATTTGTAGATGTTTTCCAGTTAGTACGCATGGTCTTCTTCTCTGATAGGCTCTGTGTATCGAGGACCCTCATCTGGATCTAAAGGTGCAATGACACTAAGGCCATCTCTTTCAAATGTCATAAGCCTCTTCTTTAGATCAACAACAGTAGAATTGTTAAAGGCCCAATCAATTCCTAGTAATGCAGGATAAGGGCAACTGTCATGAACAATTTCAATTACTTCAAAATCTGCAAAGGTTCTAACTCCATCGATGTCCACATGGACATGCTCCAATCATACAAATGGGTTGACAACTTGCTGATTAGACATTCTAAGCCTGATAGGGGAATAGATCAACTTCGGTTTTCCCATCAGTGCCCAGGTTTGCTTCGTCATGACACTAACCTCTGACCCTAAGTCAAGGACCATATAGTCTATATCATATTCTCCTATTTGAGCATTCATGTGTAATTCTTTATTTTTCCTTCTCCTTTTCCCAATTTGGTGCACTGCCCTATTCAGTAAGGAGTCTATCTTTCCTATCTCATATTGCTTGATTAAATCTTGTAATTCTTGTACAACGCTTTTATCTTGAATCAACTTAACACAAGTGCAAAAAAATTCCATGAGTTTGCTTACCTCTTTTCCTTCTGTTGGCGACGCAGACTGATCAAATGCCTGAGGCATGCCATATTCTTTGATTTCTGGTTGTTTCTTTGATGAAGACCCTTGATCTCCTTTGAGCTATTTTCTTTCCTCCTCAAATATCTATCTTTATTTCTTAGCATCAAATTTTGGGGTCTTCTCTATAGCTTTCCTGATCGCGTGGTCGTCTGCAGTCTTTCCTTGGGTTTCTCTATCTTCTCCTATAACAGCGCCTCCTCGAGTGATTACTAGGACAATAGGGTTTGCTCCGCGAGGTTCGACATATATCAGTTGCACTTGCGGGTTTTGCTGAGGTCCTCATCTTTCCTGAAGCTTAGCTAGCAGCAAAGGGCATTCCTCGATGACATGCTTGAAGGAATTGCAATAACTGCAGGTTGTGCAAGGGTTCTGGCAGTCCCTTGCTAAATGTCCTGTCTGCGCGCAGTTGTAACAGATTATTTGTCCTCGGGCTTGACCCATACCTCCTCCTCATCCTCGTCCTCTATATCCACCACAAGTATTGAAACTTCCTCTTCCTAGAGCATTATATTGTGCATTGTTTCCTTCTTGGTGTACTTCGCCTTGGATCTTGTATATGTCTCTTGATCTTTCATGCATCAGGTCAAAAGCCCTACAATATATATCATCGTGCCCTATGGACTTACATAATGTGTAGTACAAGTTTGAGGGTCTCTGAACATACTTCTGCATATAGTAGCACTCACCACGGCGATGTCGGTTTCTGCATACTTCGCACCAGGGCAGGTTAACTTGCTTCAAGGGGCTCAACACTCCTGAGGCCAAATATTCATGAAACAGGGGATAGTGTTCTTTATCATGACCTTCATATATGCATCTTACACACTAGATATATTCTCTTTTGTCCTTCCCCTTGTCCTTCTTCATATCCTCAACCTGCAGAGACAAACTAGTCAGCTGGCTCAAGATCTGGCTCATGCCTGAGCTAGATTCTCCCATAGGTGCTGATTCAAGCTTCATGGCAATCTCCAAAGCTTCTGCCTGTGATGAAATATTCTACTGCATAAGGGGAACTCTGATGTGTGGTAAAAGAGCAATGATGAACCATTCTTTTTTTTTCTCATCTAGGATCTTAAAAGTCAATCGGTCTGTTAGGGTCTTGAATCTTTGATCGAACTCCCAAACAGGTTCAGATACCTTCTGTTTGATCTCCTTCAGCTCAATAATACACTATGACTCTGACTTAGGTTTATTAAACTCTAAAACCAGTGCGTTCTTGATCTCATTTAGTGGATTAGGCTGCGCAAGCCCTTGGACAAGCTTCATTTACCATCTCAATGCGCGATCCCTCAACGTAGTGCTAAACTATTTTTTTTTAACAACTTCATCGGTAATATTTTTAATGTTCCATACGACCTCACACAGGAACCAATGCTGATCATGATCTTCATATCCATCTCCTTTAAATATAGGGAGCCTCATCTCGTCTGCCATAGAGATAGGGTAATAGTAGTCGACGAACTCTGGTGATTCAGAATATTCTGATTACTTAGTGTTTTTGGAGTAACAGAAGGATTGATATTACTTACTTTAGTGGTCTGCGCAGTTCTTGATGTTTCTGGATCATTCTGGAAAAGTTCCTTAGCTTCCTCTTCCTCTGCTTTGGTGGGTTCTGAATGTTCTTCGTCTATTAGATCTGCCTCTTCTCCACTGTAGAAACCCTCATCTACATGGTTTTTCTTGAACATGTTCTCAAGGTGAACCCCTCAAAATACTTTCCCACTGTGCATATGTCCAGCTTCTGTGTCGCTGTCGCTGTCTGAATTATTGAGCATTATCCTTTTGGGATCCAACCAATCTACTGTATCTTCAAGATGTTCTTTTCATGCAACAACATCTTGATTCTTAGCTTCAGAAATTGTAAAATTTTTCCTCTGGTTCCTTTGAAGAAGTATCTCTCGCCTTTGCTATATGATTTTGTTCTGTCAACATCAAATTCGATGATATACCCTCCAATGGTACTATCGAACCAATGATCTACAACCCTTGATACAACGTTTTCGACTCTCTTAACCTTCTTAATCAAATCCGACGTCCAAACCACATGAGGTCTAGATCTAATCTCGAACTGGGTATCGACTAACCTAGCTAACCATTCATATAGCTCTTGATGGATTCCTCCAAAGAAGATCTCATGAATATCGGTGAAGATGTGTCTCTGCAGCCAACCTTCAATACTTAGCTTAGGGTTCTTGTTTTGGGATTCAATGAAGTCCCTCTCTTGATCCTCTATCCACTTCTGAATCTATGTATTCAGTGGGAACCACCTTGACATTCCCTTACACAGATTCCAGTCCCGATAACAGAACCATTTGTTGGCACATGGGTAGATCCAAGGTTCACTCCAAGAGCGCACCAACAAGCCCTAACTACCGACCCTTTTGGTAGCACCTGTGAAGCAGATGCAGTCTCACCTGAAGCATCTATGAGGGGGGTTGCAGGACAAGAATGTCTACAACTAGGGGAATATCAAGTGGATCTATCACAACAACAATACAACATTCATATATCACTTATCAACTAGGTCTATCTTGCGCAGCTACAGATATGATCTAACATAAAATTTCAAATAACAATATAACAATGACAGAGATCCAGACATCAATCACGCATACGACACAAAATATATGTGGTTCACCCTCTCTCTAGGGCTACGTCCACATAACTGTTCTTATGATTTATTAAGGTAAAGCATACAATTCTTATCTACACTCTCAGCTAGCAGATCTTCTTTCTTCTCTCTCTTTCTCTCCCCTTCCTGCACACCCAGCTGCAGGACTTGACCTTCACACACAGCTGGAGATCTCACAATACAATCATCTCCCTCCACAATGGAGCTATAACAACAATATCATACCAATACTTAATGACCAACCCAACCCAGGTCCTCTTGACCTTTATTTATACATTACAATCCCTCACCAATAGCCTTAGGTCGAAACCTAGGTGCCAAAACCCTAGATACCAAAACCCTAGGTGTCTAAAACCCTACGTCAACTTGACCCACTTTTTACGGGCTTCACCAACCTGTCTTTCCTTCTTCATCGTGCGGTGCTCCAAAGCATCTAATGATGGATTTATCTGCTTGCTGAGTTGTCCATGATCCTTCTCCCTTGCTGATCTGTCATCCTTGATCTCCTCGTCCAACGACTTTCTTTTCCACACTTCACTCCATCTTTCCTAATCTTTTGCTCACTTTGACTTAGTGACAATTACTGTGTCTCCCGCGAAGCTCGCTTTTTACCTTTCCTTCCTTGTTCTTCACTTCCTTCCATAACTAAGGGCCAACAAATGGCTTGACACCCTCTTTAATTGGAATCACATGTTGAATTATGTGGGTGTCATAAGCCTTTAAATCTTCATAAGTCCAAGCAAATACATCGCTATATTTCTTGAACAATTGTGTAAACGTATGATTCTCTTCCTCCAAACAACAGGTGTCTAGATTAATGTACTTGGGTTGTTTGGGTGTTCCTGGGTTCACCAAAAACTGCGTCATGGTTGAATTGTTGGTATTTGGATTTTCCTCTCTTCTAACTTAGTCTGTAAATCGAATAGCTTCTCAAGTGATATCACAGTTTTTGGGATGCAATTGGTTTTTACTTTGACTGCTTCATCTCGATAGCTTTGAAGATCATGTGCATGAGCTTCATCATCTATTACTGATTCTTGAAAATATTTGAGCTGGTGAGGAAATTGATGATTTGAGTATCATTATTGAATACCCTTTAGTTCATGACATTATCTTGTATGGAAGGCGTGAACATAATTTCCACAGAAAAACCACCATTAAGGTGTATGTCTAGAATCCGCATTTGCCAAAATGTCTGCAACAACATTCTAGCAGTGGGGTATAGATTCAATATTAAAATCTTTGAAAGAATAAAGTAAATTCCATACCTCGTGTTGGTAAACTCTCAAATGTGGGGACATGAAGTGAATGGTGTTTCTTACTTGTCGAACAACTGTTTCTGAATCACCAAATACTCATAACCATTTTACCTTTAGGTAGATGGATTTCTTCAAACCTTGGATCAAGGATTCATATTTAACGGTATTATTGGTGCATTCAAATTCCAATTGGATGGATATGAGTGTTTTATGTTGATTTGGGTCGATGAGGATACATCCTGCCTTGAATCCATATTGGGATTTGGAGCCATACAAAAACATAGTCCATATGTTAGTATATTTAGGTGGATTAATTATATAATAACCTAATTCTTTTAATATTATACAAGCATTATCATCACCATGATTGCATGGAAGGAGTTCAGAATAGGTGTCTGTTTTCATTTTAGATAGTTTTGCTTCATAAAAACCATGGTCAGTCTCTAAGAAATAATTACCCAAAACAAAATGTGCAAAGATGATAGGCTCATTTTTACCTTCTAATTCGATTAATGTGTGTTTCATATGAGCTTCACTGTTTACACGGATTTGATTGGGTTTACCTTTGTACGACAACCATAAGTGAGACAAATCTGTAGAGAAGTAGCCTTGAAGTTTGTCTGACCAATCCATGCTCAACAACAAACCATAACTATCTAGGATGTCATAAAAAATAATGTCGATTACCTAATGAACTCTCGGGTTAGAGGATAATACAATATGTACATCTTTGATATCTCCTCTTACTTTTACATATGACCTATCTAACTATATGATCCTAATGGTAGTCAATTTAAGTACACCATTTATTCTTTGGCATATCGAATAGGTCATGATGTTGGAAGAAGCACCAGAATCTACCATACAATTATGTACATTGAAATTACAAATTTCATATGTAGGCAAAAAAGGAGGGATTTGAAACTTTGAAAAAACACCTAGACTTGTTGCATTTATGGTAGTTTGATTTAAACTATGTGTATTTCCTTTGCTTCTATAGTTTTAGAACTGTTTTCAGTTGCGACACTGTGTTTCTTCTGAGAGTTGTCATCATTGAAAGTATCAAGGTGGATATCACGTTGTTGCAATAATGTTGAATTTAGTTTTCTTCATATCTTCAATAACACTATAGTCTAACACACATTTTTTTGGTTTGTTTGTTGTTTCATTTGGTTGTAAACTATTATCTTTGTCATTAGTTGTTGGGTTGTTGGGATTAATGTTGTTCGTGATCGGGTTCGACGTACTATGATTGTTGTTATTGACTTAAAAAATTGTGTTAGGTTTATTAATAACAGTGGTTGGATCTGGGGTGCTTGGTTTCGAAGTGGTAATAGGGGGTGATTTTCCTGAGAGGGGTGTTGGATTTCGAAGAAGAAGAAGTGCTTGGGACAACACCTTTTTTGCGTAGATTATAATCTCTGTAGGTAAATTTTATGACTAGTATATCTCCAATAAAAACTTCTTCAATTTGTTCATCATCTGAGTCAATACACCAATCCCTCAAGGATGTAGCAGAATCTTGAGGGGTTTCCTCAATAGTTTCCTCATTTCCTTCTTCGGTGGGTTGTTCAACAATTAAGATTTGCTGATATAGAAAATGATTAATAAAAAAGGTCATAGAATTGAACCACCGAGAACAAGTTTTTTCAGAGTGATTATGTTGGTGATATGAGTAGAAATTGTCATTACTGAAGGTATCTAGGCTTAGCATGAGTTGTGGTACTTCGGGTGGCTTGGATTGGTTGTCATTCCTCTTGAAGAATGGACAAAAAATTATATGTATTTAAGGTCCTTCTCCAACATTCTTCTTGAGATCAAAAACTTCATTGAAGAGCTTCTTAACTAACTTAACCACACTATCGATATCCTTTAGTTCCTTTTCAGGGGGTTTCATTAGCAACAATGGTTTCTTTCCAACCGATTTGATTTCTTTAGAATATGCATGACTATCGTAGGAGGATAACTCTTTCTCAACAATTTCAACTTCTTCAAAATTCTGACCCAAAGTGTCCTTACCATCCTGTTTAACAAACATGCATATAGAATGAATTAGAGTCAATGTGTAGTATTCAACGACTAAGGATTGTAAATGGGTTGTATCGATAGTAAACTTAGTGAGGATTGTAATGAAATGTTGATTGAAATACTTCACTTTTTCTCTCTTTTCCATTTTTATAGCTCATATCTCCTTGTATAAAAAATTAGTAGTTTTTCGTTCCCCAAATTTTATAATAAAAGCTTTCTCAAAATCCTCGCAGTTGGTTATGGAACCAGGTGGTAGATTAAAATACCAAGTGGATTCTCTACCTGTGAAGGTGTAAGGAAAAATCCTGTAGACCACATCTTCATGTTGAACATTGAGGAGACAAATAGCTAAAAAGAAATTTTTAACATGATCTCAGGTGAACCAGGTCTGTCTAGGTCAAATTTTGGAAGGACTTTTTCGGGTTTTCTAGCCATTTCATTTAAGGCTCCACCAGATTCAAAGCACCTTCAGAAAACCATGGTGGGATTACTACTCTTCATTCTTGATGTTCACCCATGATCTGTTCAATATTGATTTCCAATTTTTCACCATCAAAGTCATGTTCCCTTTCGAGAGGGGTATGAGGGATACGATTTAAGGATACATGTACTTTCTGGAATGCAGTTTCAATCAGATCTTCAACAGAGTCAACCAGAATGTTGGAGTGGTTTTCTGGTCGCCTTACATGAGTATTTATTATCCTTGGTAGTTATGAGGTTGTGGGTAACTTTCCAAGCAATTTGGCATAGGCTTCGGTGATATGCCAAGTTTAAGTAAATTCCTTGTAGGGTATAGGAAACCAAGTTTCTGTATGGGTTTCAAGACTGCCAGTGGTACTTTCGAATGTAGGATTTGTGTCTTCAAATATAACTTCACATTCTAAATTTATGTGAGATAAAAGGGTTGGACCAGGAGTGTTTTCAGAGGACTAGCTGTGTGCATGTAGTGCGTTTATCTAAGACATACAATTTCAAGCTTCCTTCTAGCGCCAATTCTATTGATGGGGAGAAAATTCCCAGCAACAGTAAGGGGTACTCCCCGGTACATGGTCCCAATTAGACTATGCACCATTTTGTTTAGAAGACCCATCTAGATTCTGGACCAACTGCCATTACTAGTTGTGAGGGTAAGAGATGGATGGTTATGCAGATGAAAGATGTAGAGGAATACTATGTAAAAACATAAAGAAATCTAATCTACTTCTAATCTATCCTATCCTGTTTAGGGGAAAATTATCGTAACCAAATAAGTTGTAATGAAACTAAACTCTGTTTAAACCCCAATCAGATAGCTATCATGAAGGTGCAAAGTTAGAAATACATGCATACAAATATATAACTAGAAAAGTATAAATCATATCTCTACATATATAAACAACACATGTGTTGAGGACATGAAGTATAAGAAAGAATAACAAAACTACAAAAGTAACATAGATTGCATCTGAAAAGTCTAGAAGAAAACATGTCCTTACAACCCATGTGAATAGATAACATTCTGCTAGAAATAGTTCACAACAAACAATGATGCACACCAATTCTTCTCTCTGTCAAAATTGGCCCTGAGGGCTTCTCAATATTCATTAATCAAGTATTTTCTCCAAAATGAGTTCTAGAGCATATACAAAGCTTGAAGAGGATCTTTAAAGTGGGTCTCTTCCCTTATTTATACAATTATTCCTAACTCATGAATGTGATTTCCTGTATTCCCCAAAGAAACTGTTACAAAAGGAGACCTTTCAGATTCCTTGTCTAGGATTGTGACACACGTAGGGAAAAAGACAAATTGGAAGTGGTTGGAAAAAGACAAAATATAGTGCAGTTAATAGCAATTCCGAATTGTTATTTTGTCCTTTTCATGGAATCTTGTCCCTGATATATGTTTTCCACATTTCTAGTTGATCATATAGTGCCGAGATCCAATGGTATGCTAATTTCTTAAGGGAATATGCATGCATGGTTCTGATGTCCTTGAGGGTCTGCGTATCCTTTGATAATGTAGCCATGAATACCTGGATCATAATATGGAATTTCATTGGCTGTATGAGATGATGCTCAATTAATTCCATCATTACTATGGTAGTTGACTCAATGACTTCTCATCTGCAACTTGTGATGTCCTATATTTTATCGACGAGTTCTTCCATTACAAGATTCTTTCCAAGATCTTCTAACTAGGGAACTCGACATCTCTTGATTAATTCTTGTGTTTCTTTGTGCAATCATGAACATATCACCATCGAGCTAGTTATCTCTATGTCTTCCCTTTGTCCAGGTTGTTGACAATGCTCCACTAAATAGAGATATGTTTTTCTCTCCACACTTGAAGGGTTAGGGAGTTCGACTGGTGCATTAGGATTTTCTGCAATCCATCTGTCTATATAGTCTATGCCCTCATGTATAATGTTCATCTGTGTATTATTGGCCTTTACTTTTCTCTGCTGATCGATGATGGTAGTGGCTATTTCCTAGAACATGTGCAGGTGGGCATACATGTCAATGATAACTTCTTCTAGTTCTTTTCTAACCTTCTTTGTGTTAGCCTTGAAAATTTGCAATTTGACCTCATCGATCTTTACATGTTGGAATTTTTCCTCTAGTTCTCTGGTCCTTACATGTTTCTCTAGATTTTGCTGGCACAAATTCTGGACGTTGTCTTTTGTGGAATTCATGAAAGTGGATCCAATGGAGGCTATGGAAACTGGGTCTTCACTGACATTTCCTGTTATGGGGGTTTGTGTGAGAACTAAAATTGGATTCCCCCCAGTCACCGAAACTTTATTCACTTTCTCTTGCATAATCCTACCCGACACTCTGTCATATGTAAATTTCTTTAAATTGGGAACTTCATTTTCTTTGAATAGGGTGCGGAACCACAAATCTAGCCCACCAAATTAATTGTGATTGCTGGTGTTGTAGGCAAATCTCCCTGTGGACAGGTAGATCGCCTCTAAGAGCTTGAAATTAACTCTAAACAGAAAATTCTTAACGTGGACACTGACTTCCTTTCAAATCTATCTAAACTAACACATGAGAAGGAAGGATGACAAAAGTACCTCTTTATCGATGTTTGTCCCTGCACGCTCCTAGTTGCACTTCGATCATTTACTTCTCACTAGATCCTGTGGACAAAACAAGATACAACCACTTCCTACTCTATTGATATTAGCTTGAAAACAGATCTATCAATTAATGATAAGTTCATGTGACATTATACACAAACTAGAAAGAAACAGGCCAAGCGTGTCATATTGATGAGAATAACGACAACAGTACTTACAATCGTAGATGCGAATGCGACATCTTCGTCGAGTCCTCTTCGTCTAACCCTTGCCCGAAAGATCCACAACCTAGACAACATCAGCTTCACTGATCACTCTCCTTTGGCTGACTGTGTGTTTTCTCCAAGATCATAAGTTTCATACCAACAGTTCTTCCCCCAATCAGCTCCAACACCACTTATGAGATCATAAGTTTGGTGTAATTCTCCATTTCCCCTTCCCCTTTCACCATTAGAAATATTGCTTATATAGCCTTGGAGAGGCTTCAACCACTTGAGATATCTTTGGGGAAGTT
Source organism: Picea sitchensis (assembly GCA_010110895.2). Taxonomy (NCBI): domain Eukaryota; kingdom Viridiplantae; phylum Streptophyta; class Pinopsida; order Pinales; family Pinaceae; genus Picea; species Picea sitchensis. The sequence continues at coordinate 23,131 of SNQJ01S0007857.1, read as the reverse complement.
GAGGATTTTCCTCCTTCAGTTGAGGATCTTCCCTAAGATCATGGCTGGACTAGGGATTCCAATCCAACTGCCTTCAAAGAATGAAAATATGCTTCCCCCGTTCATCTCAATAGCTTAACAACTGCCCATAATAGGTAGCGCTCCCTCAAAAGGGCCATCAGAGCGCTGTAGCGCTCCCTAGTAGGCTTTAGGGGGGCGCCAACGCTTTCAAAATCTATAACGCTCCCTCAAAAGGGCTAGAGGAGCGTTATAACGCTCCCTGACAGTGTAAGGGGGAGTGCCGATGCTACGAGATAGTGTAAGGGGGAGCGCTCCCCTCCAAAAACTCAGTTTTTGAGGTGCTTTCAGATGGAAAAAGGTTTGCAAGCCTGCTGACTCATTTCTCCTCTTCCAAATCAAATGTTTGAGGTGTTTCAAGTGTC
>SNQJ01S0007857.1:0-22659 GCA_010110895.2 Picea sitchensis | reverse complement strand
CCTCCTGAGCTTGATTTCCTTTGTCTTCTGTTTTCCTGTCATCTTCACTGTTGTACTTGCCATCAATGACAAGCCTAACACTTTCCAACACACAATTCATAGGGTGTATTTTCAGTGTGTGGTCTGAGGTGGGATTTGTTAAGAACATGGACTATTGTGTGTATTGCTTCTACCTAGTAGGTTTGACCAATTTTCTTCTCATTCATCATTGACCTGGCCATTTGCTGCACTGTTCTGTTTTGCCTCTCAACTACCCCATTTTGTTGTGGAGTTCTTGGGATTGTGTATTCTCTCTTGAACCCATGTTTATCACAGAATTCCTTGAACTCACTTGAAATAAATTTTCCTCCTCTATCTAATCTTACTTCCTTTAACCTCTTTCCTGTTTGATTCTCAGTTAAATCCTTAAATATTTTAAATTTCTTAAATGCTTCATCTTTTTCCTTGAGAAAGGCAACTCAAGTTAGTCTGGAGTAATCATCAATGATCAGCATGAAGTAGTTTTCTTTCCCTGTGCCTTCCTGTCTTGATGGTCCACATAAATCCATATGAACTAGTTGGAGTGGTTTCTCTATTGAAGTAGAGCTCTAGGATTTAAACTGTGTCCTCATTAGCTTTCCTACTTGTTAGAGTTTACACATAGAATCTTGTGGCTTTGATATTCTCAAAAGATCTTTTACTTCCTCAAGATTTTTGAGCTTTATTAAGTGGTCAAAGTTTAGATGTCCAACTCTCCTATGCCATAACCAACTCTCATCATGTTTTCTTAGATGGTACTCTTATCTATCTTCTTTCAACACATATACATTATTTTTTGTCCTTATGCCTTTAGCCACTACTTGTCCTGAGTTTACAGACTTTATCTTGCATTCCTTGGAAGTGAACACCACTTCACATCCTCTGTCACACATTTGACTTACACTGAGTAGATTATGTTTCAGTCCATATACAAGCAGAACACTCTGGGATTTTCCTTTGCCATTACTTAGACTCACCATCCCTTTACCCTTGATTTTACCTAGAGCATCATTTCCAAAGGTTACATTTTTTTATTTTCCTTCACTTAGAGATAGAAAATTACCTTTGTCTCCCATCATATGTTTGGAGCAACCATTGTCAATATACCAGGGGTTCTGTTGTCTTTAGGCTGACATCACTAATCCATGCTTGTCATTTTCTTTTATCTTCCAAACCTTGACATTTTCAACAGAGGGGTTCAAATCTAGCTCGTAGTTCCTTAAGCGACAGTCTGCAGCTTTATGTCCAAAATTATGGAAGGTGTAACATTCTGGTTCATTGAATAAAGGATCATAATGATTGTTATGCTTAACCTGTGTCCTTTTTCTAGCCATCACATTATTTATAGTCTTTGATTGTTTGTTACATGGTTGTCTCATTCTTTGTTGCGGTATATATCTATTCCTTGAATATTTTGATTGCTCATACTTGAATCTTAAAGAACAGTTTACAGCTTTGTGACCAAAGTTAGAACATAAATAACAATATCCATAGAAAAATCCTTTGTACCTGGAAAATGGTTGTTTTCTTTGAGAAGGTAAATCTCTTCCATGTTGATGATTTCTTTTAATAGAGAGTACATTATTTATCTGATCTATAGTTTTAGTTCTGGTACCTCTTTCGTTACTCCTCCTGGGAAACTTATTATCTTCTTTTGTTTCTGCAGGCTTTTTGTTGTCATTGGTGGTAGATTTGACAAACTTGATGGGTTCTTTGTTGCTTGGATGATCACTACTTGATCCCTCTTCATAACCCAGACCCATTTTAATCTTTGGGTTTCTTTGCTGATTCAGAATGGTGGCCAATTCTTCTGAGGCTTTGATACTTGACATATTATGATGATACAAGGCTTGAAACTTCTCCAACTCTTTCCTAGTTTTCACTACTTCCTTTTCCAGAGCTTCACATCTTGCCTTCTTTTTTGATAATTGTTGTTTCATAATGTCTTCAATTTTCTTTGCCTCTTCTAATTCCTCTTTTAGTAGGACAAAGTCTTCATCAGGTTCTTTACTTCCTTTCTTGAACTATATCAACAATCATTTTTGTTTTCTCTTCTTAATTCTGAGTCTGTCAATCTCTTCCAGTGCACTGATCAGTTCTCCTTCCATATTAACCACAACTTCTTCTTTATTAGCATCACTTCCTGTTCTTTTGTTGTCATAATCCTCTTTGGCCATAAGCATGAAGTCATTTATTTTATATTCAATAGAGGAGTCATTGTCTTCAACATCTGAAGGATCATCATCATTGGTTACACAAAGACTTTTCTTCTTAAAATTGTTCTCTTTAAAGAAATTTTTGTGTTTGTGCTTCTCCTCATCATTATATGCCTGGTCCTTTATTTTGTGAGGACATTTATTTGAAAAGTTACATATCTTACCATAGTTGAAACATTTGAAAGGCAGTTTACCTTTGTATTTTCCTGATCCCTTCTTCAGTCTTGTCACAAATTTTTCTTCAATTTCATCAGGCTCAGAATCCTCATTCTTGTTTGCTTTAAATGATGCTTCTCTGGAGGTGGGTTTATCTTTAACTATTCTCATTTCATATGCAGTCAATGTTCCTAGAAGTTGATCAAACACCAAGGATTTTAAATCATTAAGTTCTTCTATAGCAGAGACCTTCGAGTTGAACCTATTTGGTAGAGATCTCAAAATTTTCTGAACTAAAGAGGGTTCCTCAGTTTTTTCACCAAGTTCTTTCATTGCATTTACCAGTTCTTCAACTCTCAGAAAGTACTTTCCAATAGTTTCATCCTCTTTCTTCTTCAGCTATTCAAACTGTACTCTGTAGGTTTGAAGCTTGGCGTCCTTTACCTTCTCATTACCTTCATAACTGCTAATGACTTTGTCCCACATTTATTTGGCAGTTTCTAAGTGCATAACTTTTACAAATTTTGCTTCTACAAGCCCACTCAGAATAGCATTCATAGCCTTAGCGTTGAAGTTGAATTCTATCTTATCATCCTTATTAGCTAGTACAATTGGCTTTACATAACCAGTCTCTACCACATCCTAGACATTTGCACCTAAAGCCATTATGTAGGTTCTCATTCTAACTTTCCAGAAGGCAAAGTTTGTTCCATTGAAAAGAGGGGCCTTATTGGTTGAAGTTCCTTCATGGCTTGACATGTTTAAGCTCTAGGATATACCCTTAGATAAAAGGGGCTGGCTCTGATACTAATTGCTAGACAACTGAGTGGGGGTGAATTAGTTGTTACTGTGCTTAAACAATTATATCCATTTTTAAATTCATTACATAACTCTCAATTATCATCAAAATAAATAAGCAGTAGAGTATTCAACATCAATCACACACATGTACAATACAGAGATATATATTCCTGAGGAAACCCATAAAGGGTGAAAACCTTTTCTCCTTTATATGATAATTATCTTCTATACATTATCATTCTTATGAGCACCAACTCATAATAAGGCTACCACCTCTGTTTTGCAAGCTGCTACTTGCTGAGAGCATCGACTCTCTGGTTTCTCTAGCACCCACTAGAAGGAAGTACCAACTCCCTGAATGTTCCAACACCAACTGGATAGAAGCACCAACTTCCATTCATACAGGCACCGACCTATATATCAAAGAACCAATGTTCTCCCTTGCACCACCCTACCACCCTGGTTTCTCTGGCTACAACCAGATGGAAGCTATAACTCCCTGCATTCAAGTACCTACTTGAAACTATAAGGAAAACAGTCCTCCCTAGCACCTCCCATCCTACCTCAAATATAAAACTTTGCTTTCTGTGAATTTATTATAGTGATTCAATAGTTTTTATTGGCTTACCAGACGTATCACTGTTATGCTATGTTTCTCTTCTTTGCCTGCATTAGTGTATTCATGCTTGCATCCTCTTTAGCTTTATGATCTTCTCCTATGTCTCAACATGCACACCTCAGCATTCTCTTCTTCTCACAGATATGCATTTATGTTCTTGTCTTCTTCTATGTTTCAGCTACTGCACCTCATGCTTCTACATGCATGCACTACTCAAAACAACAATGTCATGATCCCTTCTCTGTTTCTCCATTTTTATAGTCTTAGGGCACCTTGTGCCTTCTACATGTGCTATGCCACTGCATACCATTCCTCCGTTCATCATCACTCGCACTTCTCATGAGGTCCTTTGGCTTCACTTGCTCTAATGGTCTTCAACCCCCTTCCATCTATCAATCAACTCTATGATGAGTCTACACTCCACTAGCAGTGGCCTCGAGACTCTTCGTCTTCTCTGTCGATCACCCTGAAAATTTTTCGAATTCTCTGGCAGACGCCATCACTTTGTTCTGGCAGTTACAACCAGTCAAGTATGGCTTCTTTGGTTGTTGGAGTCTTTGAACAGTTGAGATATTGCTGGAAGGTGAAACCAGAGATCAACGGTTCCTCATGAATGATCCCTACGTGACCTGGCACCAAGTGCAGAATGCCTCTCCAAAAGACCACTGGCTATGACCATGGGCCTAATCAAAAAGGCACTTCGCAACTTGTGGTTCGGGGATTCTTCTGTGAGTCTCCTTGATTCCTTCCTCTGGAATTCCTGATACCTGGAATGGATCCTAGCTATGCTATCTCCTTCCATTCACGTGACCACCGGCGATGACCAAGCACTTATCCATAAAGAGATTTCACAATTCATAATTCGAGAATCCTATGCTGAGGCATATTGACTCTCCCATGTCCCATTCCCTGAAATGGAGCTTAGAAAATGGTAACTCCTTCCCCTCACATGACCACCGGTGGTGACCACAGCCTATGCTAGAAGGCATTTCGCATTTTTCATTTCGAGGATTCTTTGATGAGTTGTCTCGACTCTCCATGTCACGAACTCTGAAATAGATCTTGGCTTCTCTAGCTCTGCTCTCCATCTCTCGACGATGTGACCATGAGATATGACCACTAGCTAGCCATTTAAGCGCTTTGCTCTTCAGATCAACAGTCCATGATCCGTGGTGATCGGATGGCTATCCTTCACCCCGAAAATTTAGCTTTTGGGACTTTGAGGGAGTGTTGATGCTAAAAATCCCGAAACTAAACTCCCAAAATGACGTCACTCGATGACATGACATGATCTGTGTAGTTGCCACGTGTCACTCATAATTGTGATTTCTAGGTTCCTAAAATGTCGAATCATCTTGACACTTGTCGTTGTTTGATCGTGCCACATGTCATTGATAACGTAGTCTTCCACTTGTCCTTTTTGACATGGTCTGCCACATTCACCTCCTAGATTTTACGACCCAGATTCATCCTTGATCCAACGACTAGGATTATTTCGCAATTTCACATATCTCAAGTTCAAGAGGTTAGGGAACCCCATTCCTTTGAATTTTCGGTCAGAAAAAGGATGATCTTTCGCCACGTTTCCTTCTTGGATCGATGGTCCATATTTTTTCTCGATCCAACGGCTAAGATTATATCATGATTTCACATATCGCAAGTTTGAGAGGTTAGGGAACCTCCTTCCTTTGAACTTTCAGTCAGTGAAATGCTGATCTTTAGCCATGTGTCCTTCTTGGATCGACGGTCCAAATCATTTCATGATCTCGCATATCACGGGCTCGAGGGGTTACATCACCTCCTTCTTTTGACTTTCTAGTCAGCGAAATGCTGATCTATGACTATGTGTCCTGCCCAAAGATGGACGGTCCTCCTGCTTTCGGGATTTTGTAAGCCTGCTTCTCCTTGCACTTGAAAGAACATGCAGGTTCTCTTGGATCCAATGATGGTCAGACCCCGTGCTCGGATCTAACGCCCAAGATCTATCCTCCATCTGTGCACTCCTCCTATCTAGACTTATGATGCCTTCCGAGCCTATTTTCCATCGCTATTCTTGCCATAGTTGTTCTTGCCATCAATGACAAGCTCACTCTCAACTGTAAACCTGGCAATAGAAGAATGATGGGGGGGATATTATTCCACAAGAGAGAGGGGTCCAAGGGGGAATTATTCATGGGTATTAATCCAACCCACATTCCTGGAATTATTATCTTTGGGTATAACCTTCTATTTGTTGATTCAGTGTATGAGAGACCAATCAATAAACTCATGTAAGAGGGTGGGTTTGATTGGTCACATCCCATAGTTATTGGAGAGCATGGGATGAAGTAAAATCATCCTTGAGAAGAGTGTGAGTTGAGGAAGCAAGGAAGAAGAGGAAATTCGTATGTAGACGAGGGACAGTTTTGACATGCATATTTTGGGAAGCAAAGGAGGAGCAAAGTGCTAGGAAGAGAACCATCCATGGTATACTTGAAGGAAACCATTGTTTGGCTGTGTTTATATGCTGAGAAAGATGCCTGTGCTATTGTAAATTGGGTTGTGAGCCTATGGTTCTATTTTCTGTGGAGAAAATATCTTAGAGCCTTGTGAAGATTGCAATAGCATTGAGAGTCACCCTCATACTGCAAGAGGATAATCCCATTACCCATAAAAATATAAATGTATTGAAATGGTTTGATTAGGTGGATCAAAAAGACTTTAAAGAAAGGAAAATCCAACAGATATCACTGCAGATCAATGATGGACCATTGGGCTATGGAGTCAAACAGTTTGCTCAATGAAAGCATTTAAGATCCTTATCAGAAAAAATATTTGTGTAATGATGAAGAGAAGAATAAGAGAATTAACATAAAGATGAAAACTCGCTAAGCAAAGATCCTCCCTGCAAAGAGAAAATATGTGTCTAAATAATGAACGATGAAACATGGACAAGATAACAAAAGATCCTCTACTATTTCAGGAATCCATAAATCAAAGATGCTACATCCAGTGAAGCATGGAAAAAATAACAATAGATCCTCTATTGTCTTAGGAATCCATAAATCAAATATGTTACATCTAGACAAGAAGAAAAATAGAATAGAAACATAGAAGACAAATCTAATGAAACAATTCATATGAATCTTCAATAACAATACCATTTAAATCTACATGCCCCTCCAACATACAAACTGAAATATACAATCATAAACATTTCTCACAATCATAAAAATTTCTCAAAACTTCCTCTGGTCTTGGGCCGAACCTCCCTCTCTTTTCATAGTTTGGATATCCTACTTTGATACCAATAATGGTGGTCAATATATAGGAATCCTGGTTGGCCCTCCTATCATAGGGCTCTTCACGTGGGTCTTTCTTCTGTTAGAAGGAAATTCGGATCGGCATGGGTCTACTGGAGCAACTGCCCCCTATGGTACCTTGGCTAGAAGTCATGTATCTATGACCAGACCCTCCATGTTTTCTTTTTATGGGGTGAGTCAAGGTTTCAACCACCACTCCCTTGCTTCATTAACTGATCTTTTATCGGGATTGAGACAAGGCCTAATGACTAGAGGGTGGCCACGTGTTGCTCTCATATTTGACATTGAATAAGCACGTGATTGTGAGGCCATCAAAGGCGTTTTGGATCCACACTGCTTTTGAGCCCGCAATACACCACCTTCTGCCACGTATCCCTTTCGTTATACCATGGTTTTGATTGTGGTACCTCTCTAGAAATTTATCATTCGAGCATGTTCCATCCTCGCAATGAAGTGTGGTCGTTGATATGTTGCAATCTGCGATTTGGGAAATACCTTCTTTTGCTGCCACATGCTGCTCTTAGATGGACCCTACTTCCTGCTACAAAGATCAACAACTCTCAATTACTTCGATATTTTTTCTTCTTCTTGCTTGCACAATTCTTCTAAGTGATGAATTCCCAAAGTGAGAGATATGGTGATGCATGTCCTCTTGATTTGGACGGTCGATATTTACTTTGGGAGTTCAGGCTTCAGGCATTTTTCTTTTTCTTGTTCGTGCAATCCTATGAAGTGCGAGATCTTCCTGCACATGTTATCTTGTTTTGGATGACCAAGATTTACTTCGGGAGTTCAGCCTTTGGGATTTTTCTCCTGCTTGCTCGTGCAATTATCTGAAGTGCTGAATTCCTGAAGTGAGAGATCTAATGATGTGTGGCCTCTTGATTTGGACGGTCGAGATTCACTTCAGGAGTTCAGGCTTCAAGCCTTTTTCTTCTTCTTTCTCACGCAATTCTCTAAAGAGTCAAATTTCCAAAGTGTGAGATCTGGCACCACATGTCCTCTTGTTTTGGATGGCTGAGATTTACTTCAGGAGTCTAGGCTTCAGGAGTTTTCTTCTGCTTGCTCGCACAATTATCCGAAGTGCTGAATTACTAAAGTGATAGATATGGTGATGCATGTCCTGAGCCTTCAAGGGATCAGATTTACTTCGGGACTTCGGGACACTTGGCTAGTCATTAATTCTTGCGGGAATTTGAAACTTTGACTGTTCAAGAGTTTCTAATCCAAATGAGACATGCGATATCCACCATGGAAAATCAAACCTGTTGGTTTCTTGTACTTCAAAACCGAAACAAACCTCTTTTGAATGTTTCACTTGGTCATTACGTGTGCAACAAAATACTTGGTCATCCTGTGACCTTGAAAACTTTATGTGATAACATTTGGCTCCACAAGGGATGGCATGCTCCTTGTGAGCTGCCAAGAACAAGCAGTTCCAGTGCCTTAGTTGTTGGGTTGTGGAGTTGATCTCAAAAAAAATTCACTGAAGACAACAGGATGATATGTACAGTTCTCTACTTACAAAAAGAAAGAAAAAACACATGCTCCAGAAGGATCTTATTTATTATAGTCCTACACTAACTAATTTTACAATGCACTAGGTGAAAACAAAATTCTACGAGATCCATTCAAGTAACCTCCTAACTAAAAACTTATTTAATCTGTCACTGATCAACAAGGGACAATAAAACCGTGACAACAAATTAATTACCTCCCAATGATTAAGGTAAGATAAATCTTGAAGGATTAAGTATATTGAGGAAATGCAACTCCATGTACTCCCCTATAGGGTCATAAAATAGGTGATAAAACTTACTAGGTTGGTAACATAAAGCCTACTCTTCTTTACAACTGCTCACATATGGCTGAATGTCTGTGGCAATCACGGGTGAGTGAAAGGGTGATGTGGGATGTTGATACATTTCTCTTTTTCCCTCTCTGATAACATCTACTAGCTGATGAAATGAAATCTCCTCATGTATATAAATGGATGGTTGTTTCTCCTTAACATGATGCTCTTGGCATAAGATTTTATTTTCATTAGAAGGTTGGCCACTAATGATTTTTTCTTCTAAGACAAAAAACACCTCAACATATTCATCACTATCTTCATAATGATCAAATAAAGGAGGAGTCTCGAATGACATACCAAGAGGTATCTTCTACCCAACATCAGAAAACTGCTATTCATTATTAAACACAGGTTTCCTTTCAATATTCAATCCAGGAAGCAATATCTTATCATCATATGAGTCAAAAATAGGATGCTCATATCTAGGCTTTTTAGAGACAAGGTTACAAAGAATATCATCTTCTAGAACATATTCAATTTCTACACTTTCCTTACTGAGACAACAAACACATTTTTCATCTGATGCAGATTAACATGGAAGAGAAAGAACCGATTCCTCATCCAAGGAATATTCTTCATTTTCATAGCCTTCATAAGAATCAATTATATCTCGAAGATAGTCTTTATACTGCTCACAACAACTATGAAAAATTAACTCATAGGAATAAAACTTTTGACAATGAATATTGAAAGTTGCATGAAACTCTTCAAGTGAAGAAACACTAGAAATATCAAGAGAGTGATACCAAATACGAGCATCTCCTTGAAGAGAGTACATAAATAGCTTCATATGTATCTCTTCATGTTGGATGTCAAGCTATTGCATCAAAGCATGAAATCCTAGAACATGTTCAAGAGGGTCGTCATTATCACCTTCACAAAATCTTGGCAACATATCTTGCTATTCATTAATTTGAGGCATGAGTTGTGGATAACCAGCTATGGCTAAGAAATTTAGTGGGGAAAAACTCCTGGCCAGGATAGCCTCCATAGCCATTTGATTTGTCTCCTTCCAGTGGAGTCACCAACATAATCTAAATAATGGAGTTGCCATGGTGAAAGATTAGCAATCAGAATAATGTGTCCAGCTTCAGTTCACCATCTAAAATTGGATCTATTCGTTATCGTTCTCCCAGGGAAGATATCTTCACTTTTGTCCCTGGAAGTAATGCCATTAATTTTAGCACTGAGAGTCATCCTTAGACTACAAGAGAATAAGCCCAGTACCCATCAAAATATAAATGTATTGAAGTGGTTTGAGTAGGTGGATCAAGAAGACTTTAAAGAAAGGAAAAGACAACATATATCACTGCAGATCAGTGATGGACCATTGGGCTATGGAGTCATAAAAAGTCTGCTCAATGAATTCATTTAAGCTCCTTATCAGACAATTTTTTTGTGTAATGATGAAGAGAATAACAAGAGAATTAACATAAAGATGAAAACTCGCTAAGAAAAGATCCTCCTTGCAAAGAGAATAGATGTGTCTGAATAATGAATGATGAAACATGGGCAATATAACAACAAATCTTATACTCTCTCAAGAATCCATAAATCAAAGATGCTAAATCCAGTGAAGCATGGGAAAAATAACAGTAGATCCTCTACTATCTCAGGAATCCATAAATCAAAGATTCTACATCCATACAAGAAGAAAAATAGAATAGAAACATAGAAGCCAAATATGATGAAACAAATCATATGAATCTTCAATAACAATACCATTTACAGCTAGATGTCCCTTCGACATACAAACTGAAATATACAATCATAAAAATTTCTCAAAACTTCCTCTGTTCTTGGTCTGAATCCCCCTCTCTTTGCCTAGTTTGGATCTCCTTCTTTTATACCCAGAACAATGGTCAACAGATAGGAATCCTAGTTGGCCCTCCTATCATAGGGCTCTTCATGCGAGTCTTTCTTCTGTTAGAAGCCAAGTTGGATCGACATAGGTCTACTAGAGAAATTGTTTCCTATGGTACCTTGGGCTGATAGACATGTATCTACGGCCAGACCCTCCACAATTTCCTTTTATGGGGTGAGTAGAGGTTTCAACCACCACTCCCTTACTTCATTAACTGATCTTTTCTTGGGATCGGGATGAGGCCTGACGACTAGGGGGCGGCCACGTGCTTCTCTTGGATTTGACGTTGAATAAGCATGTGATTGCAGGGCCGTCAAAGGACGTTTGGATCCACATCGCTTTTGAGCCCGTAATCCACCACTTTCCACCACGTATACCTTTCGTCATACCATGGTTTTAATTGCGGGAACACTCTAGAAATTTATCGTTCGAGCATGTTTCATCCTCAAAATGAAGTGTGGTCGTCGATCTACTGCAATCTGCGATTTGGGAAAGCCATGCTTTTGTTTCCATGTGAAACTCTTGCATGAACCCTACTTCCTGCTGCAAATATCAACGATTCTCAATTACGTAGAGAGTTTTTCTTCTACTTTCTCACGAAATTCTCCGAAGTGTTGAATTCCTGAATCGAGAGATCTAGTGATGCGTGGCCTCTTGATTTGGATGTCTGAGATTCACTTCTGGAGTTCAGGCTTTGGGTATTTTCCTTCTGCTTGTTTTTGCAATCCTCTGAAGTGCAATAGCTGCCTCCCTGTGTTCTCTTGTTTTGGACGACCGAGATTTACTTTGGGAGTTTTGGCTTTGGGATTTTTCTCCTTCTTGCTCACGAAATTCTTCGAAGTGCCGAATTCTCGAAGTGAGAGATCTGGTGACACGTGGCCTCTTGATTTGGATGACCGAGATTCACTTCGAGAGTTTGGGCTTTGGGCCTTTTTCTTCTTCTTTCTCGCACAATTCTATGAGGTTTTGAGTTTATGAAGTGTGAGATCTAGCGTTGCATGTCCTCTTATTTTGGATGGTCGATATTTACTTCGGGAGTTCAGGATTTAGGAGTTTTCTCCTTCTTGCTTGCTCAATTCTTCAAAGTGTCAAATTCCTGAAGTGAGAGATCTAGTGACACATTTCCTCAACCTTCAATGGATCAGATTTACTTCGGGACTTTGGGACACTTGGCTAGTCGTTAATTCTTGTGCAAATTTTAAACTCTAACTATTTGAGAGCCGCTAATCTGAACGACACATGGGATATCCATCGTGGAAAATCAAACTTGTTGGTTTCTTGTACTTCAAACCATAAACAAACCTATTTTGAATGTTGTTCTTGGACGTTACCTGTGCAACAAAAGACTTGGTCATCCCGTGACCTTGAAAACTTTATGTGATAACACATTGTTTTGAGAAAACATGAAATAGTTGAGAGTTCCTAGAGTTCCCAGCTGAGTGATTCCTGGCCAACTGAACGCACTAGTGGCCCTGATAAATGAATGGTATAGAATGAGGGGTTGTGAGTAATGAAGGGGGTGCATTCCTTGGGTAGTTCAGGTTGTGGGGAAAAGAGAGAGTTAGAGTTTTGGAACTATTGTGAGACTAGAACCTAGGTTTGGGGTTGCTCTGTGTGGAGAGTGGATAGTCAGTGGGTCGAATATCCTTGTGAACTCATAGCCTCAGCTCGGGGGTGGCTTGTTGATGAGAAAGAATGATCAACAATGCATATGTCTAGGATGTTCATCCTTCGTTTGCATCTAGTTGGTTAATCATTATCAAATAAGTGTTTATGTTCTATTCTTATGTTAAATTATGTTGTGTAAATAATTTATATGAATGTTGTGTAAATAATTTATTGCTGGAAATTTTTTATTCATGTTTAATATATGTTGTTAGATGCATTTAGAACTGTAATTCAAATGGTCAAATATGTGTGTGATCAATGGCTGGTAAGCTACAATAATTTAATTAGCAGTAAATCTTAATAGTTTAATGAGTTTTCACACGTAATGTTGCTTAGTTGGGTGCTAGGTACATTACACTCTTTCTGCCAATTCGGGAATACCAAAATGGGCATGGTTACTAACTTTTGTTTCACTACATCCAAACCCTTCTGACAATATTTGTTCCAATGAAACTTAGATTCTTTCTTCAATAACTTATCCATTCGGATTTTAATATGCACAGAGCCTTCAATAAATTTTAGGTAGTAACTTGTATTTCCCAACATTGTTCTCAACTATCGTACTGATCTAGGTGGTGGAAATTAGCAATTACTTCTATCTTGTCCAGATCAACTAACAAATATTGCTTGCATACCACATGTCCTAGCAATATCCCAAATGGTGCGCAAAAAATGCATGTCTTCAAATTTAATGAAATATGATATTTCCTACATCTATCAAGCATCATCCTTAGAGTTTTTATGTGATATTTCAATAGGCTAAAGACAGTCCAATCATCTAGTTACACTTCAGGAAACTGATGAATAAAATCCTTAAAGGCCGCGATAACCACTCTAGAAAACACAGTAGGTGCATTCTTTAATCCAAACGACATCCTATGTACTAGTAGCTTCCCCATTTTGTCACAAATGTTGTCTTATGTTTGTCTTCTGGTGTAATATGTATATGATGGTATCTTGAAAATCCATCAGTGAAATAGTAAGTCTCATGTTCTCCTACATTTTCCAGTACTTCATCTGTAAATGGGGTTTGGAATGGGTCATGTAAGTAGACAACATTCAAATTTATTAAGTCTATGCAAATTCTAGGACTTATCCATTCATATTCTGCGACAGGTTCAACTATACTAGCTTCTATCATCCTGTCAAGTTCTGCTTTCACTTTTTCCTTATACTTTGGATTTAATATGTAAATTCTTTGTCTTACTAGCTTAGCATATGGTTTCAGCAAGATCTTCATCTCACCTAATTCTCCATCTATCTCCATAATCTCTAAAAAATGTGGTCGTAAAATATCTTGGTACTTGTGCAGTAGGTTTGTGATCTTTTCCACAGTCTCATCATTCCAATAATCTCCAATGTTTCAAAACTTTGTCTTCTCCTCCATGCCATAGTTCATGTTTCAAACTCTTACGAGATTCACACATGCGTCAGATTCAAGTGTTGGACCTACTATGTTGCACTCCCCTTCAATTTATGATACCTGTACATTTCTTGGGTCTTCTTCTTCTTTTCCATCCTCGGTAATGTTATGACATTCCAACAATTCATGAGTTGTCGCAGACTCTCTGTGTGCACTACTTATAGGTACTTTTCCTACTTGTCCTTCTTCCATAAAATTTTTACCTCTAATGACTTGTAAAACTGCATCAACTAAAGGTGACTCAACTTCAAAATTAAATGTTACCTTAAATTTTTGGATGAGCTCCTCTCATTTCGTTGTTCCTCTACATACTTCTAGCTCTATGTACCAGTTCTTGGGAATTGTATCCAGCGTATGTATGAACCTATGCATCCTTTCCTTCTTTGACACTTTCCTCAAATTTGTGATACATCGTGCCACATGGTCCTTCATATCACTCATGCATATATACTTGGGAATAATATTATTTGTTCCAAACCTGATCTGCATCAGCCTTTTGCAATGTTGCCAATCCTTTGTCCCTTTCTTGTGGGTTTCCCACCATCTTGTTGGGGTTTATCTTACTGAAACATCTAATGCTAATAAACTTTGTTTTTCAAGTATCTATGGCTCAAATTCATTGATAAAATAACTTACCTCATTTAATCCTTCGAACTTTGGTTCATCTCATACCTCTGTTCTGATCCAGCGTAATGAGAGAGTAATGCACGGGGACCTTCTAGTTGACACTTCATGAAACCGATGCTTCCATTGTTCAATTCCTTCCTCTGAGTCTGATGCACAAGATCTTATGCTTCTCCAAGTAAGTGCACCATCCGTATTTGCGAGAATATGAAGTCGAGGATTTGAGTCATATCTCATGGATCCATCTTAGGTAAACTCAATACCAACTTATGGAGCTAAATCCTCAACCATTTCCCAAAATACTTCATGGTGGTTAAGCCTCCAACTCCTATATAATGAGTGCATTCCAAGGTGAAAAGGGAGAAGAATACATGAGATCATCATAATTCTAATCTTGAGACATTTAGAAGAGGGTTGAATAGGAGATCTTGGAGTAGTTGTTGCAACGCCCACGTTGGACTGTAAGTGTTTCACTATGTCTTTCCATTAATACATAACTTGGCCTATTCCCTTCATGTTTTGTGTCAGTGTCTCATGCATGTCTATTTTTATAAGATTCATCATAGATAGATCTATTTCCACTTGAAAATATAGTGTAGAGGAAGGTGGTTTCTCTTTGTTCTTTGTATGTTTCTTTATTGCACCTACGAGCTTGGTCACCAAGGTTAAAGGCTGGAGTAGCGAGGGAAATCGACTTAAGAAGGAAAGTCCCCCATATCTTTCTTCTCGTTTAATTGTCTAAATAGGTCTAAAGGGAAGTTAGTGTCCATTTTTTTTCTTCTGTCTTTGGATCAAAGAAGGGGTCTTGGTCCAAAAGGGGGTTTCACCTGTCCGGAGGGGGAGATTTACCATAACACATCGTAAACCATGGTTAAACATAATCAACATGGTCAACCATAGTGAACCATGGTTAACCATAATCAACATGGTCAACCATAGTCAACCATGGCTCACCATAATCAACATGGTCAACCATAGTCAACTATATCTCACCATATCAACATGGTCAACCATAGTCAACCAAATTTAATGATAGTGAACCATGGCAACTAAATATAACCATGATTAATATAATTCAACCATGATAAACATCACAATATGAAATAACCACTAAGGAACATCACAATCTAACCTTACCCTTGAATACCATTGGATTCTGGCATAACCATTCAAAAAAATAGCAATTCAACATAAGTCAACCTAGATTAATATCGTAATGATACATAACCAATGAGGAACATCACAATCAAACATATCCTTTCATGAACATTGAAATGTGACATAAACCTTAAAAAAAAAATCGATTTGACATAATTCCATCAAAATCACACTCATAATGCAAAATAACCATTAAGGAACACCACAAAAGTGACCAAACCTTTCATGTGTGAAAGTGTTGAATAACATGCATAGAGAATCTAGTTGAAAAAAAAAGCAACAATTTCAAGCTTGAGACCAAAAGAAATGAAGAAATAATGAATGAAAATCTATTCCATAATGAAAAATGAAATAATTTAAAATAGATATACTCTATGTGATGAGATAATGCACTATAGTTGAGATACTAGAGGTTACTTGGGACCTGACTAACCGAAACACTAGTAATCTACCACCAAGTCTTATTTCATTGGCCATGCGATCAATAGTTAACTAGATATGCACAAGTGGAGTGAATTACACTCATGCATGCACAATGAATTCTCCCTCCTAGCCTCGTGCACATTGATGGCACCTGGGTCATCTTTAAACACTCTTATCCCTTTCTCAAACCTCTTCCCTTAACCAATTTCAATTATTCATCATTTGACATTGTTGTCAACCGACCACTAGGCCCCAAAAAATTTAACACTAGACTTTTAAGTTTTTACATCAGTCTGGTTTAACCGACCACCATACACCAAGGATATTCCTTCATACGTCCTTAGTTGAATTGAGATTCCAGTTCAGTTTAACCAGCCACCAGACACTAGGAATATAGATTCACCAAAAAATAAACTCGGGTCTTTGAGGTATTCAAGGCAGGTCCAATTACCTTCATTGTTTTGGTCATTGATCTCTTACAATGATCAACGATCAAATCTATGCCACGTCACCACATCCATGATTCCACTTCGAAATATTTATGCAAGAGATACAAAAGTCAAAGAAACAAAACTTCAAACTTACAGAGGTCAGTTTGAACAACTAAAAATGAAGGAAGATGAGAATATTGTATCCTACTTCTTAAGAGTTGACAAAACAACGAATGCAATCATAGGATTGGGAGAAGAAATCGAAGAATTTTTAATTGTTCAAAAGGTACTAAGATCTCTTCCTATGAGATTCAACTCTAAGATATCAACACTAGAAGAAAGATCAGATCTGAAATCAATAATCATGGATGAACTGCATGGAATGTTTACAACATATGAAATGAGAACTGAACAGGAAAATCCAGATGTAAAAGAAGAAGCCTTCAAAGAATCCAAAAGATCAAATCAAAATAAAAAGGAACAAGAAGAATATAGCAGCAACAACGACGTCTCGGAAGCTGATGAAGAAGTAGCCAATTTCGTCAAAAGACTGAACAAGGGAACCAATGGTAGGTATAGATATAAGCTTCCTTTAATTTGTTTCAATTGTGATGGTGTTGGTCATTTTGCTAACAAATGTCCTCATAAGAAAAAGAGAAATGATGGAGGTTACCCAAAAGGCAAACACACATATAAAGGCAAAATAACTACAAAGAAAGATTTCAAGAAAATCTTATGCATCAAAGAAGACATCTCATCATTAGATGAAAATGAAATCAGTGACAGTGAGATAGGAAGAGTTCTATTCATGGCAGTAAAAGATTATGACAAAGAAGAATCCAAAGAAGAATATGAAGAAGCCGAAGAAGGATATGAAGAAGTCGAAGAAGAAATTGACTATCGAGAAGAATTAATGTGTTCCATAGAAGTTATCTGAAGAGAAAAGAAGAAAAACAATAAACTACAAGCAGAACTAGACAAGAAAAAGGACACTCGAGAACTAGAACAAATGATCATAAGATTGAAGGCTCAAATAGAAGAAGATAAAAGAATTGAAGAAGAACTCAAAGAACAACTAGAAGAAAAGTACAAGATCATTGGAAACTTGGAAGCAAAGAATGTCACACTAAGAAAGGATATTCAAAAGAAAAATATGAAGAATAGCTCAAAAATTCTGGATGACATTATCAGCAGTCAAAAATCTCATCTTAACAAGCCTGGACTTGGATACAATCAGACATAAAAGAGATCAAGCTCCAAAAAAATAGAGCTAGAAACAAATCCAAAAAGCTATGCATAAACAATCAAAGGGGATAGGAATATGTACAAGGAAGATTACCAGGACACTCCTCCACCAAGAAGATTTATATTTCAGAATCAACAACAGATGGTAGGACTCAAGAAGAATAAGGATTCATAAGAGAACCTTCTTTCAGAAGATATTCAACTCCCAGGTATAAAACTTTATTTTTTGGTTTATGTTATGCATGTAATAATTTTGGACATAAAGATTTGAATTGCAGAGCTAACAAAAGGAACAATAACAACTTTGAGAGTCATACACAAAGGGGTTACTCAAGAAGACCTAGTGAAACACAAATAAGAAGTTACAGTAGGTTTGAATCTTTGAGCATTGAAGTGGAATGTTACAAATGTAACAATTTTGGACACGTGGCCAAAAATTGCAGAATGACAGTCCCTCCTAAAGAAACTCAACATAATAACAATAGTCACAGACAAGAACATCAGAAAACAACATGGATAAGAAAACAACATCAGTATAACAATGAATAATGCACAATCGCTCTACAAGCTAAGAAGAAGAAACATGGTTGGTATGTTGACAGTGGGTGTTGAAAACACATGACAGGTGATAGAGACAAATTTATTACATTGTGAAAGGAAAGAAATGGATCAGTCTCCTTCGAAAATGATAATTCAACCAAAATCATTGGAGAAGGCACAATCCAAATTGGGAATAAGAATAAAAAGGAACAAAATGTTCTACTGGTAAAAGATATGAAACATAATCTTCTAAGTGTGAGTCAAATGTGTGACCAAGGTCATAAAGTTACTTTCGATTCACAAAAGTGTGAGATAAGAAGAGAAGGTTCAGGGAAATTGGTCGGTACAGCTACAAGAACTTCAAACAACATATATGTGTTAAGTGAAATTGGAAATGAAAAGTGTTTTCTAGGAAAGGAAGATGAAATTTGGCTATGGAACAGAAGAATGGGTCACATGCATTTTGATAACCTTGTCAAAGTCAGCAAAAGAGAAGTAGTCAGAGAAATGCCCCAGATCATGAAACCAACCAACACTTTATGCAAGAATTATCAACAAGGAAATAAAACAAATGCCAGGTTCAAATCAAAGGAATATTCAACAACAAGACCACTCGAAATTATGCATATTGATCTAGTTGGACCAACTACAAAAAAGGGATTAAAAGGTGAGAGATACTTTATGTTATTAGTTGATGATTATACGAGAATGATTGAAGTTTTCTTTCTCAAGAACAAGTCAGAAGCTTTTGAAAACTTCAATATCTACAAGGAAATGGTTGAAAATGAGATGGAATCAAGAATCAAATGCTTGAGATTTGATAATGGAGGAGAGTTCACTTCAAAGGAATTTATGTACTACTGCAACAGTCATGGAATAAAAAGGCAATTCTTATTTGCTAGGACACCTCAACATAATGGAGTTGTTGAAAGAAATTACAGGACAATACAGGAAATGGCTCGAACAATGCTAATGGATTCCAAATTGATAGATATATTTTGGACACAGGCAGTGCATACAATAATTCACATTCAAAACAAATTAATTCTCAAAAACAACATTGATAAAACTCCCTATGAGCTATGGAAAGGAAGGCCAACAAATGTGAAGCACTTCAGAGTTTTTGGAAGAAAGTGCTACATCAAAATAGAAGATGGCAGAATGGGAAAGTTAGACTCTCGTGTGGACAAATGAGTACTTGTTTGTTAATCAAGTACAAGGAAACATATAAGTGTTGCAATCTAAGATTGAACAAAGTTGTGTAAAACATCAACGTAACAATTGATGAAACATGCAGACCAGAATCAAAGGAAAAAGAAAACAAATAAATGGAATGACTTTTTGAAGAAGAAGAAGCAGAAGATGAAGTATAAGAGGAATATGAAGAGAATCCGATAGAAACAAAAGAGCAAGTTCAACAAGTATCTCCAAAGACACCTAGCAAACGAGTACAGAAGAATCATCCTCCAGATCAGATTATTGGAAACAAATATGTAGGAGTTGAGACTAGAAGAAAAATCCATTCACCAGAACAAACACACCTAACACTCTTATCTACAATTGAACCAAATTTTTTTGAAGAAGCCAACAAGGATGAATTTCGGAATAAGGCCATGAATGAAGAATTGGATAAAATAGAGAAAAATGATACTTGGGAAGTGGTTCCAAGACCAAAGAATAAGAATGTGATTGGCACAAAATGGATTTTCAGGAATAAATTAAATGAAGATGGAAAAGTTACAAGGAACAAAGCTAGATTGGTATGTAAAGGATATGCACAGATTAAAGGAATCGAATTTGAAGAGACATTTTCCCCAGTTTCCATAATGGAAGCAATATGGTTTCTTTTAGCCTATGCATGCTCCAAAAATGTTAAAGTATATCAGATGGACATAAAATCAACTTTTCTGAATGGGGAAATTGAAGAAGAAGTCTACATTGAACAACCAGAAGGATTTTAGTTGTCAGAGAATGCAGATTATGTGTGTAAGTTAAAGAAGGCCTTCTATGGTCTAAAATAGGCTCCTAGAGAATGGTACTCTAGACTGGATAAGTATCTGCAACAGGCAGGGTTCATAAAAGGAAGTGTAGACAACAACCTCTACATCAAGGTGAGTGAAGGTAATATTTTATTAATTGAAGTTTATGTTGATGATATTATTTTTGGTAGTAATGATGATAGGTTAGGCCAGAAATTTGCAAAAGATATGCCGAATGAATTTGAAATGTTGTTACTTGGAGAAATATCCTTCTTTTTGGGACTTGAGATATGTCAAAGAAACCAATGAATATTTATTTCACAAACCAAGTATATCAGAGAAATGATAAAGAGGTTCGGAATGGAAGATTGCAAACTAGTTATCACTCCCATGCAAACCAGTTGCGAGTTGAGAAAAGATGATGATTTGAAGTCTACAGATCATAAGAAATACAGGTCAATGATTGGTAGCCTACTATATGTGACAACATCTAGACCAGATGTAATGCAAGAAGTTGGACAGGCGACACAATTTCAAGCAGCACCAAAGGAGTCACATGTGTTAGCAGTGAAGAGGATTTTCAGATATCTCAAAGGAACATAAGAGTTTGGATTATGGTATCTAAAAGGAAAGGATCTATCACTTATTGCCTACACAGATGCAGATTGGGCAGGTTGTATTGATGACTGATGAAGCACCAGTGGAGCAACATTCTACTTTGGTGAGTGATTAGTATCATGGTTAATCAAGAAACAATCATCAATATCTTTATCTACAGCCGAGACAAAGTATATTGCGGCAACATCATGTTGTACACAGGTTATTTGGATGAAACAAACTCTGACAGATATACAAGTTGAGTATGATGAGCCCATTCCAATATATTGTGATAATACAAGCGGCATCAATATCTCGAACAACCCGGTGATGGACTCCAAGACGAATCACATTCCAATAAAGTATCACTTTCTGAGGGACCAGGTTGCAGAAAACAACATCAGAGTTGAGTATGTGAACACAAAAGAACAAGTGGCAAACATATTCACAAAACCACTTCCATGGGAATCCTTTAAATATCTTTGCCAGAGACTTAGAGTTATTTCTACTCCAAAATGAATGATTTTTGAATGCTTATCTTATATGTCTTAAATTTACACGAGGAAGCACCATAAGAGGACAGTTCAGTTAGGGGGAGCAACCTAGGATGGAAAGATACCTTTTCCATTGATGACAAAGGGGGAGAGATTTATAATATGCAGAGGACAGAGGCAGAGGATGGATGCATGGTTCCAGGGGGAGCATGAGTGATATGATTTAAGTATTGCATCAGAGTGTTTCCATCAATGCCAAAGGGGGAGATTGTTGATTAAGGTTGGTTGTCATTGATGTCAACCCTTGAAGAAATCCCTGTAGCACAAAGGTTGGGTAGTGGACCCAAGATTTTTTTATGTAAATATTACTCCTTATTGTCTTGTCATGGTTGATAATAAGTAGAAATGGATGAACTCCAAAGTGGTCCCCTTATGGTGAAATCCCTCACGAGAAGATGCTTTGCATATTGAGTTATCCTAGAAATATTGTTAGAGAACCCATGATTATTTGTGGAATAATGAGATGAACATCAGTGAATTTGTCAGTGAAACTATCCTATATGGATATTTATTTTCATTCCATTTCTGGTGGTATGTGGAACGTCATATAACTCCTCATAGTTAGAGAGTTATGGCCATGAGAAGTTGGAGAACCCAGGTTTGGGTAATCGACCCAAGTTTGTTTGATAGATAACGGTATGAGTTTTGATATATTTTTAGGTAATAATATTCTATATGGATAGTACATGTCATTCCATTTCTATTGGTACGTGGAATGTCACATAACTCCTCACGGTTTGAGAGTTATGGCCTTACGAAGTTGGAGGACCCTCATATGTCATCTAGAGGCCCCAAAAGGTCAAAGTATTCAAAGTGGTTTAAGAGATTTTAAAAGGTAAATAATAAAGTGAAGTGATGAGTGTAATATAAATCAAATGATCCAGGTGGATATTGGTGGCCACCCACCTTTTCCAGCTGGATCAAAACAGCTTTATGGCAATTTTGGCAATTTACTATTTTTAGCAGGTTTTAACTTCCGGGGCCATTTTGAGGGCCTAAATGAAGGTTTTTCAAGATAGAGGTTCTCAATGATATCCGGAGGCATAATTGAGACCTCAAAATGAATCTCCTCGACAATACCTTTCCAACGAGCTATCACACGCCTAAAACGAAGATCGTATGCAAAAGTTACGACCCCGGGAAGTTGATGCACCAACTTACCCAAACGGGGCCCACATGACTTTTG
>SNQJ01S0007856.1:173755-184169 GCA_010110895.2 Picea sitchensis | reverse complement strand
ATTTATTATATTTAGTATAATTAATTACAATTTATGTCTAAATATTCCTTATGTGATCCTAATCAATCATAATATATAATATTATTTAATTAGAGATGCTGTGGCTATTCTCTAATCAATTAAAAATTATATGGATCACTAAATTAAGTTGACATGAGCATAATTATAAATTGCATAAATAAAACTACATGGACAGATTATGCATCACCAATTGATCCCAAAACTATGATTTAAGCAATATCCATGAAAGTTTCTAGTTGAGCATTTCAGAAGTATTAGACGTAATGGAAAGGTTTACAAACATTGGTATTGTAACATGTCTGCTGGCTTTATTGCCACTAAACACAACACAGACTAACCCTAGCAAACCCATGGTGTCTGCTTCCTACATATTTGGAGACTCCACTGTAGATCTCGGCAACAATGATGGACTTGCAACAATTTTCAAAACCAACTTTCCTCCATATGGAAGAGATTTTGCAGATCAAAAACCTACTGGTCGATTTACTAATGGAAAATTAGTAACAGATATATTATGTATGATTCGAAGGAATAACTTTAGCAATCTGTAGAATAAAATCATATGATAGCTTCGTTGTAATGTTAAACATAGAAAGGGATAGTAATATGAATTCTGGTATAGTTTCTCTTAAATCAACAATATAGCAATGAAGCATTAGTCTGACGCTGTCGCACAACAATGCAATGAAACTTCTTGAGATAGAATAAACCTATCTTTCTCCAAAACACCAAGGCAAAGATAAAAATGCTCTGATACCAAATGTAAGATTTAAATCGATTCTATAATATGCGGAATAAAACTCTTCAAAATAATCGAAATTTAGATGCCAAAATGGATCATACCTCCGGCCATTGATGCTGTTTGAGTTTGATTAATTGCTGTAGGAGTTTTCCCAGTTCCACACTAGTTTTGCTTTCTGTATGGCACTTCCAAGCTCTGCTCACTCTGATTGATGGTGTAAGACTAAAGGAAATTGATTGAATGAATTAAGCAAGCTTGGGGACCAAAACGAAATCTTTATAGCCAAGCTTCCATCAAGCTTCTATTGGCTAACTGTTAACTACTCCACATATCTAGGTAGAGAGTTATATGGAGTAATGGACCATTCCAGAAGCTCCCAAACGAGAAAACGGTTTCAGTTGGTTTCCAAACGAGCTGTGGCAGTTGAGTAACAGTTCGGGTTGGTTTCCGAATGAACTGTCGGCGGTTTAAACAGTTAAGGGAAATACGGTTCCGGTTGGTTGAATGAGCTGATGGCGGACGGTTTCGGTTGGTCGAATGAGCTCCGGCGGTTAAGGGAGCTTACAAAGATTACTTGTCCAAGCAACTTACAACAGATGGCCTCGTGTTGCTCTCAAGTATTTCTTATATGGAGAAAGTGACCGACTTGATGTCAAAAGGCTGGAGGATATTCTGAATGAGTTTCAAACATTCCAAAAATTGACTATTGGTTAAGCACGTACTGCTGATGTTTTCTACAAGCAGATTTTGTTTCTGTCAATTAAGGGGTTATCAAGTAATTGCTACAGATGCACCACTTGTTGGAGCCATCAATAGTGGGTGAATTCATTTGAAGGATTCACACAATATCGTAATAATAATTGGGTAAAAGACAGTCTAAAAGAAACCAAGCTATATATTCTAGAAGATTGAATAGATCAACTTGATTTGCATTCAACAGAGATTTAGCTTTTGCACAAAAAAAATCATTGGTACGTTGGTTTTGATTTTTTTTTTTAAGTGGGTTCTGAAGATCTTTAGAGCAGGATGAATTCAAGCTGTGTAGCAGGGTGCCTAGATGCACGGGCAAGCATACACAGGCAAGGGTGTTATTTCAAGATCATACACAGGTGGCCTGATTCAGAAGCAGAGTTTGTGAGGATTATGAGCTTCAGAGAAACTGATAGCGGACAACAGCACAAAGAATTCGATGGTTATGCTAGCAAGCAGATGTTTCTTAGAAGCTACACTTTCTCCAGAAAAGAAATTATGCCTCATAAAACCAAGAAGTGTTTCGGTAAAGTTAAGCAGAAAATGTCCAGCATGGTCTTCCGAAAGAAGAAGAAGACTAAGAAAAACGCTTCGGTTATCAGAAAGATCAGAGACAAAATTGTGGATAGTTATTATGCTGCCATGGCTGCTATCTTCCACTGTCTGTTGGCCTGCACTATGAGTGTGGATATTAGGAATCATTCCTTGACTGAAAACTGTCTTTAATTGACCATGGTATTTCTTCAGAGTTCTCCATGGATGTTTCCATAGATTAACAACTCAAAATATGCTCTGTTTCTCTGTCTCTATTGTATGCATGCCCTTTGGGTTGGAGATCTTCATGTGTGAAGCAAGCATTTCTCTTACAACAGGTTTATGTGTGAATCCTAGCCCAGGTATTAAAGAAAAGCATTTATCTTACAACAGGTTTTGCCCTTGTCTATTTTTCCCAGTACAAGCCAACCCCAGCCCAGTAGAAACTGCGCTGCAATGCAACACTTGTTTACTTTGCACGTATTTGTTTATTTTTTATATTATATTATATATATATATAATTTAACATTTTTTAAAATTTCAAAGTAACCTTCCTTTAAGACTAAAGATAATGCCTCTAGCCAATGTCTCAAGTAACACATGCCACTCTCGGAAAAAAAGGTGTAATGACTTTCAACAAATTTTGTGGGAAACAAATTTACATAGTGGATTTGCAAGGCTGCATCGTAGAAGTTTTCTTATTACTATGTTTTTTTAATCTCTATGTGTAAGGATAAGCAAATTCCTCTTAAATTAAACTTAAATTAAAACCATAAAACAAGCCAGCGATAACTTCCAATCTTATATAATTTTTTATTATTTTAATACTTTTTAAACTAACAATATTTCTAATATTGTGTTGAAAGGTGTTATTCGATAATGCTAAATGACCAAGTAAAAAAATCATCTAAAATTTCACTAACTTACCCCACATTTTTCCTCTTTCCTTTTAAATACTATGGCTTCTTTGTACCAATGGCATATTTGTGTTCACGAATCGTCAAATGAAATGATTAACCATCAAACATTGAAAAGAAGCCAATGTTGAAGTATTATCATAAAATAAATTACTCCTATATAACTTTAGCAATTTCTAGACTAATAAACTTCAATAGCACGCGCATGGAAAGTATCTAAAAGCCAATGTTGAAGTATTATCATAAAATAAATTACTCCTATATAACTTTAGCAATTTCTAGAACTTCAATAGCACGGGCATGGAAAGTATCTAAATTTTATGGATTGTGAATTAATTTAAGAGGAATTTGTTTATTCTATAATATATTATTTAAAATTATTAAAATTATGTTAATAGTTTAATATAATTTAAGCGGGTTTAATAGTTAAGAATATGTGTTTCCTTCTAAAAGTTTCCAAGTTTAAGTTCAAAGTGGAATAGGGAATGTATTAAGATATAAATTTCAGGGGAATTCCTATCAGGGTATAAATTTGACTGGCACTTTTACCAGTGAAGTAAATTTTTTATGACGGGTTTCACCATTAAAAAAAAATAAAAATACCTTGATATAGCTTGGACACAATTTTGAAAATCACCAAATAAGAGGTTCCAACTTTTTTCTATGCCTCAATTCCCTATAGATCTCGTCTACCAAACATTAAGTAGTATGCATGCAATGATGCCAAGATAGCTACCGGAAAAGGAAAAAAGTAGTTACTAATGGTTGTAAAAATAATAATAAAATTTATGGATTTCAAAATTTGAAATAATTATAGTTATTAATATTATTTTAGATTTGTTTTTTTAAATAGAAACTAATAATGTTTTCTAATTAAGGAAGACATTAAAAGCACACGTAGAAAGGTATTTAAATGTGGATTGTCAAAAACTGAATATAATGAGAAAATAAGTGTGCCAGAAGGTGTTTTCTAGCTTCATCCAAACAAAGACAATTTCCATCGCTGCAAGTTTTCTGAATCCTTGATCTTTTTTTCCCTCTGAACCTTTCGTCCAATTTCCAAAGAATCCCTGTGACTTATCATCATGTAGGTGTGCATTTGCATAACATGTGTTATAATATTTCTAACTTATGCAATGTGCTATGTATGCAACTTGCAAGTTGCAACCTCCATCTGCTATAGAATTTGTAACATGTACTATGCATGACCTTTATAATAGAATTTATAACTTGTGTTATGTATGCTTTACAAAAAATTCAACATTCAAATTTAGGAAATTGTTGTTATATTATCTCTCGGATGGGATGTCAGAGCGCTCCACGCGTCCATCCGAGAACCCAGAGTCTGCCACCTCGCCATGGGACACGTGACAACACATGTTGCTCCCTTCGACATTTATTACCACCCGATGAACTTTGCAACTCTTCTTTTTTTCGCGATCCCAACTAAATGCTTTAGTGCGCCTTATGCTTGTTTCTCGTCATGGCTATGGAGATTGTACATTGTTCGATCTTTCTGCACTCGTGTGCAATTACTCTCCATTCTCCCTCTTATAGTCACACCCCTCCCTCTAGTTTGTATCCATCACCCTCTCCTTCCAGCTACTCTTGCACTCTGTAATTCTCCTTGGTGCCCACCCAGGCTTCCATGTTTGCATCTTTGCCTCACCCTCACATTCGTCTGACTATGCCTCGCCTTCGCAAGAAGCCAAAGAGAGGTTCTCTCTGCTACCAGAACAGAGTGTCCATGGCCAGTTGAAACCCTCCTTCCTTTGCTCTTGCGCTTAGTTCCTCACCTTCGTCATCCACTCAGTCCTCCCCAGGCCAAAGTGGTCTTCCGCCTTTGTCATTGCCATGGGATTGCCTAGTTGAATGGTTTGACCTTCAGGGTAATTCTCTTGGCTTTGGTCCTGGACCTCTCCCAGATCTGGCTTTGACCTCACATCCAACACTTGCATGCCCTTCTAGTCCACCACCCTTCGCTCCCTCTCCAGCTCCTTCGGCACCCCCGTCGCCACCTTATGTGCCTTCTCTAGAGGAATTAAATACTCAAATGCAAGAACTACAATTGGAAGCAACTCGAGGCCAAGCTCTTCTCGAGATGGACTATGCTTCATTACAAGTGCATATTCAATATCACTAAAACATAATTGCATATTGTATAAATTATCATAGTATGATTGCCAAATTTTATATATTTAATATTATTTGAATATGGAAAGATTTATTTATTATAATTGCCAAGTTTCACATAATTAACATTACTTAAACCTGGAAAGTTTTGTTTATTTATTATAATTGTCAAATTGTTTATTTAATTTCATTGAAACTTGGCTAAATTTATTCATATATATCTATGGTTCAAACTCATGATACCTATACCATATATTATATTCCATTTCATTTAACATGCAAACAAAATTAAGTAATATTTTTCACCCTAAAGAATGATCCAATGAGTGCACACTTAACTCCTAGTCTATCATGCACACCAACACAATATGGATCATTATAGTTGAAACAACATGATCACAAATAGCATTATGTTGGAAGTTAATAGCATAATCTTCATCAAATTATATATAATATGTGTGTGTGTGTGTGTGTGTGTGTGAGAGAGAGAGAGAGAGAGAGAGAGAAAATATTATGTTGATATATTTTTGAAAGCAATAACTAACTAAAAAAACAATGAAAATAGAGTACACTATTTTGAATAATTATTACAAATTTCAATAATAGTACTAAATAATTTTAAAGATCAATATCAAACTTATGTTAGATAATCAACCTTCTCTTAGTTGTTAATTTCCAAAATATTTTGATTGTTTGGAGACTTCAAATTTAATATCATATAAATATATAATACTACTTTTTTAATGAGTCTAATATGATAAAAGTATTAGGGTTTTGGACATCCATCCATTTCCAATTTGTTTCAAATATAAAATAACAAAAAATATACTGAGATATAAATTTCTAAGATATATAATTATGATTTAATCAATTATCAAAATAAATCATGTTTCAAAATTCAAGAGGTTTTGGTTTATACTATTGATATGTTTCAATCATGGAAATAAAAGGAGACTGAAATATCAATCATTGAATATGTGCATTTATTTCAATAATGATATAACACAAAATAATCAGACATATTGATTTCAATGATGATATTAAAAATATGATTTAGAGAAATAAAATAGTTGAAATGATTTCAAAAATGATATAACACAAAACAATAGGGTGCATTTATTTTAGATATGATACAATGAAAAATTATTAGAGCAATTAGTTGCTATAATTTCAATAATGACATAATGCAAAATAGTACAATGCATTGATTTTAGTGATGACATAATGATAAATTATTTAGAGAAATTGGTTAAGTTGATTTCAATAATGACATAGTCCAAAAAAAATGCATTGATTTAAGTGACTATATAATGAAAATGATTCAACATAATCAAATAGTTGTATTCATTTTAACTATGACATAACATGAAACAATATGGTGCATTCATTTGAGTGATAATGATATAACACAAAGCAATATGGTGCATTTATTTTAGATATGGTAGAATGAAAACAAGATAGAGAAATTAGTTGTTATAATTTCAAGAATGGCATAATGCAAAACAATGCAATGCATTGATTTTAGTGATAACACAATTAATTGCATTGATTTCAAGAATGACATAATGCAAAATGAAAAATGATTAGGCAGAATCAAGTAGTTGTATTTATTTTAACAATGATATAACATAAAATAATAGGGTGCACTAATTTTAGTGATAATTATGAAAAATGATTACATGCATTAATTAATTGAGGAATTAAATTAATCCTCTATATTGATTTTAGTATCATTATGAAAAATGATCATTAATTAATTGAAGAAATGATATAAAGGATATTAACCCTCTATATTGATTTCAAGTGTGACAGTGTAAACAAAATTCAAATTAGACATATAAGTTGAAGTCTTATACTTTGTTTGGTTAGGTGTGATTTATGTATTAGTATTTTCACATTAAAACCATTATCATATTAAGATATATAAAACCTGCAAAAAATAGGGAGGTCCCAAATTCCTCAAGGTGTCACTTTTACTGCAATATCTCCAATTAAATCTTTGCATGGTCTTCAATTTCAACCTTCATTTCCATACACTGGATATAAAAAGATGGGAAAGTTTGTTGATGTGTGTAAGAGAAAAGTGAAAGAAGATAGATTGAGATCAATTACTATGTAATATATGAGTTGTACAATATCTCACTTCTTAATGATATGTAATATATAGGTTATTAAATATCTTAACAATTCCATTTTGTTATTATTCAATATATTCATCACTAAACATTTTTACTTTGTTATTATTTGGATTCATAATGATGTAAATTTCAAAGTATCAACTTCATCTTAAACATATACATATAGATAAAGTTTATCATCTAAAAATTTAAGTTCTTGTCCATGACTAGAACCAGCATAGATCCATCTTAAATCTGGATCTATCATGGGCCAAGAGAGATTAAATCCATCGAGGTGCAAACATTTCCTCAAGTTTTTCACTCTAAAAGGAGGTTTGCACCTCAGGGATTTGATCCCAGGGCATGATAGATCCAAATTTAAGATAAATCTATGTTGGTTATTTTCTACACTTACTCATATGCTATGTGTTTTTTTTAACCATGAAATTATGAGTTTGAATAAGTAAAAAAATTAGGTGAATAAATCCCATCCTTCATTTTCAACCATACAATACATGGCCGCTCAAATATACTATAATCTTAGATTGTTTCAATGTTGTCTTAGATATTCAACTCCAACATTACATTAGTCTTAATACTAATAAGCCCCATGGGATAGCGCAATTGGTGAGACATGCATATACTCTCTCGGTTCTGGAAAGGTCATAGGTTCAAGTCTTGTGTCCCTGGGGTTGTGGTTTAGCATCTCATATAATCCACGAAGTGAGGAAGTATCGGATGAGTTTCCCATGACATCTACTGTTCAAAATCCTTAAAGTTGATGCACGATCCTAAATCTTAAACCTAACTTTGATTTGACCCTTGGGTCAAAGAAAATTAGTTATTATTGCGGTCATGATTGTGATTGCATTGCCCTCATTGATAAGATTGCAAAAAAATTAACCAAAAATTT
The DNA here is from genome assembly GCA_010110895.2 of Picea sitchensis. Taxonomy (NCBI): domain Eukaryota; kingdom Viridiplantae; phylum Streptophyta; class Pinopsida; order Pinales; family Pinaceae; genus Picea; species Picea sitchensis. Next base: position 176,042 of record SNQJ01S0007856.1, on the reverse strand, counting down.
TCTTTGCTAAGTTGATCACCATTGATTGGAAAGAAAGTCAACCAAAAATTGATGTCTTCCTCCTATAACAGTAGTGACCATCTATTCACTCTACCACTGGTAATAGATTAATTCATAAGATAATGAATGACATAATGATCAACATGCACAAAGACACGATAGTCACTTATATAATCACAAAACTTGTTAATAGCATAAGATAATGAATGACATAATGATCAACATGAATAAAGACAAGATAGTCAATTATATAATCACAATTAACAATTTTTCTGCTTCCAAAGTAATCTTACACTAATTATTCCATAAAAATTATGTATCTTTTGAAACCATTGTGAATTAGTAATCTGACACTGATTATTCCTTAAAAATTATGTATCTTTTGAAACCAATGTGAATAAAGTTGATGGAATTTTAGAAAATTTTCAATGAAATTGTTCTACATGCCCTAAGAAACTATACACATCCTACATTATATCACATTAGGGAAATGCAAAGTTAATTTCACTTTGTATTTTCTCCGACTAAACAATGAAATAAGTTAATTTCACTTTGTATTTTCTTCGACTAAATAATGAAACAAAATAAACACTTGTACAATGTGCGTCTCACATTTTTGTCCACTAAGAGGTGAAATATTTATTAAAAAAATAAAAGTAAATACTTGTACAATGTAGGCCTTATACATGTACTATGTATTTGTTTCCACTAAACCATCAAATTTTTATTAAAAGTCAAAATTGTTGAAAAACATGAACCCACAAAATAGAAATTGCTGCAAGAAATCAGTTGCAAAGAAAGTAACAGGAAAAATAAAATAGGATATTAGAAATACATTCAATAAGACACATATTTACATCGTAAAACCCTAATAATGTTCCAAAGAAACATCCATGGGAAAACATATCAGTATTCTTATTGCTCAAAGATAAAGATTACAATTTTTCCACATTGGGCTTAGAAAACTTGCCAAATTCCTCTTAGGGCTATGCATATATATATCGTCTTCAACATAACTTCCATTGTTACATGAAATTCCCACCTTACATGAACTACCACCATTACATGAACTGTTATTGCTTTCCTCCTTTGGTTGTTGCCACAATTCCAACAATCTCCACCTTGACAACAATTTACCTAATACCTTTCCCAAACTCATTCATCACCTTTTTTGCAAGCCAAGAGAATCCAAGCACCAATGCAACTTCTCTAATAGTACTAGCTTTGTAAACATGTCTACACAATTTTATTGAGTATGGACTTTATGAAGAGCTACTCCACCTCCATCAATAACCTTTCTTACAAAATGGTATTTAATAGACTCTATGCTTTGTCTTACTATGGTAAGATCGATTGGTAGGCAAATGGATATCACTTAGACTATCACAAAACACATTCACCTTGTCTTGCACTTTTCAAAACTCACCCAATAGACCCTTTAACCAGATTTCCTCCTTGCATACATGTGATACAACTATATATTATTCCTCGGTAGTGGATAAAGTGACTATGTTTTGAAGCTTTGACATCCAACAAATAGGTCCTCCTGAAAGAGTAAAGACATAAGCTAAAGTCGATTTCCTTTTGTCGAAATCACTTACAAAATATAAATCAACATAACCACAAACTTAATCACTACAACCATTATAGGTCATATAATAAGCACGTGTGGCTCTAAGATCCCGAAGCACCCATTTCATTGTTTCCCAATTCTCTCTACCTAGATTTTTTCATGCATCTACTAACAACACCAATTCCATGTGAAATATATGGTCATGTACATACCATTTCATAAATTACACTTCCTACTGCACTAGCATATAATAAACGAGACATACAATCATTTTCATCTTTATTACTAGGACATAAACTTGAAGAAAGCTTAAAATGGGAAGCCAAAGGGATATTTACTAATTTCACATTATTCATACCAAATATTATAAGTATCTTCTCCACACACTTCTATTGTGATAAACAAAGCTTACCATGTTTCACGTCTCTATGTATTTTTATCCCCAAAATTTGTTTTGTTGTTCATAGATCCTTCATATCAAAATTCCTAACCAAGTAAGTCTTTAACTTGCTAATCTGAACCATGTGTTTTCTTGCTACAAGCATATCATCAACACATAACACCAAGATAATGAATATATACCATTTTTAAAATATTTGAAGTAAACACAATGGTCATACTCACTTTTTGTAAAATTCTGGTTCACCATGAAGGAATCAAACTTCTTGTGCGATTTTCTGGAAGACTGCTCGAGGCCATATAATGAATTCTTGA
>SNQJ01S0007856.1:116914-173748 GCA_010110895.2 Picea sitchensis | reverse complement strand
TTTCAGGATCGCAAAATAAAATTTGTTTGCAAACTCAAGAAGTCATTATATGGCCTCGAGCAGTCTTCCAGAAAATCGCACAAGAAGTTTGATTCCTTCATGGTGAACCAGAATTACATATATTTCTTCATCCAAATCTCCATGTAAAAATGTTGCTTTAACATCTATCTGCTCTAACTCAAGATCAAGTAAAGCAAATAGTGCTAATATTACACGAATAGAAACAACCTTAACAAATGGTGAAAATATTTCATGGAAATCAATAGCTTTCATTTGAGAATACCCTTTTTTCCATCAATCTTACTTTGTAACTTTTAACTTTATCATCAACACCCTTTTTCAGTTTGTAGACCCGTTTGCAACCAACAAGTTTGCTTCCCTTTGAGAGTTCTACCAAGTCCCATATTTTATTCTTCTCGAAGGCATCCATTTCTTATTTCATTGCTATTTTCCATTTATCACTTTCAACAACATGCATCACTTCTTGATAACAACAAGGTTTACATTCATTAGAAATCAAAGAAATAGATTAAATATAATCTTCATACCTCTTAGGAGGATTTATGGATCGCGTAGATCTCCTCAGAGTTGGTTGTGACATTTCCACATTTTTTTCATCATCATATACTTCTTCATAAGCTTCTTTTTGCTCCTTATTTTATGTAGATGGTTGAGTTTCCAAATGAGTTTGTTGATTTTGTTGTACTTGTTCCTATTTCATTTCAACTTCTACTATGTCTAGTTTTATGAAAGGAGATTCATCAAATACTATATCTCTACTAATGATGATTATGTGGGAAGTAGGATCCCACAATCTATATCCCTTAACTCCATCACCATAACCGAAAAAGATATACTTTTTTGATTTGGGATCTAACTTAGAATGTTGATCTTTACAAATAAGAGCATAAACATCACTACCAAAAAAATTTAGGTTTGAGTAATTTCACAAGAATGACTTGTCTAACTTAGAACGTTGATATTACATTCTATTGTAACTGATGGAGACCAATTTACCAGATAGCAAGCTGTAGTGACTTCTTTTTCCCACAACGCCTATTGCAACTTGCCATTATTGAGCATTCTCCTTTCTCTTTCCAGAAGAGTTGTGTTCATGCGTTCAATCACGTCATTTTGTTGGGGAGTGTAAACTATGGTTTTATTCCTTTCAATCCCAACTTCCTTACAATAATTTTCAAATTCCAAAGATGTGAACTCACCTCCATGATATATTCTTAAACACTTCATTGACCTCCTAGTTCTCTTTTCAACCAAAGCTCTAAATTGTTGAAATACATTAAACACATCATCTTTTCTTTTGAGAATATAGACCGACACCTTTTTTAGAGTAATCATTTATACATGTCACAAAGTATGATGATCCTCCAAAAGAAACCATAGGTGATGGCCCCCAAACATATGAATGATTATAATCTAGAATACCCTTACTTGTATGACTACATGTTTTAAATCTTTGTCTACATTGCTCCCCAAAAACACTATGCTTGTGGAAATTCAAATTCAAAGATTTCAAATTCAAAGATTTCAAATCTAGAAGTAACTTATAATTTATCAATACATTTATCCCTTGATCACTCATATGGCCTAGTCGTTGATGCCATAAATGCATAGTTTTATTTTCTTCCTCAGATACCATGGTTGCTTCATTTATTTGAGTACTACCTTCCATCTTGTAAAGGTTCCCAATATTTGGAGCCTTCACCTGTCACCTCTAGGAACATTACAATGGAGTATCTTAAGCATTTTTAAAGGATTCATTACATGCAATCCACGGGCTACCAAAACCATGGGCCTAAAAAACCACCACTATTGTTCTAAAATGAATTTAACTCATTGACTCTTTGACCGAGTTGAGTTTAACACAACATTCCCCCTTTTAAACTTGACTTGGGGTAATTATCCGTGTCCTACCCCCCTCAAAGTTTATAACCAGGGTATTTGATAATCTAGCATGTCCCCTCCCCCAATCACCTAGGTATACATCTAAACTTTATCAATAATTTACCAGGGGTACGCATGCCTAACTAGGTCTTACAGTGGTATGCCCATTTACATGTAATTAAATTTTCAACTCCATTACAATAATCATATATTTTTAAAATATTTTGAGTGTTGTTATTTTCTTCAGGACTCCATGGAAATGCATTCACCATATCCATTGCTTCTTTTACTATCACTTACAAATGTTTCCATCCTCTCACCTTTCCTTTTCCCCTATTGGGAATGCTTGTCACTCTTCTTCTAGAAAATTTTCAAACTTCACCATGGCTACACCCACACTCTCACTCTTAACCACATCTTCTTCTGCCAACTCAGAGGTGAGAAAGGCCCTATAGATGACTGAATCATATTATAAACCCTAAATTCTTTTTATAACCCCAAAATTTACACTTCTAACTTTCGCACATGCATCCCGTCCAAATATGTGATCTTCACTTTCCCAAAATCAATACTGGTTCGTTGCGTATTTATCCTTGTGGTGGTGGACGAAAACATTATCGCATAAACGAAGGATATGAAAAGTTTGAGGGTTGTGGAAAAGAATCATGTTCAGCCTGGGCAAGGCAAAGGTGCCTTGGACAAGATTCATGTTCAAGCCGGCTAGGAAAAGGGTGATAAGGAAAGGCACCATGTTTAGATTGATGATGACAAAGGTGCCATGGAAAATCATGATGTTTAGGATGGAGAGGGAAAAGGCGTCATGGAAAAGCATGTTGTTCAGGTTGGGCATGTTAAATGTGCCATGAAAAAGCATCTTGTTTATGATGGAAAGGTCAAAGGAATCATGGAAAAGCATATTGTTCAAACAAGGTAGCTCAAAGCTACTGTGGGAAAGTGTACTAGAGATTGGATGTGACAAAGCTATTGTGGAAAAGACATGAGGGCACTTCAAATGTTCAAAAAAATGCAAGAAGTGGATGGAGGTCAAACTAATGGCAAGTTTTGTAAGCCTGTTGTGGGAAGATTCTAATCTTTACCCCTGAAAAATAAAAATACCAATACCTTACCTCATGGATGTTTCCATGGCATATTGTCATGGTTTACCACATAAATCTGTGTCTTGTAGAATGCTTATGTTATCTTGTTTTTCCATTATTTCTTTGCAATTAACTTGTACTACAATTTATTTCTTTTGTGTTCTCATGTTTCCCACAAGTGCTATCGGATCTTAGGTTAGGGGGCGTGAGAAAACCACGTGCCAGGAAACATTGAGGAGAGGAAGGTCGTTGATTTGGTATTTTTTCTTGTGTTTGATGTCCTGAGTCTTTGAAGTGGTGGGGCGAGTGGATTTGTGAGAGTATTTCCTGATCATGTTACTACTAGAAGAGGCACTCGACATCGCACAACTGGTCGAAGGAAGAGTCGTTGGATAGCCAATTTGTTATTGTGTGGAACCAAAGTTAATCTGGGGTTTATGTGGGGGATTCTTTAAAGGTGTGATTGATTGAAAAAAAAAAAAATCAAGGTTAAGAAAACATTCAATTGCAGTTCTATCAACAAATATAAACACTATTATGATGTGGCCTTAGTGAGTATTTTTTTTTAGTTGGAAAAACCTATTTTAATTTAATTGTCAATTGGTAATGAGGACAACCATAAGTGGGGGGATGCTATTTGTGAATGTACACTAATTCATCATTATTATTTAAGAAAAAACATGTCACCTGAAATAACCCATTGGTGGTTCGTAAGGGGGTAGACTTTCACTCCTACCAAATTCCTCGAGGTCTTGGGCCATTAACCTATTTCCTTGTGTTCGAGGAAAACAAGCTCTTAAGCAATCAAAATTAGTTTTAGGTCTTATTCCAAGACCAAAAAGTAGTTTCAGCTGATATAGTATCTACGAGAAAAATTTAATCGTAGATAATTTCGTTGATGAACTATATACTTTTTAATAACATCCAACCTTAATTTCAATATATATTTATTTTTACTAACTAATACTTTTTTTATTAAAAATATCAAAATAAAAAAACAAGCCTTGCCTATGTAAAATACATAGAAATTGAAATCTTATCAATTAAAAAACGTATGTACGATGTGGTCCTTAGATTCTTTATTAAGTAAAAAACAAACCGCACTTTTATGATGTGGTCCTTACACATAGAATATATAGAGATTAGAAAACATAGTAATAAGAAAAATTCTACGATGTAGCCTTTCCATAGTAATAAGAAAAATTCTACAATGTAGCCTTGCAAATCCTTGCAAATCCACTATGTAAATTTGTTTCCCACTAAATTTGTTGAAAGTCATTCCACCTTTTTTTCGAGAGTGGCATGTGTTACTTGAGGCATTGGCTAGAGGCATTATCTTTAGCCCTTAAAGTATGGGTACTTGAAATTTTAAAAATGCTAAATTATATATATATATATATATATATATATATATATATATATATATATATTAAATTAAAAAATATAAAGAAATAAAACAAAAATGCAAAGTAAATAAGTAAATAAGTTGTAAGACACGATGAGGGAGAAAAAGTTGGAAACCAAACAGAAACCACCTTTGTGTTTCCAATTTTGGATACCACAGAAAATGTCAACATGAAGAACATTCCACTGCGACTCACCAATCTTTTATGGTGTAAAGAGGCATAGTAAAACCCATACCTTCCTATTTGAGTTTGGAATCTTGTGTGTAGCTACAACTACTTGTAAGATGCCCATAAATTAAAACTTTTTCCTGCCACTCTTAAGGATTCCGCACTAAGATGGTTCATGGCGTTGGGAGAATCCAAAGAGTATTAGGTCTTGGTAAGACATGAAAGCTATATTTCCTTTAACAAATACTCAAGACTACCGCAAGTCCAAGGATTATCGTAATGATATTTTTAAAATTCAAGAGCTAGAGGATGAGAGTCTTGAGGATTGCATGGAACGGTTTTCTTATACCACACAGAAATAGAAATACCCAAGGGACCTCCCAGATGATGTAGTCATGACTCTTTTTCTTAAAGGAATTTGGGAAGAATATCTAGAGACACTTAACTTGATGGAATCAGTGACATCTCCCATAAACCATTTACTAAAATATGTGAAATGTGTAGAAATTACTTGAGGGAGGTATGTCAAAACTGGGAAGAGTGTTCGAGATCCTTATATTAGAAACCTAAAATAGTCATGAAGGGTATAATAAGGGTAGAGATAGGGAACCTATTGGAGAAATTCAAAACCTATATCTTAAGTACAATAGGTTCCTGGTTGGACACCCTAAAGATTAAGAAGAAAAAGGGGAGTGGAGAATGAAACAATGTGCATATTTTGTCCAAGGTGCATGAGGAAGCATTCCTCAAGGCAAAGGCTCCATTAGACAAAATTAGTTTGTGGTTTCGCAGACTCAAGACCACCCAAATAAAATGCCCATCAACGCCTCTTTGTTTATTAATCCATTTGTAGGAGTGGGGATCTTGGGGAGTCTTCTTATGTACCTAGGAGGTCATGGAAACCTAGGAGTCAGCCTACATACTAGGATCTGCCACCCCAAGTTCCACCCTATTATCAACAACCAAAAAAATGGAACTCACCAAATTGGAAAACCTGGTCTACACATGCTTCACACCCACCCCTTAGCTGGGCTAAGTACGGGAGAGAGGATGGTATCTAGTAAACCTTCAAGCTCCACATGTTCCTATGCCCACTCATCCTTACCCACAGTTTCCACCGAACATCCAACAACATTTTCTAGGTTTTGTTCCCCCACCTTTACCTCCCATTCCACAACAACCCTAATAATACCGTATCACAAGCTCCCCAAGATCGACATTACTACCGGCACAACCGGTGCCCAAACCAACTAACAAACCAACTCAACCTCTTAACAATTTTGATATGCAAACCTTCCCGAAATATGTTATTTCTCCAGTTCCATTACTTGAGATTCAACTAAGGTCAGGAAAAGTTCTCGATAGACAGAGGCCTTCAATAGTCATCCAGAAAGAATAAGATAAGAACCCCCAAACAATCCATGAATGACACTAAGTGGGAAGATGTTAATATCATTCCTAAAGACCAAGAGCCAAAGATTCCCCAAAATTAATCTTCACAGATTACAAAAGCCCCTCCTTATCTAGAAATATTATCAATTGAAAACCAACACCAATCGAATTTTACATTTTGAATGAATTAAAAATATTTGTGTCAAAATCTCCTCGCTAAGCCACAAAGGACATTCCAATTTACGGTAAGGTGGTAAAATAATCAGGTATCAAAAAGCCAGGTAGGAAATAAAAAGATCCTCCAACAATACATTTGATAGGAGGAATATCTCCTCAATACATATCGTAGCCTAGGGTCGCTAGAAAAGTATGGGAACCCAGGAAACCCCTCAGTAACAATAACCATTAATAAGATTCCCATTGGAAATAATCTCAGACCTAGGGAAACCATTAATGTTATGACTATTACTACCCTGGAGGAATTACAATTGAAACCTCTTCTTATACCTACCCAAACTATTTTGGAATTAGCAGATAAGACAAGGGTTATTCCTGAAGGAATCTTGGATGATACCATAGTTACATTATCTTCATGGGAATATCCAAGTAGGACTTTCTTTCATTCATTCAAAGGATCCCTGCTTAAAGGGAATCTCGCTATTTTGGGAAGACCTTGTTTGGCTACAACCAATGCATTTATTGGTTGTAGAGAAGGTGAAATTACCATCTCTAATGGATTTCTATACAAAAGCTTACCATATACCCACCAACTCAACCCATTATGGAGAACTGCGGTGGATTGAATGCTCCATATGAGAATGAGAAATGTACAAACCATGTTGACGATTAAAATCACAACGATGAATTCCTCTCGCGAAAAGGATTGCTAAAGCGCCATTATTTAATTATGATAATAATATAATACTAGTAGGTGGGACCCCCTTGTAGACTAGAGGCTAAGGATAGACATATTATTACATATTTTTCTGATGTTATGATATTGACTACACGGTCCTACCTTTTTTATGATGCATTTTGGTTGCATTTGTCATGATAATGAGTGGTTAATGCATGTTGGTAATAATTTGCGACACAGAACAATTTCCTGGTTATGAGGATCATGTTAGTTACAGTTGCTATGTTATAACCTTGTTAATAATTCTTATGTTGATTACTTAGCCACATATATGCAAGGGATAATTTAATGGTAGCATGATCAAAACAAGGGAAATTATGAAAAGGTTCTATAGTTCAAACAAAACGAAAGATACTATCTATTAATCCTTGAGCTATAATAAAAGACTACATGCAAAATTCGAATGAAATAATTAATGGGTACAAGTGTTAGTTCTAACTATTATACTATGGTTTGATTAATGGGTTATGCAAATTTCATTAATGTCGAATGGAGGCACATATAGAAATGTGGATATGATTTGATTTATTGCGTGGAGTTATGGCAAGGGTTAACATATGAAATAGTCTGGGCGGTGCACTGTGCAATAGATATGTTCTTAGATCTTATGATGGTTTGGCATTTATCATGGTTATATGGTTTAATTCCATTGGTGGATGTTGGCGCTTATTGGGTTGTTTAGCACTTCAAACTGAATAGGGCCAGGTGATGAAGTGACATGCATTTACTCCACGTCACTCCAACCTTCCCTATCGCCCACACCCTAGCATTGTTCCATTGCTGCAATTTCACTCTATTGGTTGTGAAGCTCCGTTTTTTCAGGTTTTTGGAAGGGACAACTAGAACAACTTGCCATTTAATAATTTTTCCCACATGTATGGTTCTTTCTCTCCATCCATGATGTATCTCTTTGTTTTATGAACCAAATGGTGACCCAATGATTCTTGGATTCCTCGTGTTCTTTAGATTTTCGACCGTGTGTAAATGTGGTATTATGGCTCTCTATGATGACTTTAAAATATTGGCAATTGTGCCAAAGGAATGGTGTTGCTTAACTCTGGCGCTGCTGGTTGGTTTCTTGGTCAATGTAGTTTTATGATGGTCTTATATGGAGTAATAAGTGACAATGGTGCAATATGGATCTGGTTTGATGATTGAGGGTTTTTGTGCATCATTGTTCCGTTAACTCGCTTCCCTATTGTTGTGGTAACTCACCCGGGCCACAGAGAAATTCCAAACAAGCAGGTTCTTTCTTCAAAACCGAAATGGTTGGTGCAGTCCGCTCCTATTGTCTTTCAATCGAAAAGCAAACCCAAGATCTAATGAGTGAGACATGGAGGATGAAGAGGAGTCTGACAGAAGGAGAAAGGAATGAAGAAGGAGGGAATGGAAAGGAATGGATGGAATGGAATGGAGGACGGAGGAGGACCGGAGGAGGAATGGATGGATGGATGGAATGGAGTGGACAGGAAGGAAGGACGGATGATTGACCGGATGACAGTGGATGGATGGATGGATGGATGGACGGAGGAAGGAAGGATGGAATGGAAATGGACCGGAAAATGGATGGGATGGACAAGGAATATGATGGTAAATTGGAAATTGGAGAGGGACGATGGATGGAATGGATGGATGGAATGGGGATGTATGGGCACTGGATGGATGATGGAAGGACGGAAGGAGGATGGACGGAGGATGGATGAACGGACATGGAAAGAAATGGATGGATGGAAGGAAGGAAATGGATGGATGGAATGGAATGGAATGGAAATGGAATGGAAATGGATGGAAAGAGTGGATGATGGATGGATGGAATGGATGGATGGATGGCCGGAATGGATCGGAAGAGGATGGAAATGGATGGAATGGAATGGACAGGAAATGGACGGAATGGATGGACATGGAGCCGGAAATGGATGGATGATGGATGGGGATGGATGGATGAGGAATGGATGGATGGATGGATGGATGGACCGGATGGATGGAGGAATCTTTAATTCTTTCAACAACCATTGGTTTCCATTGCTTTGCTTTTTTTTTTTACCTTCTTCCTATTCAACAATTTTGTATGGTGCATCATCACCTAAACGTCCTGACCAAAATCACTTTGAACATAATCTAGAAAAGTTTCCTATGGGGTGTGGTATTGAAATGAAGCCCCCTCAATCTACTACTAAGACTCAGAATATTATCTATAGAAGAATCAAAGCATCTTGCAAATACATCATCACCTATTACATTTGCTTCCCCGATTTTCCCTCACACCCATCTCTTTGTTTTTTGGAGCTCTCATAGCCTTTATTTAGATGTCCTTTCTTCCCACAATTTGTGTAACTCTATCTTTCCCATCCTGGATTTGGATCTACCCTTCCTAGAATTCCCCTGGTTTCTTTATCCCTTTCCTCTATCCTTTGTATTCCCCTGCTTTTCCATGTTCAACATAATACCTCCGATACTTTACCTGCGGTGTTTTTCCATTGCATTTCTCACTAAGGATAACACCAACAACATCACTAAATTTTAAAGTATTTGAAACTGAGATGAAGTACTTTTACAGCTATGACTCAAAGCCATTCTAAACCTCTCGCCGCAATGAGCACAAGATTAGAAGATTCTTAACCTCATCATCAAAGTCCAATTTTACGTAACTTAGTTGATTAGTAACGTGATTAAATTCATTTAAATGATCCTAAGAGACCCATCCCTTCCGACATCTTCATATTAAATAATCTCTTCATTAGAAATACCTTATTGGATGCCAAGGGTTTTCATACAATTTGGCTAACACATCCATCAAAACCTTCATTCTCTTTTCTTTTGAAATATTAAAGTTTCACCGGGACGCTGTCGCTCAAATTGTATCGCCCTAGAGCTCTCGGCTAAGCACTTCCCATTTCGTCCTTCATGGTCACGGGCTTTATACCCGGCTTCAATGGTGGAATAGATCCTTCCGATATAAATAATATTCCATATACATATTAACCTGGTAGTTTTTGGTCGTTAAATTTCTTGTTCCTAAACTTTCCATCTTCCACATTGTTCTAATTGAACTCAGAACCTCTTTTTCCCTGAAGTTACTCTTACGCCTGGAGTACTAAATGTTAGAAAATGTAGACCGGAGTAATAAAATAAAACAAATGTGGAAATAAAACACGAAGATACACAATGGCTAAAAGAGACACAGATTAATGGTTCACCCAGCCTAGGTTAATATCTACACTGTGAGAAATTGCCGTGTCCTTTCTTTATTATTATCCAAAATGAAGTGGGATACAACCCACAACAAAACCCAATCAGAACTTCCTCTTCTTTCTCTCACAGCCTCTCTCAAAATACAATACTTCCAACCTACATAGTCGCACACATTTCCCTCATCAAAAAGGGTTGCCTTCTAGGGCAAAACCTCTAACATAATCTCTATCGCTAGGGATCTCAAGCACCTCAGTTGGCAATGAACGGTCTAGATTTACAATGAAATTACAATATAATTTTTACAAGGAATTTTTTCCGGGCTTCTCACTGGGGAGTTCTGCAGGGACGCTACCCCTCAACTCCCCCGCTAGCCTGGCTGTTCTCACCTCAAATGGGATAGCTCCCTGCACTTCGCAGGGTACCCACTCCTTCGTGACTCCCCAAGGCAGTAGAAGAATGTAATACCGGGGTGTAAATACTTCATGGCATCGATACTTCATGGGGTATAAACACGGCTGAAATTAAAAGACCTCTAAATTAGGAAGATAATCAGGCTCCACAACCAACAGTGTGTGTCCTCACTGTTGTTGTTGTCAAAAGTTATTAACTTCCTGGGTGATTAAAAAGAGATATTGTCTCACTATGTTTGGATAACCACCACTGTTAAGTTAACCCTCGTCTCTTCTCTGCAAGTGTTAGACGCACCTGTGTGCACTGGGTTATTTTACTCGAATTTCCTTTGTCTCTCCTTGGGTGTTAACTATTGGTTTTGTCAAGGGCTTGGAGTAATAAGTCCAAGGACCATGTGGCTCACTGCTCTTTAATTTTCAAAATTGTTTTTTTGGGCTGTGGTTGATGGTTAAATGGATATAAGTATTGGAAGACTGCCAACTCTTTGGGTTTTTGTTTAAAGATAAACAGGTGTTGCATCCCTACATTTGATTTTTGACAAAGCCGACTCAGACTCTAACTGTCTCTTCTCTCCTCGGGCACATTTCAAGGTTTTTCAAGTGTCGGGTTATCAGTTAATGATTGTGGAAATTTAAGGAGACTTTCTCTCTCATTTATAAACCCATCCCTTTTGGTTGAATATTTGTGAGTAGGGATGATTTTAAGGATGGAAATTTATTTTAAAATGTATAAGCCTTAGCAAATCTTACAAATGCTTCATATGCCAACTATAAAATGTTTGACGATATTTTTGTAAAAATATTCAAATTTCTAAGGATTTTATATAGTTTGTATAAAATTTTGGTGATTTTTAAGGTAAAATAACTTTATCCTTTAGAATTTGGGCGAATAATTTTTATAATAGTGAATCATTTTTTTGGAAAAACCATGGAAAATTAGCCCATGAGCAAAATTTAGCCCTTAGAATCATCCATGTCTGTGAGGTCCTTCTGTGATGAAGTTGTTTAAAAAAATTAAAAAGGAAAGACATGGTTGCATACAGTCGAGGGTTGTTTTTCTTTTCGTTATGGCTCGATCACAATGTTTTATCCAGTGTGGTCTTGATTGCATAAGAAAACACCTGGGTGAGTTTTATCAAGCCCAATCAGGGTTTTGGCAAGTTAAAAAAAGGGCGCCTATGTGTTAGTTTAGTTCTGTTCGCTTCATATATGATATAGTTATATCGAAATCATCGTGCAAACTACCAATTATTTAAAAAATAAGTTATATATGATGAGATCAAGCTCAGGGTTTATGTTTGGATTGACTATTGTTTCAATTCAAGATTTTGTCGATTGATTGATTAAAGTCTTGTGTATGATCGGGTATGCTTTTAAGTCTCTCCACGTTTTTGAAAATACACCTGTGTACATTTAAATTGGGCATGATTGTTGATTGGTTAACACTAACTGTTGATTTCTTATCGTGGTGCACTGTTGATTATCCAGGATAGATGTTGAGCATATTGTTGTGAATGCTTTGATTATTTTTAAAAAAGAAGAAGGGATCACCATTATAATAAACAATACTATTGAATGGAATTTTTTTTATAAGTTATGAATGCACAGACTATTAAAATTAAGGATTTCTGGAAAATTTAATTGTTATTGAGACATCAAGCAGTTTTGTATACAATTGAGCAACAATGAATGTTGGTCTTGGAAGTGGATGCTTTTTGGATCAATTTTGAACAAAGTTATGATTATATGATTTATTTAATTTGTTTTTATGAACATTATCCATCAAATTCCCTACCATTTTCTCACTTTTTCTCTCAATACAAATCCCCTCACAATCTCAGATTCATTTTGTACGCCATGCTCTTAAAATTAAACTAAAACTCTGTATTACAATGATTAAGAAATAAAACAGAGATGGCTCACAATTGATATGATTTGGTTATTGTTACACAGTCGATTGTTCAATGATGGTTGATCAGTAATCGTTTTCTTACTCCCTTTCATTTTCTCACTTTTTCACTCAATACAATCCCCTCAAATATCCCAGAACCCTAATTCACCCCCTTCTCATTGACAATTATTGAATGAATTTTATGGATTGGATTGCATGGGTCTGATGTGATTGTTGAGCCAAACTTTGTTTCATATTAAGAGATGTCATGTATGGTTTGTTTAAGAAGCTAGTTGCTAATAAACGTTGTATATAGGATGAGCTTCTTCAGTAGAGGAAGTCATGGATGAAATAACAGGGGCAGAGAGAATTGGAACAGAGGGCCTAGAAGGCCAAGATTCTCAATACATTTTGATGCAGAACCTCAAGAGTTAAACCAAATATTCCAAGTTGGATTTTTCAATTGGTTTGGACAAAGGGTAGTCTAACCTAGACCAAAGAGGTCTCCCTTCCAACTCCAACATGTCCCTAGTATCCCTGTGCCCCTCATGTTTCATTACAACCTGAAGTCTGTGAGAATGATAGATGGAAGGAGATTATTCGCCCAACAGTCTCCCAACATCGTGGCTGGCCAAATTTGTATCTAGCTGCTCCTCCTCCACCTGCTAACCCAAATGTCCAAATTTCCCTTGCACGCTCACTTGTACAGTCCTCCCACACAAGAAAAATACTCAAAACTGAAGCCCACCATATGCATGATAAAGGAAAAGTTGTTGTTGCCCCCTCCCCCACTCAAGTGATTTAGCCAAATCTGTTTCATCCCGCATGCACTTGAGAGATGATTGTTTTCATGTCATCAGTGAGATCAAGCCTAAAGGCTCTACACAACCTAAAGGCAAATTCAGAGAAGTCAAAAGGAGATAGCCACAACAAAGGGAAAATTGCCTCTCAAAGTGGCAAATACGGTTTTTGACTTTACTTTATTATTATTTTATTGAGGACAGTGGGCTGCTGAAGGTTTTGGACAACATAGTAGTTTTGGATATTCTGGATATTATATGTTTGGATATGATTTGAAATATCATTGATATTTAATTTTCAAATTATGAAAATGATTATGGGAGCCACAAGGAGGGATGTGTCTGATTTATTTTCTAGTTATGTTTATTTTTGTTAAAGAAATTAAAGGGAGTTACAAGGGGTCCCACCTACTAGTTATTATTTATTAAAAGACCCTTATTATTATTATTAATTCTTCCCCTAAACTAAAAGTTAGTTGATTTTTTGTTAACTTAAGTAAATGAAGTGGTTGAACTAATTCAACTAATTTGGAATGTATAAAAGCCATAGGAAAAGGAAGAAAAAGGGGAGAATATAAGGAGAAAGCATACTAAGGTTTGCTCTTGAGTTTTATTGAGATAGTTCAGTTTTCATTCATTCTTCAATTCATTAAAAGCCTAATTCTCTTTTATGACAACATGTGTAACACCCCAAGGTTGAGTCCCTGTTGAATTTTAATTATGCTTATAGGCTGGTGAGCCAGATGCTAAGGCCAATGAGCCTAATTTTGTATATGTAAATACACACATATCATTAATAAAATTGCACTGCTGCGTGTAGACCCTCCACGAAGAAAGAGTTATGGGGGACTAAGCTCCACTAGGTGGGGAAGGGGCTAAGTGTCTAGGAATAGGGGCTAAGATAGAGGGATTACCTCAAAAGGAATAATATTATATTATTATTTCCTAGAAAATAATGTTTGATATAACCATGTTGTCCTAAGTTCTTGGGGGAAAGGGGGACGAGTGTTAAGTGGAGCTCATGTAGCTTGAAGGAGGCATGTGTCAACCTGGGCACATGGAGTTTTAAGTGGGAAAGTCAGCTCGTTGGGGGGGACTCATTGACCAGTCTCACAATTCTCATGACTGTCAAGGATCCTTCACCATTATGTCTGTACTCTCGCGAGGTTAGGTACTCGAGAAGAGAGCCATGCTCCCCACAGACGCATGCGTGATTGTAACCTATAGTTACTGGACGTCGCCATGTGTGTTTTCCCTGTGAAGCTCGACACATTTGTATTCACTTGAGCCATGTTGTGTCTTACCGTTTGGATGTTGCCACTTTCGGTGTCCATACCCATTTTCTGTTGCTGCCGTCACCCATGTGTTAACTGAATGTTATTGTTGTATTGCTTAGGAGTTGAATTGAAGAAGCAGGTTGTCAGACCTGTGAGAAACTCTCCCAGGTGAGAGATTTTGTTGGGAAGTGAGTTCTCCTGGAAGGGAGTCCTGTAGCAGCTACATTCCTTTGAGAATTTTGGTCCAGCCTGTTGTTGAAGCCCAAGGTAAGGGAGGTGTAGTAGCCGATGGACTTTTATTAGTGAAGGTGTACCCTCCTGGGGTGGAGCAAGCATGTGGGGAATGAGGGTCTGTGGGTGTAAGTGGCTCCTGGGATAAAATATCCTTCCTGTTGTTCTGTGCAACTTCTTTGTTGTCCTTGCCAAGCCTAGAATTCCCTTGCCCGATGGAGTTCAGTTCCAGCTTGGGGGTGACCCACTGCTGAGAGTGATGAGTAGCGTGGTCTAACGCTAGGAGGTTCATGGAAGGTCTGCATGCAGTTAATGATCATCTATTAAAATATAAGTACCAATTTTGTGTTTGCTGTATGTTGTGTATTTGTATTTTCATTATAATTAATGAGTAATGCATGTATATATATGTGTGTGTGTGTGTGTGTGTGTTAATGTTTCTTCCACATGAACATGTGTATGAGTAGAGTATTTATCTCTGTTTAATTGCATTAGATAGATATATATTTATAAGTGTGAATACCAAATGTTATCTCTATCTTCCGGTTAAGTTTTATATGTGATTATTTCTGCAAAGTTACTCAGTGGCATGGCCTGGCCTATTGTTTAAGGCCAGGAATGTCATAGAAATGGTATCAGAGCAGTAAAAGAAAAGTTAAGGTTGCTTCGGTAGCGTTACCCGACAGGGGTTGATCGCCAGGGTCATTACAAATTGGTATCAGAGCGAGGTTGGAAAAAGATAAGGTTGTTTGGGTAGCGTTACCCGATAGAGTTCAATGGCCAAGGGACGTTACAAATTGGTATCAGAGCCATAGTTTCGACATTGAGCCTACATGGGCCATGTTATTGGTTAACAAGACAAATATTTTAGAGTGAATTGTTGTCGAAAGGGACACAATTCGAGGTTTAGAGAATCCCTAGGTGCAAGGAGTTCGTTGACAGAGTCTTTGAATCAAAAAGATCAGGAGAAATAGCTTGAGTTTTCTTATGAAGGGACGCGAAGATATGTTGCAAGGAGTGCACAGATCCGAGAGTCGACTAAGTTTCGAAGCAACCCTCTAACGAGAAATGGGTTTGAGAAACGAAGGTCGGGAGAGATAGCGGGAAGAAATATTCAAAGGGGGAGAAACTCTGAAGGTTTAACGAGTTAATGACTAGTATTTCTTCAGGAGGAAACAAAGTCACCCCAGACCGTCAGATATGGAAAATTTGCAAGGCGGTTAGCTATGAGTTTCTTTGGAAATCCATGGAGTAACGAAGTCCATCCGTGCCGTTGATCTAAGAGAGAGGATACGTGGCAGAAATCCGTGGACTTTGAGTGAAATCACTTCGGGAGAAATTGAGCGTGGAAAGGTTGAAACTCCTGAAGCCTGAAGAGCTGAAGAGAATTGCAACCATCAATATGTGGGAGACACGTGTCGACATATCGTTGACTTCGGGTGAAATCACTTCGGAAGAAAAAGAGTGTGGAGAGGTTGAAACTTCCGAAACCCGAAGAGCCGAAGTGATTTGTAGCCATCGATCTGTGGGGACTTCGGTTGAAAGCACTTCAGGAGAAAGAGAGTGTGGAGAG
Source organism: Picea sitchensis (assembly GCA_010110895.2). Classification (NCBI taxonomy): domain Eukaryota; kingdom Viridiplantae; phylum Streptophyta; class Pinopsida; order Pinales; family Pinaceae; genus Picea; species Picea sitchensis. Next base: position 157,493 of record SNQJ01S0007856.1, on the reverse strand, counting down.
GTTGAAACTTCTGAAGCACGAAGAGCCTAAGTAGTTTATAGCCGAAGTAGTTGTGACTAATACTCATGAATATGGGTCATATATTAATGACTTACACTACGCAGTTAATCCCGAAAATAATATCTAGTTTATAGCCGTCGATCGGTGGAAGACACGCATCAAAAGATTGCGTACTTTAGAATCGGGGATAAAGAAATGCAGAGAGCCATGTGGTAGGACACATGAAGACAACACGTGGTCCAATCAGGCGGGTGACACAAGGTAGTTAAACTTGGCAAAGAAGTTAGATGGATCGGGCCCACATTAACTTTGATCACAATCTATCAAGATTGATAGTCGAGAGGCATTACGAAGATCGAAGTTGCGCAGCAGAAAATTCTACAAGGAAATCCCACAATCCAAACCACGGTTTCCCAGAAGGGGTACGTGTCAGCGTGGGGACATTTGTAGAATGATTGGCGGGTTACTCCAAAACCACCAAGCCCTGCCCCCGCAATTTGAAAAGTACTAAAGTTGATGTGATGTTTTCGACATTTATTAGTTCAAGCATGAAAACTGTGGGCCCCAGTGGATGCATGGTGCCATATTGTGAAGTCCAGAGACTCGAAACTATGGAAGAAGTGGTGCATGAAGGAATTTGGATAGTAGATCCACCATTCTTCGCACATTCTACATTTCATTGTTCTGTGATGTGGTGACCCACGAAAAAAGGAGAACCTCCGAAGCTCTAGAGCCCAAAGTTTCAACACTTTGGATAAGTGCCCAAATCATTAGCACTTGGTCCCAGCCATGGTCATAGGAAAACCAAGGACTGAGGAAGAAGGGGCTAGCGCCGAATGGTTAATTGTTGCAGAACAGAACGAGGCTTAGAAATATAATTGTGGGGATTCTTGATTGATGCAGACCCACTGAAAATGGAGTATGATATTCTTTATGTTGAATAAGATTGTCTAAGTCATATGGAAAATTATTAAAGAGTGATAGCATGACAAAAATTTGGTTGACTACACATTTTGTAGAGTTAAAAATTGACGGAACCGAACCGAATTGTCGCATAGTGCAGAGGAATGGAGGAGACACATGATGCTTACAGTTCAAATAATGAAGCAAGAGGAAGGGATGCCCATTTGGGAGTTGAAGGAAAAAACTTGAATGGGCATGGAAAAGAGATAGATAAAGAAGGAAACATGATCATTGAAAAGTTGAAGAAAGATGTCCAGACTCACCGAGCAGATAACGAAATGATCATAAAAGCCAAGGAGCAACAGGGAGAATTCAACATAAAGTTGATGTAGAGCCTGGAAAGAATTGAAAAGAAGTTGGATAAGGAGAGTGGCTCAAGCAAAATAGGGATTTGCGGGACCCCTGAGAATAAAGGAAGATCAAGGAGTGTTAGCAGGCATCACCGTCGCTCCCCGAAACATTCCAATAAGAGAGCACACATCAGTTCAAGTCCATATCCTACCAGAAAGCATAGGAAATTAGAAGTGGATGAACTGAAGGGTGAAATGAATAAAATCAAGCCTCCTACTTTTGACGGAGAACACAAGAAAGATGAAGATGTTGAGACATGGCTGCTGGGCATGAGGAAATAATTCCAACTGCAGAACTATTCTTCTCATGCAGAGGGAAGAATTTCCATTTACCAACTTAAAGGAAATGAATCCATATGGTGGGATCAACTTGTGCAAGTACATCACATCAGAGAGAAGAATGTTACATGGAGGGAATTCAAAAGACATTTTGAAAAGAAGTACTTAAATAAGAGGTATTATGACAAGAAAATGAAAGAGTTCTTCGAACTCAAGCTAGGAAGTATGTCCATTGATGAGTATGAAAGAGGATTCTTGGAGTTATTGAAATATGCCCCCTTCATCAAGGATGAGATAGTTAAGATTCAAAGGTATCTGAGTGGCTTGCCATCTTCCATAAGTGACAAGATCTAGTATGATGACCCGATAACTATGGAAGAAACTATAAGGAGAGAAAAATGCTTATATGATCAACAAAAAGAAAAGCCTACTTTCCAAAAAGATTGGGAAGACAAGAAGAAGTTCAAGAGGGAGCAGAGGCAGAAGGGAATCAAACCACCATTTTTCAGGAATAGTCCTCAAGGATAGCCAGTTTTGAGAAAGCCCAAGATGGCTGAAGTAGGTGGGCAAAGGCCAAGGCAAACACCTATGGAATGTTGGGGATGAAAAGGAGATCATAGGTATAGATATTGTCCTCACAGAAAGGACAAGGTGATATTTATTCACAATGTTCAACAAGTAGAAACAGTGGAGGACATGGGCAAAAGAGTACCAAGGATCTATGAATCCCTGGATAACAAGCAAGATGAGTTTCAATCACACATGATTGAAGTTGAAGGTATGATCAATAACCATTCCTTTACTATTTTAATAGAATCAGGAGCTATTCATAGTTACATAGATCCTAAAGTTTTGGAAAGATTATTCTTGCCGAGAAGCAAGCATGAGAAATATTGGATGGTACAACTGGCTATAGGAGCCAAGAGGAAAGTTGTTGAGTCGGTTAAATCATGTCCAGTGGGAATGAATGGACTAAGTACCAAGGCAGATATGAATATCTTTCCTTTAGGTTCATATGATTTCCTAATTGGTATGGACTGGTTGGACCAAAACCATGCCATTTTAGACTGCCATAAAAAGGCATTCACTTTCTTGAATGAGGAAGGAAATCAGAGAGCAGTCCAAGGAATTCCTAGGGCAGTTGCTATTAAATAAATTTTAGCAATGCAGCTGAAGAAATGCTACAGAAAAGGCTTTCAATTATTTGCAGCTCATATGGAGGAAGCATATAAGGAGAAGGTGCCAATTATGGGGGACTATGCAGTCCTGGAAGATTTTGAAGATGTGCTCAAGGAGGTACTAGGACTACCTCCAAAGAGAGATATTGATTTCTCTATAAATTTGATGCCTGGAGAAACCCCAGTGTCAAAGACTCCCTATAGAATGAGTACACCAAAGATGAAGGAACTGCAAATGCAACTTGAGGAGCTTTTGAAGAAGGGGTATATCCGCCCAACTGTATCACCTTGGGGTGCCCCGGTCTTGTTCGTAAAGAAGAAAGATGGAACAATGAGATTGTGCATCGATTTCTGACATTTGAAAAAGGTGACTATGAAGAACAAGTATCCTTTACCAAGGATTGATGATCTCTTTGATCAATTAAAGGATACAAAAATATTTTCAAAGATAGATCTCAGGTCAGGATACCATCAGGTAAGGATTAAAGAGGAAGACATCAACAAGACTGCCTTCAAAACAAGGTATGATCATTATGAGTTCACAATGGTGCCATTTGGGTTATCAAATGCACCTGTTGTTTTTATGTTCTTAATGAATGGTGTTTTCAGGGATTATTTGGACAAGTTTGTCATTGTCTTTTTGGATGGCATCCTTGTATATTCCAAGTCAGAAGAAGAGCATGCAAATCATTTGAGGATGGTGTTGCAAGTGCTAAGAGAGCATCAACTGTATGCCAAATTGAGAAAGTGCTCGTTCTATCAAAACATAATTCACTATTTGGGGCATATCATATTGGAAGAAGGGATAACCATGGACCCTAAAAATATTGAGGCCATTAAAGGGTTGACAACACCTAAAAATTTAACAGAAGTCAGATCCTTCATGGGTCTAGCTGGCTACTATAGAAGGTTCATTACAAGGTTTTCAAAAATAGCTCACCTCATCACTTCTTTGCAAAGGAAGGGGAAGAAATTTCAATGGACAAAAGAATATGAAAGAAGATTCCAAAAATTGAAGCAGTTGTTAACCAGTGCTCCAATTCTGAAGATTGCAGGTCCGAATGAAGATTTTGTGGTTTGCATAGATGCATGTAAAGAAGGACTAGGAGGAGTCCTCAGCCAAAATGGGTTTGTGATATGTTTTGAGTCCAAAAAGTTGCAAGAACATGAAAGGCTCTACGCCACTCACGATTTGGAGTTGGTAGCCATTGTACACGCTCTAAAGAAATGGAGAAATTACCTCATGGGAAAGAGGTTTGAGCTCAGGACAAACCATCATGGTCTGGAGTATTTGTTTGATCAACCTACATTGAATGCCAAGCAACACATATGGTTAGAATTCCTCTGTGAATATGACTTTGATATCAAGCACATCAAAGGAAAGGAGAACAAAGTCGTTGATGCACTCAACACGAGAGTGCATGAACTGCATGCTACAACCATCAACATGTATCAGACGGATCTTCAAGGTAGAATATCTAAGGCTGAAAAAGTTGATTCACAGTACATAGAATTGGTAACAAAATTGCAGCAAGGTAAAATGCAACAGAAGGCTGAAGATTTCGAATTGGGAATTGATGGAATTCTCTTGTACAGAAAAAGAGTTTATGTACCCAACTCTTCTTAACTGAAGAGTGTGATTTTAAAATAAATTCACAACGTACCTTATGCAGGACACCTAGGATATCATAAAATAATTTCAAGATTCAAAATCCAATATTATTGGCTAGGCATGAAGAAGGAAGTTGTTGAATTTATTGCCAAATGCTTGGAATGTCAAAATGTAAAGGCTGAGCATAGACACCCAGCTGGTTTTCTACAGCTGTTAACCATCCCTAAGTGGAAATGGGAAGTGGTGACAATGGATTTCATCATCGGATTTCCTAGAACAAGCAATCAACATGATGCAATCATGGTAGTAGTGGACAAGCTTACTAAAGCTGCCCATTTTATTCCATTGAAGACCACTCACAAGGAAACTAACATTGTTGATATCTATATGAGGGAGGTAGCATGACTGCACAATATTCCCAAGACAATTGTATCTGACAGAGACCCAAAGTTTACCTCAAAGTTCCAGAGAGGACTATTCGAGGGGTTCAGAACGAACCTAAACTTCAACACAACCTATCACCCTGAGTCAGATGGAAAAATAGAAAGGGTAAACCAAGTGATAGAAGACATGCTAAGGATGTATGTGATGGAAAAACCATCTAAATGGAAAGATTATATACACTTGGTAGAAATTTCCTACAATAATGGGTATCAAGCATCACTGAAGATGAGCCTGTTTGAAGTACTTTATGGCAGAAAGTGCAACATCCCAATAAGTTGGGACAATCCAGCTGATAGGGAAGTGGTTGGGCCAGAGTTGCTCAAGGAAATGGAAGAGAAAATGCTGAAGATTAAGAATAATTTGAAGGTTGCCCAAGACAGACAAAAAATCTATAAATACAAAGGCAGAAACCACAGAGTTTAAAGTGGGTGACCATGTTTTCCTGAAGGTGAAAGCCAACAAAAATTCCATGAAGCTGGGAAGTTGTTCCAAGTTGGAAGCCATATTTTGTGGACCATTTGAAATCCTAGAAAGGATTGGACCAGTAGCTTATATGCTTGCATTGCTTGCATCCATGAATATTTATAAGGTATTTCATGTATCATTGCTCAAGAAGTATATACCTGATGCTAGTCATGTGATTGATTGGAATGTGATCTAGGTGGAACTAGAAGGCACTTTGCAAGTGTAGCCTGTGCGCATATTGGACTAGAAGAGCAAGCAACTCCGGAGTCGATTTGTAAAGCTTGTAAAGGTTCAGTGGACCTGGTACGGTCCTGAGGACGTAACGTGGGAGCATGAAGATGCTATGCGGATAGAGTACCCACATCTTTTTGAAGATTTTGGAAATCTTTTTGTTGTTGTGTAAAGAGTTTCACCGAGGACAGTACAAAAATAAGGGGAGGGGATTATAACACCCCAATGTCGATCCCCTGCTGAATTGTAATTATGCTTATAGGCTGGTGAGCTAGATGCTAAGGCCAATGAGACTGATTTTGTATATGTAAATACACACATATCATTAATAAAATTACACTGCTATGTGTAGACCCTCCACGAAGAAAGAGTTATGGGGAACTAAGCTCCACTAGGTGGGGAAGGGGCTAAGTGTTTAGGAATAGGGGCTAATCTAGAGGGCTTACCTCAAAAGGAATAATATTATATTATTATTTCCTAGAAGCTAAGGTTTGATATAACCATGTTTTCCTAAGTTCCTAGGGGTAAGGGGGATGAGTGTTAAGTGGAGCTCATGGAGCTTCAGGGAGGCATGTGTCAACCTAGGCACATGCAGTTTTAAGTGGGAAAGACAACTCGTTGGGGGTGACTCACTGACTGGTCTCACGATTCTCACGACTGTCATGGATCCTTCACCATTACGTCTGTACTCTCACGAGGTTAAGCACCCAGGAAGAGAGCCACACTCCCCACTGATGCACACGCGATTGTAACTTGTAGTTACTGGACATCGCCCTGTGTGTTTTCCCTGTGAAGCTCGACACATTTGTATTCGCCTGAGCCGTGTTGTGTCTTAGCGTTTGGTTGTTGCCACTTTCAGTGTCCATACCCATTTTTTGTTGCTGCCATCACCCGTGTGTTAGCTGAATGTTGTTGTTGTATTGCTTAGGAGTTGAATTGAAGAAGCAGGTTGTTAGGCCTGTGAGCAACTCTCCTAGGTGAGAGAGTTTGCTGGGAAGTGAGTTCTCCTAGAAGGGAGTCCCGTAGCAGCTATAGTACTCTGAGACTTCTGGTACAACTTGTTGTTGAAGCCCAAGGTAAGGGAGGTGTAGTAGCTGATGGAATTGTATTAGTGANGGTGTACCCTCCTGGGGTGGAGCAGGTGTGTGGGGAATGAGGGTCTGTGGGTTGTGGGCGTAAGTGGCTCCTGGGATCAAATATCCTTCCTGTTGTTCTATGCAACTTCCTTTTTGTTCTTTCCAATCCTAGAATTCCCTTGCTTGGTGGAGTTTAGTCCTAGCTTGGGGGTGACCCACTGCTGAGCGTGATGAGCAGCGTGGTCTAAGGATGGGAGGTTCGTGGAAGGTTTTCATGTAGGTAGTGGTCATCTATTAAAATATAAGTACCAATTCTGTGTTTGTTGTATGCTGTGTATTTGTATTTTCATTATAATTAATGAGTAATGCATGTATATATATATGTTGCATGTATGTGTTAATGTTGCTTCTGCATGAACATGTGTATGAGTAGAGTATTGATGCTTGTTTAATTGCATTAGATATAAGTGTCAATACCAAATGTTATCTCTATCTTCCGGTTAAGTTTTATATGTGATTATTTATGCAAAGTTACTTGGTGGCATGGTCTGGCCTGTTTTTTAAGGCCATGAATGTCACAAAAATGGTATTAAAGTAGTAAAGGAAAAGTTAAGGTTGCTTCAGTAGTATTACCCGACAGGGGTTGATGGCTGAGGTCATTACAAATTGGTATCAGATCGAGGTTGGAAAAATATAAGGTTGTTTCAGTAGCGTTACCTGGAAGAGGTTGATGGTCAAGGGACATTACAGCAAGGTCCTATTGTAGATAACAAGATTCAAAGTTGAGTCACATCATTCAGACACTTGTTTTCAGAGGTGTTGATCTATCTTTGATAGTCTGTGTAGACTTGTCTGTTTATGAATTAAATTTCATGACTGATAAAGGATATTGTGCAGAGTCGAGTGGGAAGCAATCTGTTGCAAGATGATCCATAATTTAAAGTTCATTTTTTACATCTTGTTAGAGTCCTTTTGTATGGTTTTCATTGGGGACATCTAATTTTGACTTTGGTCCAAACCCCCTTAGGGATTTTTGTAAAGAGAACGATTCTTTTAATTTCTTGGAATGAAATAAACGATTGCTATCGTGTCTCATCTGTGTTGATATGTGACTTGGTATTTTTTATTTTGCCTCCACATTTACCTTTTGTATCTGTATTATTCAGAAAATGGTATAAAAATGTTGTATTTTTTTTGCAAAAATCTTTTATTAAAAAAATCAGCCTAACCCCTTGGAATTAATACTTGTGGATTGGCAAACACTTTTTGAGGCTATAAACATAGGGTAACATTCCTGACTATCTTGCATTATCCAAGCAAGATTCAAAAATGCTTGAGTAAGATAATTTCATATCTTTTTCTCAACATTTATTTGGGGACCATACTGGGGAGATATTCAATATCTCTCTGGTGGATTATATGCTAGAATTTCATTGAATATATTTGCATTTCTGGTATCTTTCCTTTGACTGTGTCTTTTCTTCATGCTTGTACTTGTTACAAGGCAGCCCAATATTGAGCCTGGTCTTAAAGATCAGGCTAGCATTGCTTTAAACTTGTTTAATACCATCTTAGAGACCGCTAATACCTGGGTTGAGCTTGAATGCTCATGGGAAATAGTTGAATAAGACATAAGTGTCCAAGAACATTGGGAAGCTAGGCAAAGACAACCTAGGAGTCAACTTTAGCTTTCTTTTTCCTACAGTTGGTTCTTCTTTTCATGTCCTTAAACCCTCGTATCGCTAGGAGAAGAAGAGGTTTGTCATCTGAGATTAATCCTATTGCTGAAATAGGAAGAAGAAACGTTGTTTTCTCAGCCCAACAAAGTACTCTATGGAGAACTTTGTCCGATTCATCCAGTTCGTCTTTCTCTCTCTTACCTTTCGTTCAAAAAATGGTGTCTAGTGGTGGTTCCGGTGGTTCTGGTGGCACTGGAGCTGCTTCTTCATCTCATCCTTCATCCTCATCAGTGATTGTCAGTTTGTATAGCCATCAAATTCCATTCCAATCAACTACAAACCTCGCCAAGGTCATTAAAAAGTATGTTCTCTTCCAATTTGAGAAAGACACTACCACTACTCCATGGCATGTTTCCTCTCCACTAAAGTTAGCACCTGCCACTCATCCTCTTCCCAAATTCAATGAGAATCTCCCAAAGTTTTCTGGGAATAACATAATCACTACTAATGAACACTTGGTGGCATTTTTAAATGCATATCATAACATAGGAGCTAATGATAATGACACTTGTATGCGCTTATTTGTTAATCCCCTAGTTGAAGGGAAGGCAATGACCGATTTATTTGACCTTCCTCCTAAGATTCTTTCTACTTGGCAGGATTTAATCTATTGGTTCAAATCTTCCTATGGGAAATCCAAAATCCCAGTCGAGAAGTTATGGGAATACAATAACATCACTTATAAAGATAGTGAAACTATCAAGTCTTTCAACTTACGTTTCACTAAGTTATACAACCAAATCCTTGAAATCACTCGCCCTCAGAACCAAGATGCTTTCATGCATTATTATGTTTCATTACCTTCCCCTACCATCATAGGCTTGAAGAAAATGCCATTGATATCCTTGGTTCCACTCTGCATACTTTTTTAGAGTATGAAGAACAACTTGAAAGAATAGGTCTTCCTAAGGGAGACCCAGTTAAATAGATGGATATGTCTGCCCTCTTACATCTTGTATAAGACATGAATAATCGAATGATAGCATATGAGTGTAAAGTAAATGTCCCTTCTCTTACCCCTGGGACCTCATCTTCTTTTTCACCACCTTTAAAGAATCTTAATGAAAATAAATTTCAACCTAAAGTTATCATGCCTCATAGTTGGTGTAACTTTTGCGAGGAACACCATGAGGAAAGTACATGTGAAGTAAAGAGAAGTGTCAGAGATAAAATATTTGGTAAGAGACCTGAAACTACCATTGTTGTCCTAGATTTTGCAGAGACAGAGGATGTCATGATCATAAATACTAGGAATAAATCTAATGCTCCAAAAGGCAAATATGATCCTCCTTGCACTTCTTCTATCCTAAGATCATATTCACTAGCTACTACTGTTTAGGTTTCTAAGGCTCATGACAGTCAAGGAACTACCTCTCCTCTTACCTCTTCCAAATATAACATTCTAAATCAGTTGGCCAACATTAAAGCAGATGCTACCCTCCTGGACATGGCTGTCATCCCTGAGCAACAAAAACATCTGAAAATTTCATGGAAGGAAAAGCTTCCATTATAGCAAACCTCTCTGAAGAGGTAGATGAAGATGATTCATCTGTAAATAAACTAGGTGTACAAAACTTTAGGCATCCTGTAAAAAAACCCTTTTTTATATTTTTGTAAAGATTATGGACAAGATTTCCCATTGTTGTCTCATTGATGGCGGTTCAGGCCCAAGTGTAATGTCGAAAATTATTTTGGAAGAGCTAGGATTGTCTTTTACAAATGAAAATGCCAGAAGCATGCTCTCTTCTAATAGTTTACAACAAACGGCCATAGGTGAAATCAAGGACGTGACCTTGGTTTTGTGCATGCATCCTGAAATAAGGACAACCCTTAATATTCAGGTAATTGATATGACAATAAGTAATTACTCGAACATCTTAGGAAGAGATTGGCAAGCTTTGATAGGTGGATACCTCTCACTCGATGGGACACACTTATCCATTCCTCAGAATGGTAAAAACATCATAGTCCTAAGGGAGGGGAGAATTTCACCTTACATAGAAAGCATCCCACAACCTAATTTGAATTATATTGAGGAGGACCTAGGAGTGTATTCCATCTTCACAGATGAGGACAATACTCCATTGGAACAAATAGACATAGAGGTTGGGATGTGGCATATACACTTTGATGGTTCATGCTCCAATGAAGGAAATAAAGTGGTATTATCTTGTACTCTCTTGTGGGTAAAATTCATAACTTTTCCTATAGGTTAGAGTTTGCTTGCACAAACAATGTCACTGAATTTGAAGCATTACTGCTAGGCATTGAAAATTCCTATAATCTTGCTTGTTGTCACCTCATAGTTTTTGGGGATTCCGAACTTGTTGTAAACCTTTTGCGTAAGATATACTCTCCTAGAAACAAGTTAATGAAACTTTATACCCAAACTGTTTGGGCACTTATCTTGAATTTTCTATCTTTCAACATCACTCATGTTAAAAGGGAATTGAACCCAATGGCTGACAGGTTAGCTTTTTTTGCAGCCTCTCCTACTCGAAAAATTCTGCCACAAAGACCTGATTGTACTTTTTAATCTTTGTATCGTCTGCACATCCCTGAAAATATAGAGCCATGGCAGGTCTTCCCTAGTGATGAGAGAATTTGTGCTTTCATTCAAAATGAACCTTATAAGCCTAAGGAAATTATATCAATAGAAGATAACAAAATTCCTAAAGGCTTGAATCCTCTAGAAAGTTCATTTTCATTGAGTGATGTAGGCAACAAAGAAAAACATAAAGAAGAGGAGTCGAAAAAAAAAGTGGGTGAAACCATTTCCTTGAACATTGGAACACCCGAGTCTCCAAAGAATGTTAAAATAGGTGCCCAATGTTCTGAAGAAGAAAAGATGAAGTTCACTAAGCTTCTTGGTGAATTTCAAGATGTTTTTTCTTGGTCTTATAAGGATTTTCATGGTTTTGATCCTACTATTATACAACATTCCATCTCTATCAAGGAAGGCATAAAACCAGTTAGGAAAAAAAATAGACCAATTAACCCTACACTGGAAGCAAGTATTCAAAAAGAGTTGGAAAAACTCTTGAATGATGAGATAATTTTCCCTCTTAAGTATTCTAAGTGGGTTTCTAATTTGGTTCCTGTTTGGAAGTCAACAGGTCAGATTAGATTATGCGTTGATTTTCACGCATTGAATAGGGCCATCGTTAAAGATCACTTTCCCCTCCCTAATATGGAAATGATTTTGCAACAAGTTGCAGGGTCACAGATGATGTCCTTACTTGACGATTTTTATGGTTATAATCAAATTAGGGTAAAAAGGGTAGATAGATTTAAAACCACTTTTATTACTCGTTGGGGAACTTTTTCTTATGAACGTATTCCTTTTGGCTTATCCAATGTAGGTGATAATTTTCAAAGAGCCATGCCAATATATTTTGACGATTTGATCGGTAAAATTATTCAGATTTATCTTGATGACTTAACTGTGTATTCTAAAAACCGATCAGATCATTTCAGTAATCTTAGAAATATTCTCATGTGATGTAGGAAATTTGGCATTTCTCTAAATCCTTATAAGTCTATTTTTGGCGTTACCAAGGGAAAGCTCCTTGGACACATTGTCGCGGATTCAGGAATAAGCGTTGATCCTGAAAGGATTACCGCTATCCTAAATCTTCCTGCTCCTACTTCCAAGAAGGAGGTTCAAGATTTCATGGGTGTCATTAACTTCGTCCGTAGGTTTGTTCCTGATTTTGTTGTAATGTTCAAGCCAATTCACAATATCCTTAAGCAAGATTGTTCTTTTTCTTGGACAGATGATGTCGAAAATTCTTTCGTAGTGATCAAGAAAGAAATCAGTTCCGCACCGATTTTGAGAATTTTTTTATGATATATACTAATTCCACAAAGGAAGCAGTTTCCGCCATCCTCCTTCAGTACAATGACCAAGATAATGAAAAACTAGTGGCTTACATGAGTCAAATATTGTCTTATGATGAGTTTAAATATTCTTTATTGAAAATAATGCTTTCTCTCTAGTTAAAGTTGTTGAAAATTTTCGCCACTTCATCTTAGGTAAGCATACGCTGGTAAAAGTCCCTTTACCCGCTGTCAAGTTTTTACTCTCACAGACTTATCTTTTAGGAAAGGTTTCACATTGGCTTGCCAAGATTCAGGAGCATGATCTAACTATCATGACTTCTAAAGATATCAAGGGACATGACTTAGCCCTTCACTTATCTCAGCATGCTGACATGAGTGAAGAAATTGATGAACATGATAGCTCTCTATCATCATTGTTTTACATTGACAATCAAATCCTTCCTGTTTCTGAACATCCTTGGTATAAAGATTTGGTTTACTGCTTGCAAAATCAAAGTTGTCTAGATAACTTAGATACCCATCAAAGGAGAAGGCTCTATCTCGAATATGCTAAATACATCATTATAGGAGACTTCTTGTTTAGAAGATTTGCTGATGGTAAGTTGCTTCGCTGTGTGAACAATGAGGAAGCACAAAAATTGTTGCAAGAGACTCATGGTTCTTCAAATTCTGTTATCCATGTAGGAGGTCACTTTTCTACTAAAACAAATACTTTTAATATTATCAAGAAATGGTACTATTGGCCTTCAATCTTTCACGATTCTTATAATTTTTCCAGATCTTGTGACAAGTGCCAGAAATTTGCTGGGAAAAAACGTCTTTCTGCTATGCCTTTACAACCTATCCTGCTTGACTTTCCTTTCTCAAAATTGGGTTTGGACTTTATTGGTCCTATTAATCCTCCATCTTCAGCATGAAAAGTCTTCATCTTGACAACCACAGACTATTTCACAAAATGGATTGAAGTTGTCCTGCTTAAGCATTTGCAGGATGAGGAGATGATTTCTTTCCTTGAAAATAATATTTTTTCCAGATTTGGTCTTCCTTTGGAAATCATTACAAACAATGGTCCCTCTTTTATTTCTTCTAATATGACCCAATTTTTAGCTAAGTTGGGGGTTACACATTTTACCTCATCATCTTATTATCCCCAAGGTAATGGGCAAGCCAAGTCTACCAATAAGAATCTGGTAAGAATTATAAAGAGGCTCATTGAAGATAAGCCTCATCAATGGCACACACTCCTCACTTATGCCCTTTGGGTAGATCACACTACCACCAAGGTAAGCACTGGTTGCACTCCTTTCCATCTTGTTTATGGTCAAGAAGACATTCTGCCTACTGAGCTAGAACTTTCCTCCTTAAGTTTAATGCTACAGGTCGAAGAATTGAATTCTTCTGATGTTTCTCAAAGAATGAATGCACTTTTGGCTTTAGAGGAGCAAAGGACGTTTGCCTTGGATAATATAAAGAGAAGAAAATAGACTGTTAAAAAATATTTCAACAAAAGTGTCAAGGCTGTCAAATTTAAGGTTAATGAGGTACTGTTGTGGGATTCAACTCATGCTGATAGAGGAAGGCATTCAAAGTTTCAAAAATTGTGGCTGGGTCCTTTTAAGATCGCTTTTGTCATAGGCACAAATTTTTACATTCTAAAGGACTTACAAGAGCGATTGTTTTCCTACAACACTAATGGTTCCCACTTAAAACACTATGTGGAACCAACTTTAAAGGTTTAACGTTGTATGGAATGTTTGCTGTATTATAGTAGTTTTTCATTTCTTTTCTTACATTTCTGTTTTTACATTTCCGTCATTCATTTCTGCTTATTTCGTTTCTTCTTTTTCATTTATGCTAGGACTTTTCTTACTTTTTGTATCTTTTGACTTCTTTTCATGTCAAAATAAAATGTTGGATCAATTTTTCCACAACGACGCTTCTGCAAAGTATTGTTAATCAATAACAATCGAGTTACTCAATTGTCATGATGTTCCTCTTGAAAACATCATTGGAATTTTTATCTGCTTCAACTGTTGTTTTATAAGATAGTTGGTTTTATCCCTCTTCTGCTTTCCTTTTCTTTCATCCATTTCAAGATTCAAAAGAGCAAGTTCAGGAAATTTTTCTCCTGGAAGTCAAGAATATGTTTTAGTTGAATGATTATGCTTACAGGGATAAACCCCCTCGTACTTAACACTTTCTGTGAGTTATTCCCAAATTCCCGGTCATTATTCCCTTAAATATGCTCACTTCCCCCTATTGCATAATCATTTATGATTTATATCTTATTGATCTGATGTTACATGGTATGCAAAACCAAAGATTCTGAGTTCTTAATCTGTTGGAAACAAATTTCCTTGTGGAGTCTCTAGTTTGTTGACGAATAAAATAGCAACGATGAATTCCGCCCACAAAGGATTGCTACAAATGCTATTATTTAATTATGATAATAATATAATACTAGTAGGTGGGACCCCCTTGTAGACTAGAGGTGCAAGGATAGACATATGACACATATTTTGTTGTTGTTATGATGTTGAATTCACAGTCCTACCTTTTTGATGATGCAGTTTGGTTGCATTTGGTGTGATAATGAGTGGTTAATGCATGTTGTTGGTAATAATTTGCGAAATAGAACAATTTCCTAGTTATGAGGATCATGTTAGTTACAGTTGCTATGTTATAACCTTGTTACTAATTCTTATGTTGATTAATTAGCCACATATATGCAAGGGATACTTAATGGTAGCATGATCAAAACAAGGGAAATTATGAAACAACTCTATAGTTCAAACAAAAAGAAAGAAACCATGTATTAATCCTTGAGCTATAATAAAAACTACATGCAAATTTCGAATGGAAGAATTAATGGGTACAAGTGTTAGTCCTAATTGTTATACTATGGTTTGATTAATGGGCTATGCAAATTTCATTAATGTTGAATGGAGGCACATATAGCAATGTGGATATGATTTGATTTATTGTGTGGAGTTATGGCAAGGGTTAATGTATGAAATAGTTTGGGTGGCGCATTGTGCAATAGATATGGTCTCAGATCTTACGATGGTTTGGAATTGATTATGCATTGTTTATATGGTTTATTTTATTGGTGGATGTTATTCTTATTGGGTTGTCTTGTACTTCGAATTGAATGGGGCCAAATGATGGAAAAGACGTGCATTTACTGCACGTCCCTCCAAACCTTCCTTATCGCTCGTCACCCTAACATTGTTCCATTGTTGCAATTTCTCTTTGTTGGTTGTGAAGCATCATGTTTTCAGTCTTTTTTGGAAGGGAAAGATCGACCAACTCGTCACTTAAGCATTTTTCCCATGGGTATGGTTCTTTTCTTTCCATCCATGAAGTATTCTCTGTTTTATGAACCAAATGGTGGCTCAATGATGCTTGGATTCTTTGTGTTCTTGAGATTTTCGACTGTGTGTAAATGTGGTGTTATGGCTCTCTTTGATGATTGTAACATGTTGGAAATTGAAAGCAAAGGAATGGGTGTTATTAACTTGCATGTTGGTTGTTTTCTCGTTCAATGTAGTTTTATGATGGTTCTTTGTGGAATAATAAGTGATAGTGGTGCAATAAAACTCTAGGTTTGATGATTGAGGGTTTTTGTTCTGTGTATCATTGTCTATTAACTTGTTTCTCTCTTGGTTGTTGTGGTAATCCTTACCCAATTGCAAAGAAATTTCCAACAGTGGTGTGTTATTTTCTTCAAACCCGAGCTGTGGTTGGTAGCTCATTCCTATTGCCTTTTCACTGAAAGTGACCCAAGTTCCAGTCTTGGTTGGCCCCGAACGTTAATATAGTCTTGTGTGGGTATTGGATTGATAGAGGTTATATCTCGACATTCTTTCACAAGAATGTGTGTGTCCTCACTGTTGTTGTTGTCAAAAGTTATTAACCTCCCGGGTGATTGAAAAGAGACATTGTCTCGCTGTGTTTGGATAACCACCACTATTAAGTTAACCCTTGTCTCTTCTCTACAAGTGTTAGTTGCACCTATGTGCACTGGGTTATTTTACTCGAACTTCCTTTGTCTCTCCTCAAGTGTTAACTATTGGTTCAGTCAAGGGATTGGAGTAATAAGTTGAAGGACTGTGTGGCTCACTATTGTTTCGTTTTGAATTTTTTTTTTTTGGGCTGTGGTTGATGGTTAAATGGATATAAGTATTGGAAGACCGTCAACTCTCTGTGTTTTTTTTTTAAAGATAAACATGTGTTGCCTCCCTACATTTGATTTTTGATAGAGCTAACTCAAACTCTAACCATCTCTGCTCTCCTCGGGCACATTCTGAGGTTTTTCAGGTGTCGAGTTAGCAATTAATGATTGTCAAAATTTAAGGAGACTTGCTCTCTCGTTTATAAACCCATCCCTTTTGGTCGAATATCTGTGAGGTCCCTCTGTGATGAAATTGTTTAAAAAAAGAAAAAAGGAAAGGCATGGTTGCATACAGTCGAGGGTTGTCTTTCTATTCGTTATGGTTTGATCACTGTGTTTTATGCAACATGGTCTTGATTGCATAAGAAAACACCTGGGTGAATTTTATCAAGCCCGATCAGGGTTCTGACAAGTTAAAAAAAGGGTGCCTGTGTGTCAATTTAGTTCTATTCGCTTCATATATGATATAGTTAGTTATATCAAAATCGTCATGTAGACTACCAATTGTTTAAAAAATAAGTTATATATGATGAGATCAAGCTCATGGTTCATGTTTGGATTGACTGTTGTTTCAATTCAATATTTTTTCGATTGTTTGATTAAATTCTTGTGTATGATAGGGCATGCTTTTAAGTATGTCAACGTTTTTGAAAATACACATGTGTACATTTAAATTGGGCTCGATTGTTGATTGGTGAACAATGATTGTTGATTTCTTATCATGGTGCACTATTGATTATCGGGGATAGATGTTGAGCATATTATTGTGCATGTTTTGATTATTTTTAAAAAAGAAGAAGGGATCAGCGTTATAATAAACAATACTGTTGAATGGAAAAAAGTTTTTATAAGTTATGAATGCACAAACTGTTAAAATTAAGGATTTATAGAAAATTTAATTGATGTTGAGACAACAAGCAGTTTTGTATACAATTAAGGAACAATGAATGTTGGTCTTGGAAGTGGATGCTTTTTTGGATTAATTTTGAACAGAGTTACAATTGTATGATTTATTTAATTTGTTTTATGAACAATATCCATCAAATTCCCTGCCATTTTCTCACTTTTTCGCTCAATACAAATCCCCTCACAATCCCATATTCATTTTGCACGCTCTATTCTTAAACTTAAATTAAATTAAAACTCTATATTACAGTGATTAAGAAATAACACAAAGATGGCTCACAACTGATATGATTTGTTTATTGTTGCACAATCGATTGTTCGATGATGGTTGAGCAGTAATCGTGTTCATACTCCCTTTCACTTTCTCACTTTTTCGCTCAATACAATCCCCTCAGATATCCCAAAACCCTAATTCACCCCCTGCTCATTGACAATTATTGAATGAATTTTATGGATTGGATTGCATGGGTCTGATGTGATTGTTGAGCCAAACTTTGTTTCACATTAAGAGATGTCATGTATGGTTTGCTTAAGAAGCTAGTTGCTAATAAATGTTGTATACAGGATGAGCTTCTTCAATAGAGGAAGTCATGGCCAAAATAACAGGGGCAGAGGGAATTGGAATAGAGGGCCTATGTTAAGCCCTAAATAGTGGCTCATTACCCCTTAATTGGGGCATATTACATTAGTAATGTTATTTTATTTATGTCGGATTTATTCCATTAGTTGTAATTATACCTCCTAGTCTCCTATATATACCAAGGAGACATTTTCATTTGGAGTCATCTTGTAATTGTACATTTATGTGGGCATAAGGAGTTTGCCTCCTCGAAGAGGCTTATTATCTGAATTTTTATCCTGTTCAAGGAGTTGAGTACTTATTCTGAGGTTTTTCTATGCTATATTGATATTTGGTTCTTAACATATGATATCATAGCTCAAGGTCTTGGGGTTTCACTGCTACATCTGAGACACCTTGGAATTTTTGCTATAAATTGTTTTCTACAATGATTAAGAAGGAACAACTTGGAGGATATTTAGTAGATGGATCAATTTATGTTGGGTTAAAATTTCATCTCCCAAGGCCTTATACTTTAAGAGATACAACCTTTGTAAGAATGGGTTCTAGAATCATCCTGAATTGAGTCATTGCTGAATTTTTTCTATAAAATTAGAATCTGTAACGTTTCAGAATCTAAACTCTAGTGGATATTCAAAGAAATTAGTAAGGTATTTGTGGTAGAAATTTTAGCTTCTGGGTCATCATAAATTTGTAGATACACCCTGTGGAAGATAGGGTATCTGACTAGTCCTATTGACTAGTCTCAATAAGTTGTTCCGGGTAAAACAATCATAACTTCTTCCTAGGGTATCCAAATTGAGTGAGACTAGTTGCATTGGATAGTGTACATCCCATAGTAGTTCTGGTATGCGTTTCAAAATATTATATCAAATTTTTTGTGCGGGGCACACTGTACAAGTGATATATCCTAGAAAGGCCAAAAATCATCAAGTTGTGGGGAAGTTACCATAAATTCCACTTGGCGCATCCAATTTTGATCAGACCTGTGGCATTGTAGAGAAGAAATATCAGAGATCTACAAAAAAGAAAATTCCATACTCAGAAGGGCCTAAATTTTGGAGATACAATAAAATGAAGATTGTCCAACATAACCACCTCAAAATCAAGGTTTAAAGTGATACTTGGCCAACATGCCACCAAAAAGGGGAACTTCTACACAAAATAATCCTCCAGACAATCCTACATGGACTCTTGATGAAGGTGAAGAAATGCGTAGGGACATAAATGATTTAAAAAAGAAGACAATAACAAAAGATGAACTACAAGAGATGATGGAGGGTTTAAAAGGGTAGATCATGGAAGGATTGAAAAAATTCATAATGGAGAGGACACCTGAAAGTGAAAATGTATCTCATGAAATTCATGATGAGGACACAAGGTAGGTGAATCAAGAATGGAGAAACTCCAACTTTGGGTTGCAGACCAACCACGTTCCTAAGATCGATATGAGGAAGTTTGATGGCAAGGAACCAATCACATGGATACCTCAGATGGAGCAATTCTTTGATCTACATAATGTGCCACATACACAAAAGGTACGAATTGATTCTTTATATTTAGAACCTAATCAATTTGTATGGTATCGATGGATTTGTTTTCGCAAATCCCTCGTCATTTGGACAATTCTCACAGAATAAATGATAGCACACTATGAGGATACAAGGAGCAATACCTTCTTTAGTCAATTGATAAATCTCAAGCAAAAGGGTTTAGTTATAGAGCACATTGAGAACTTCCAAAGATTGAATATAAAGGTAACAAATATTCCATATGATCACTTGATTGATGCATTCATAGGAACTTTAAAGGATAACATTCAACATGAGGTTCGCCTTTGAGAACCCAAATCAGAACTTTGAAGGATAACATTCAACATGAGGTTCTTTGGGAACCCAAATTGAGAATGCATTTAGGGTGGCAAGAAATGTTGAAAGTAAAAATTATGGCTATGAAGCTACTAGAAGGACCAATCCCAATAGCTATAGAGAATAATTTTCATTCTTCTAAAACACCTCAACCTACAAGGCCATACACTCAACAATTGGAGGAAAGAAAAAGCAAAAGGTTTATACTTTAATTATGACAAAGAACAGTAAAGGACATAAGTGTGGTGGAGAATAAATTATTCTATATAGATTTCAGAAGAGGAAGAAGAAGAAGAAGAATAAGAAGAAGAAGAAGAAGAAGAACCATCTCAAGATGAAAACGAGAAGCAATTTCGTCCGGGTTGACTCCATGATATTGTGTAATGCATTGCTGGAATTAACACTCTCCAAACCTCAAGATCAAAGGATATATCAAAAATAAAAAGGTAATAGTCCTAATTTATTCGGCAAGATTCATAATTTCATTCACTATAAATTAGCCAAAGATTCAATTTCTTTGTATATCCAAGCATGAGTTTCAAGTAATGATTGCGCATGGAGGAACTATCAATTGCTCAGAAAAATGAAATAAGATCAATCTTTACTATAGAATATGTACTGAATAGTCCAATGATTTCTATACCCATGGGTGGTGATGATGTTGTACTAGGAATCCAATGGTTACAATCATTGTTAAATAAATGACTTTTAATTTCAAGAACTGCTCATGAAATTCTCATTGGAAGGAAAAATAAATTGAGTTAAGAGGTATCACAGGAACCCATGCGATAAGCCTCTAATGGCATGACAAGATTATTGAAAAAGGCATCAAGGTGTTATTGCACAACTATGCTCACTAGATGTTGAAACAACTAAGCTATCTATTCCCCTTAGGATCTCCAAGGGATCATTGATAAGCATTCCAAAGTATTTGAAGATATTCCCAAAGGTATTCCACCTAATTCTAAATCATGATCATGATATTCAATTCCACTTCGAGTGTTCCTCCTAACATTAGGCCATATAGATACCCTTATGCCCAAAAGAGTGAAATTGAGCACATGGTTGAAGAAATGTTAGAGGTCAGCATTATTAGGACTTAGCCAAAGTTCTTACTCTGCACTGGTGATAATGGTATTCAAGAAATATGTCCTCATGGCTTATGTGTTCAGATTATAGAGAGCTCCAACAAGATCACTATTAAAGATAAGTTTCAATTCCCCGGCCATTGGATGAATTGTTAGATGAACTACATGGAGCAATCTATTTTACAAAGTTGCATCTTCGCCTCGTGGTATCATCTGATTATAATGAAGGAAGAAGATATCCCAAAAAACAACATTTTGAACCATGAAGGCCAAGTATGAATTTTATCATGTATTTTACCTTCAAATGCACCTTCCACATTCCGGTAGTTTTATGAATCCATTTTCGCTTCCTTCCTTCGAAATTTTGAGTTAGTATTTTTGATGATATACTAATCTATAGCAAGTCTTGGGGAGGATCATGTGTGACATGTTGACAAGGTGCTAACTACTAAAGGAGCAACAACTATATGCCGTGGCAAACCACACACAAATGTTCTTTGGAGTGAAGGATGGAGAGTATTTGGGTCATATTGTATTCATGAAGGTGTCAAGGTAGACCCTCAACAAGATTAAGGCCATGATGGATTGACGCATTCCCAAAACATTGAAGAATCTTAGGAGGATTTTTGGGTTTGAAAGGTTATTACCGCAAGTTTGTTCGACACTATGGAAGAATAGAAGCACCTTAACCACACTAACTAATAATATGATGTATTTTCATGGACTCTTGAGGAAACTAAAGATTTTGAATAACTGAAAGAGGTGATGTGTAAAGCTCCTGCCTTGACCACTCTAGGCTTCACAAAAACCTTTGTGTTGTCCTAATGCAAGAAGGAAGGCCCCCGGGCTTGGAAAGTTGACCACTCAAGGAAAGGACTTTACACAAACCCATTTATGAGAAGGAAATGATGGCAATACTATGAATTGAAGAAATGACGCCCTTACCTAATAGGTAGACACACTTCAAGGTAAAAACAAATCATGATATTCTTAAATACTCTTGAATAAAGACTATCTTCATAAGAACAACAAAAATGGGTAAACTAAATATTAAGCCAGGATTTTAAAATCATCTATAAAAAAAGGAAGCAAAATGGTTGTTGTAGATGCACTCTCAAGAAAGGATGAAGATGTTGAGGCCTTTCTCCAGGTTATCTCTATCATCCAACTTGATTTGATAATAGAATCAAGGGATGAATGAAAGAATGACGAAAAAGGGTGGAATCTAATTCAAAGGTTGTAGCAGGATTCCAAAGGCTATTAGATACATTCCGAAGTTTGAAGGATCCTTCAAACTTCGGTAACCCTCTGATGAAATACATGGAAAAATGATTCACTATGGTATAAAGATCGCTTATATTTATGTAAGAACTCCCAACTCAAACAAAAGGTACTATTGGAATTGCACACCTCTCCAGTAGGAGGGCACTCAGGAGTTTTAAAAGCCTACCATAGGGTCAAGAAAGAATTTTTTTGGGATGGCCTTAAAACTGGTGTTCAAAGGTTTTTGGCAGAATGTTTGGTTTGCCAAAAAAATAAGGTGGAAAAAATTAAGACCCCAGGTATTTTACAACCATTATCCATCCGAAGTCAACGTTGGGAGGAGGTTTCCATGGATTTCATCAGAGGGTTACCGAAGTTTGAAGGAAAGAGTGTCATCATGGTGATTGTTGATAAACTGACCAAGTACACACACTTTTTTTCACTCTCTCATCCCTTCAAAGCCAGTACAGTTGGCATCGCATTCATGGAGACATTTCAAAAGCTACATGGCAACCCAAATATTGTTGTAAGTGACAAAGATCCCATCTTCACTGGACATTTTTGGACATAATTTTTTTCTTGTTTGGGTACTCAATTGGATCATAGCTCATCCTATCATCCTCAATCTGATGGAAAAACCGAGATAGTGAACAAATGTCTGGAAGGATAAATTTGTTGCTTTGCCTTTGATAAACAAACACAATGGCTCAAATGGTTACCCTTGGAAAAATGGTGGTATAACACTTCCTTTCATACTGCAACAAAAATGACACCATTTATGGCACTCTATGGATACCACCCTTTTTCCATCACTTCTTCTCTAAAAGAAAAATCTAAGGTTCAAGCAGTGGAAGATCACATCGAGCATCAACAACAAGTTCTCCAAATATTAAAGGACAACCTAACCATGGCATATAATCACATGAAACAACAAGCAGATCAACATCATAGTGAAAGAAGTTTTGAAGTAGGAGATTGGGTGTTTTTAAGACTACAACCACAGAAACAAATGTCCCTCAAGCAAGCCAATAAGGATAATAAATTATCACCAAAGTAATATGGCCCTTATAAGGTGTTGCAAAAGATTAGTACTATGGAATACACATTGGAGTTGCCTGCATCTTCATGAGTACACCCATTTTTCCATGTTTCATGCTTAAAGAAGGTTATAGGTGACAAGATACCAGTTCAAACTATATTGCTAGAAATTGACGAGGAAGGAAAAATCATATTGGAGCCTGAAGCCATCACCAACACAAGAATTCTCCAGCTGAGGAATAGATCCATTTCAGAGTATCTCATTAAATGAAGGAAACTACCAGTTGAAGATTCCACATGGGAAGATGAGTCTTTTATACATAAGCATTCAGAGTTACTCAAGCATTGCGAACAACACTTGTCTCAAGGGGAGGGGCATGTTAAGCCCTAAATAATGGCTCATTACCCCTTAATTGGGGCATATTACATTAGTAATGTTATTTTATTTATGTCGTATGTAGTCCATTAGTTGTAATTATATCTCCTAGTCTCCTATATATATCAAGGAGACATTTTCATTTGGAATCATCTTGTAATTGTACATTTATGTGGGAATAAGGAGGTTGTCCCCTCGAAGAGGCTTATTATCTGAATTTCTCTCTAGGTTGAGTACTTATTCTGAGGTTTTTCTATGCTATATTGATATTTGGTTCTTAACAGCCTAGAAGGCCAAGATTCTTAATACATTTTGATGAAGATCCTCCAGAGTTAAACCATCTCTTCCAAGCTATATTTTTCAATTGGATTGGACAAGGGGTAGTCCAACCTAGACCAGAGAGGCCTCTCTTCCAACCCCATCATGTCCCTGGTATCCCTGTTCCCCTCATGTTTCATTGCAACCTGAAGTCCCTGAGAATGGAGGATGGCAGAAGATTGTTCACCCAACAGTCTCCCAACATCGTGGCTGGCCAAATTTGTCTCTACCTACTCCTCATCCACCCGCTAACCCAAATGTCTAGATTTCCCCTACACACTCACCTGTACAGTCCTCCCATGCAAGCAAAAGACTCAAAACTAAATCCAACCATATGCATGATAAAGGAAAAGTTGTTGCTTCCCCCTCCTCCCCCTCAACTAGTGATTCAACCAATTTGTTTAATCCCGCATGCACTTGAGAGATGACTGTTCTCATGTCATCAGTGAGATCAATCCTAAAGGCTCTACACCGCCTAATGCTAATTCAGAGAAGTCAAAAGGAGATAACAACAACAAAGGGAAAATTACCTCTCAAAGTGGCAAATACAGTTTTTGACTTTACTTTATTATTGTTCATTGAGGACAATGGATTGCTGAAGGTTTTGGACAGCATAGTATTTTTGGATATTTTGGATATTATATGTTTGGAAATGACTTGAAATATCATTGATATTTAATTTTCAAATTATGAAAATGATTATGGGAACCACAAGGAGGGATGCGTCTGATTTATTGTCTAGTTATGTTTATTTTTGTTAAAGAAAATAAAGGGAGTTACAAGGGGTCCCGCCTACTAGTTATTATTTATTAAAAGACCCTTATTATTATTATTATTATTATTATTATTAATTCTTCCGCTAAACTAAAAGTTAGTTGATTTTTTGTTAACTTAACTAAATGAAGTGGTTGAACTACTTCATCTAATTTGGAATGTATAAAATCCATAGGAAGAGGAAGAAAAAGGGGAGAATAGAAGGAGAAAACATACTATGGTTTTCTCTTGAGTTTTTTTGAGATAGTTCAGTTTTCATTCATTCTTCAATTCATTAAAAGCCTAATTTTGTTTTATGAAAGTAGGCTCCTATTGTAAAAAACAAGATTCAAATCTAAATCACATCATTCAGACACTTGTTTTCAGAAGTGTTGATCTATCTTTGATAGTCTGTGTAGACTTATCTGTTTATGAATTAAATTTCATGACTGATAAAGGATATTGTGCAGAGTCAAGTGGGAATCAATCTGTGGCAAGTTGATCCAGATTTTAAAGTTCAGTTTTTACTTCCTGTTAGAGTCCTTTTGTATAGTTTTCATCGGGGATATCTAAGTTTGACTTTGTTCCAAACTCCCTCAGGGATTTTTGTAAAGAGAACGATTTTTTTGATTTCTTGGAATGAAATAAGCAATTGCTATTCTGTCTCATTTGTGTTGATATGTGACTTGGTATTTTTTCTTTTGTTTGCACATTTACCTTTTGCATCTGTATTATTCAGAAAATGGTATAAAAATGTTATATTTGTTTTGCAACAATATTTTATTAAAAAATCAGCCTAACCCCTTGTAATTAATACTTGTGGATTGGGAAACACTTTTTGAGGCTATAAACATAGGGTAACATTATTGACTATCTTACATTAGCCAAGCAAGATCCAAAAATGCTTGAGTAAGATAATTTCATATATTTTCCTCAACAAACCCATGTTCTTGAGTGATCATTCCTGGGCACTTCAGGAACAAACAACAGAAAATGTGTTAAATCAATTTATTTCTTCTATCACATGTGTTGATTTTCCACAGTCTTTTACCCAATTTGAGTACATGTTTGGTGAAGAATTTCAAGAACAGTTGGACCCATCAACTTTGTCTTCGACATATTTTATTTTTGAGATAGATGAATCTGCCACCATGCTCTATGAGATTAGTCCTGGGAAATTCCTACATATAAATTTTGGACTAGATGCAAACCGAAAAAAACAATTAGTAAATGTCCTTAAAGAACAAGTAGGGGCATTCTCTTGGGAATACACTGATATGAAGGGTATACACCCTAACACATGCATTCATCACATGTATACCTAGGAAGAAGTAACCTCTGTTAGGAAACCCCAAAGAAGAATGAATCTGACGATATAGTAAAAGACAAAATTCAGAAGCTATTGAATGTCGGTTGTATTTATCCAATCTCTGATAGTAAATGGGTATCCCTGCTTGTAGTGGTTCCAAATAAAGTAACCGAAAAATGGAGAATTTGTGTCGACTTCCGGGAACTGAATAAGACCACTCTAAAGGATTATTTTCCCCTTCCCTTCATTGACCAAGTCTTGGATACCTTGTCAAGGAAGAAATACTTTTCCTTCCTGGATGGATATAGCCGATACAACCAAATTCTCATAGCACTCGAGGATCAATACAAGACTACTTTCACTTGTTATTGGGGCACCTATGCCTATAGGGTCTTACCATTTGGTTTGTGTAATTCTCCTTCCACATTTCAATGAGCAATATCAGGGATATTTGCTGACCTTATTCATGATTGTGTGGAAGTTTATATGGACGACTTTACAGTATATGGAAATAATTACCAGGAAGCCCTAGATAATCTAAAGAAAGTCCTTATCAAATGTCAAGAAATGAATCTATCCTTAAGTCATGAAAAATATAAAATGTTGTTGACTGAAGGAGTAGTCTTAGGACATCACGTTTCATCTGAAGGGATTAAAGTGGATCCTGCTAAGATTGAGGTAATATTCAAACTTCCACCCCCAAAGACTCAAAAAGAGGTAAGAATCTTTCTTGGACATGACGGATACTAATGACGATTTATTGAGAATTTTACAAAGATTGTTGCACCCATGTTTGGATTGCTTACAAAAGATGTTGATTTTCTTTGGACTGAATAGCGTCAAACTGCCTTTGTAACTGTAAAAGATAAATTATCTATGGCACCAGTTCTTAGGGGACCCAATTGGGCCCTTCCATTTCACATATCCATTGATGCCTCTGATACTGCAATAGGAGGAGTATTAGGAAAAAATGAAGACCATCAATCCTATGCCATTTATTTTGGGAGTAAGAACTTGGCAGTTAAACTATACAGTTACCGAAAAGGAATTTTTGGCAGTTGTCCATGCCATCAATAAATTTCGCCATTATATCACATGATATGAGGTATTTGTACATACAGATCACTCTTGCATTATATTTCTCATGAATAAACCCATTACCAATGGTCGAGTGACTAGGTGGCTCCTGTTATTACAAGAGTTCAATATCACCGTCCTTCACTGACCTGGAAAATAGAACTTAGTAGTTGATTTTATTTCATGCATTAATAATGAGGGTGATGATATTCCTGTTGATGATAGTTTTCTAGATGAGCATATATTTTCCCTCTCTATAAATACCCCATGGTTTTCATACATGGAAATTATTTGGCTACTAGGAAGTTACTGGCTCATTTGTCACCTCATGAAAAGCATTGAATTATCACACAAAGTGCTAACTATTCGTGGGTTGGACATGCCCTTTTTCATACTAGACTAGAATTGATTATTCGTAGATGTGTCCAAGAAGATGAGATACAAGAAATACTACGAAGTTGTCATGATGGACCATGTGGTGGCCATTTTTATGACAAACGTACAATGTATAAAGTTTTACATTCAGGTTACTATTGACCTAAAATTTTTAAGGATGATGCCAAGTATGTGAGAAGTTTTGATATCTGTCAAAGGATAGGAAGACCCACATCAACTTATGAAATTCCCTTACATGCCCAAGTTATGATAGAACCTTTTGAGAAATGGGATCTTGATTTTGTAGGACCATTTTCACCCATGTCTCGTAAGAAGAATAATATTTGGGTTTGTACAGATTATGTCACCAGGTGGGTAGAGGAAAAAGCCTTATTTAGGGCTACCAAAAAATCTATTTTTGAATTCATTTATGAAGACATATTCACCCACTTTGGTGTTCCTCATGAAATTGTTACAGACCAAGGCACACAATTCACTTCTAAGTTGATGAAGGAATTAATGGAGAAATATGGGGTCAAGCATTGTAAGTGTTCTCCATATCACCCACAATCTAATGGTCAAGTAGAGTCCACAAACAAAGTTTTGGAAACTATCTTAACCAAAATTGTTCAATTACACCATAGGGATTGGGCTGATAGACTTCTAGAGACTTTTTGGGCATATCATACCACCTGGAAAAACACCACTGGGCATACCCCATACAAACTAGTTTATGGAAAACAAGTACTTCTACCAATTGAATTCCAAGTAAGGACTTTCCATATTGCTGCACAATTGGGATTAGACCTAGAAAAGGCATAGAAACAATGAGCCCTACAATTGAATGAATTGGATGAGAGTAGACAAGATGCTATCCAATGGAAAATGATAGTTCAAAACCAAAGGAGCAAGTGGCATGAAAAATTTATTAAGAAGAAACAATTCCAACCTGGTGATTATGTTTTGTTGTTTGATTCCTGATTCAAAACTTTTAAAGGAAAACTTACCACTTGATGGTTGGGTCCTTATGAGGTAGTTATCGTGTATGATAATGGGGTTGTTAGGATAAAAAAAATTGATGATGGACAAGTCTCTTTCGTAGTGAATGGACACTGACTTAAACTTTACCACAAACCCATTTCCAAAGAATATTTTCTACAGGTCATGTCAACCGACAAGGCATTGTCCTTAGTGGATGGGGAAGTTTTTTCTCCTTCTCCTTGTTCTTGAAACTTTTTCTGAATTTTGATGTTACATATATAAATAATTTAAAGTTTGTTTTTGCTTATAAACAATTTTAGAGATCTTCGCAGGTATTTATTTCACCACAAGTGGACAATTTCAAGGAGACAAAAAGGGAAGTATTTTACTTCAGAAAAAGATATTGCTATATTTGAAATATATTGTTTGCTTAAGCATCAATTGAATAATGAATTTTTATTATGCTTAGATATTGCTTGTTGTGAATTAGCCATAGTTTTTGCAAGATTTCTATCATCCTTTCTCTTAGGGCACCTTTAATGGAAATTTCTCATAACCTCCACCACTAGAGGATATAAGGAAGTGACACCTTGTCTTATCAAACCTAGAGGTTACTCGTACAATTTCCCTAAGAACCCTGAGTAGGTGAGTAAAGTATCTTTATGAAATAGTAGCAAGAAGGTCTGATTAGTGGTTAGCCATGGAAACATCAATATAACTTTAAAAAAGAAGAAAGTGAGTAGGGCCTAAAGATACCATTCTGTTATTTTCCAATGGTACCATCCACTACACACTAAAAATGATTGATTATACCATATCTTTAGCTAGGCTACGTCCAATTAAGTATCCCTTACATCACGAAAATCTATAAGGAATACATAAAGAAGAGTCATCCTCTAACATAAATACCATTCCCGTCCTAAATAAAAAAATTTAGAGCTGCCTCCCCATCTTCTTGCAAAATAAATCTTTATATAAAAATATTAAAATATGGTGGACCAGTCTCTCTTGTAAAAGGGTGTAAGAGGCTAACCCATCGGGATACTGAACATGTCTGTTGGTAGCGGGTACCAATCTATGGTATGACTAGGTAAACCCGTCGGAGTACTGAACATGCTTGCTGGCAGTGAGGCATTCTACCTAGCGAGGGTGATGATCTCACAAACAATAAATAAAATTCCTAAATCCTAAAACTTGTGTTGATGTACAACATTACTTGTAGACAAAGTTGAAAAGAAGTATGCATGGTTAAGAAAAGCTCAATGAACTCCATAAATCTTCCATTGGGAACTAAATTTAAGACCATCCTAATACTCTCTCACCTACCTCTTCTTAACTATACACAAGATTTTCTGTCCTACAGGTGGGGCCATATTTTAACCATCTCGTCAGACTAATGTGTGGAATTTATCTCTACACTTGGAAAACTGTAAATATTAGGCTATTGGGAGAATTGACTGGTTCCATATATCTTTGATTGTGAGGTGTCACAATACTTAAGAGTGGGGGAGGGGTTTCCTGATATGAAAAATGATAAACATTGCCCATCTATATTACAATCCATGAGAAGAGGAAGTAGAATATCTGTTAAAAATGATATCATATTGTTTTTACAATATTATGGGCTATTATATCAACAATTGTTTTTATTAGTAGGCAAAATTCTATACTCCTGACATCACTGTGTGTTATAATCCTACTATGCATTTTTATGTTTATGTAATGGAATATTGCTTAACTGGTTCTTTGTGACAATTACAGATCAATAACACACTATTAAAATCACTAAATATCTGTGTTACATGCCTATGAAAAGAGGAACAAGTTGTTTTATATTACAGATCAATTGATGTCAGAAATTTCCCAAGCTGAGTGCTATGGGTGAACATCTGTTATGATGGGAATAATTTCCACTTGCACAGGAGGAACGAATGGAGTGCCATATGGAGGATCAGATGGAGTGCCATCTGGAAGACCGGATGGAGTGCCATCTGGAAGGCCGGATGAAGTTCCATATGGAGGACCAGATGAGGTATGTATATACTGTAAATGACCACGATTGCATGCATAAATGATTGTTTGAATCGATACACCTGTGCAATGGTAAGTTAAGATGGGTTGAATGGTATATTTGTTTTTCAAATTCATATTGGTAATTGAATTAAAACTTTTTAATGAATTTTTATGATCAAACGTCCAAGTCGAAGACTTGGACATTGATCTAATTCTCACATAATTGCATTTTCCTCCAAAGTACACCACCATTCTAAATTCAAACGAAGCGCAATCATAGTCGTACATGGCGATCGTGTGTGATTAATTCACCCACAAATTCAACCATTTCCACCTCAATTGCATTAAAAATCGGGTATTCTACCCCAATTACCATTCCGCTCATGCCCTATTTGTTATGTTGTGCTTACCTTCTGCCCGATTCCTTTCTCCTGTTCATCCTCTGTACTATAACCATGCCCAAACGCTATGGACCATCCTCCTATGTTGAGGTTCTGTCCATTCCCGAAATTGCAGAGTGTAGAGAGATCTTCCTTTGCGCAGGGTTGGGACTATTCTTGGCTAGTCTGTAGGGCCACAACGATGGCGTCTCACTATAATTCTCTCTTGGGTTCTATATGAGTTTGGCTCGCGTAGGGTTTCTGGCCTTCTTGGTATCTGAGTAATCTATTGCCTCAACCATGAAATTGCAACGAGTTGGGGATCAATGGTTCAAACACCATCAATTGCCACATCCAAGCTATAATAGAGTATTCAAGCCTGAATTTTAAAACATTTCTAGAGCCAAAGGGTACTCAAATGAATGGATCAAGGATGAATTAAATAACCCCTTGATTTTAATTACCAGGCCTATCACTTGTGAAGGTAGGTACTCTGTTTTCAAAGCTTGTCATTTTCGTCTGTTAGCCCATTTTCAATTCAATAAACCCTTGAATTTTCCTTTCTACTTCTTGAAAATTCTTGAGAAAATTTCTTCCCAAGTTCATAAAAACTTGGCCAATCCTCACAACAGTTTATTCCACCATGGCCTCATCAAATTGCTTGTTATAGCTGAATTGAAAAAACAAAGAAAGATATGGGATGAATTCCTCTACCAATTCTCAAGCCCCCATCTCACAGTCAATAACATCAAGAGATAAGTCGATTCAAGAGATGTCCCTCCATATAATCCTCATTCTCCAAAAACTCCAAACCCTCCAACTCAAATCATCTCCTTGTCTGGTCAAAAGGCCAAGAAAATTATTGATTCCCCTGCAGCCTCATCTGGTAAGAAAATAAAAAATCATGCTGATAATTCCCCATTTCCTTCAACACATGTTGATCCTCAACCCAAGAAGCTACAAGATTCATTTCAACAATACTTTCCTTCAATCCCTACAAAGAGGAGATGAGCCAATCGATTCAAGGGGGGATCTTTTCGAAGAAGCACCCGAAGTATGAGTGGAAAATCCAATGTAAAACCTCCAAGCACTTTAGATCCTATCCAATTGTATTCCGATCATGAAAGCTCCCCATAAAAGACTCAGAGAAATTTCTACAGAGGAGTTTGATCCCGATAAAGAGGTCAAATCTGAACCTATTACACCTAGTCTCCCTCACAAAAACATTGTTACTCCTTCCTCCCAGATGCCTACATCGACTTCTAAAGTTGATATACCTTCTAAATCCATCAAGGGATCCAAGTCCTCTTCTTTTGAGCCATCTGATCATTCCCCAGTTATTGAAAAATTGCAACAAGGAAATGCTCATTTGCTTCAATAATTGGAAGAACGAAAAACTATGGATAGGCATTTGCATCATGACAATGTTGTATTGCAAGCAAAGGTGAATCCTCTTCAGCGATTGGCTGATCAGATGACCACCACCAATTGCAGACCCGGATGCAATTGAAACATCATAAAATGCCTAAGACAAAGTCCCCAGGGAAAGAGGGAGAAGCTTCTAAATCCAATCCACCCTCTCCTTCACGAGTATAGTTATGTCGAGTGATCCATTTTTGTTTGCATAGGGACCTGCAAATCCTTAGGCATGGGGGTAATGTTGGGTTGATATTTTGATTATTTTTTCCAATGGCCAAATCCTTTTTTCATGCGACATTATATATTCTATGCTCTCATTTATCCATTTTGAAGGTATTATCAAATCTGTATACATCAATTCGCCATAGAATCGCACAAGGTATGTATAATTATCATTTTTGCAATGATTTTACGATTGATTCATCTCAGTTTAATGTTTATGATAATCTAATTTTCTAGTTTGCTTGCAACAGGGTGAAATCGCAATCCGATCCTCCATTTGGACCCTCGTCCGACACTTCATTCAACACTTGATCCGACACTCCCTCTGGCACGCGATCTAACACTCGGAGCGCATAGGAGCTGGCAGTTGGTACATTGGTGACCTTTTATGGATGAATCGAGGATATGGGTTTTATGCCCCCTCATTCCCTCCAGCTATGGAGCTCGATGCATCTTGGATTGGGTAGTTGCAACGACCGCTGATTTTCACACAAAGACTGTTAAGAAATATGTTGTTGTTAGAATACATTTAATGAATTTATTGTTTTTAGAGAGGGTTGACCCTTCCAGTGGTCTACCTCTCAATCTCTGTAAACATCTATAAATGTCACTATCCATGACATGAACTAGGGGAGACAAATTTTATTATTTTATACATATATTATGACCATTCTGTCATATACTCTGTTTTTATGATTAATGCCAGTGTTGCGTTAGCTTAGCGACTGCATTTTCCTGTTGGAGTGTTTCCACGACCTTCTGGGGGGCCCACCAGTGGTCTAGGTGTTTTTTTATACCAATACATATTTACATTTATCTATTTTCCTTTCTGATGAAGGAGCATCTCTCCACGTCATCCAGCCAGCCAGACAACCACGTTAGCGAATTCAAATCACGCGTTGAAGAGAGAGGCGTAGCCTCATTTGAAATCTGAATTCAATGTAATTAAATGCTTAGGCTGTTGAGCTACGAAGCCGTGCCTTTGTGTAGGTTGTATATAAGATAGGCCTTTAATGTTTTGTAAGGCTGAGATCTAGATCTAGATAGCAGACTAGACAACCCATTCAATGTAATTGAATAGGGTAGGTAGATTTGGAGGGAAGAGCTCGAAGAGCCCCCTCATGTAAAAGATCTATTGTATCTTTTTAGTAGAAAGTAGAGTTGAGATAGAGAGTGGAGTGTGGTTGAGATAGAGAGAATCTATGAGTAGAGAGAAGAAAAGAAGGAGCTGAGACCTTGTTACAGGCCGTGCTTAGGAACACCTTGTATAAACATGCATTTTCCATTTAATATAAACAGAAGCAGTTTTTCCTGCATGTATTTCTATGTTATGTGGATGTCTGTGAGTGTTCTTCATATGATATGAATGTATGCTGTAGATGTATACTGTAGGGTTGCATTTGAAAGAGTGTGTGTGATTTCAGGTGAAGGTCTTTGAGGTTTCATGCCATGAGGGTGTGACAGAACACTGTGGGTTCTGATAGCCGTGCACAGGGGATGCATTTCTGAACTTTGCGGATTCAGACAAAGACGTTCTAGGTGGGCACAGAAGCTAAAATCAACAACTCAGGGAAATACCTATGAGGTTGCTGAACACCTCAGGAGGCAAGGTTGTGTAGGAGATACACAATTGCAGACAGAAGCTCTGAGGAGTTCTGTGAAGCTCTGCCAAGTGGGCATCGAGCCAGTGCAAGGAGTGCACAAAGATAGAACTCTGTTGTGAGTTCAAGGAGAGCCAGAATCACTGAGGATTCTGAAGAGATCTGCTAGGTGGGCATTGAGCAGGTGCAAGGAGTGCACAGAGGGAAGAACTGCTGATGTTCTGTGAAAATATACTCTGCCAGGAGGGCATTGAGTAAGTGTGCAGACAGAAGAAAAGAGAACTCTTTGAGTTCTGGAATTTAGAGGAAGAATCCACTGAGGGATCTTCACAGGGTTTCTGAACACCCTAAAGGCTCAACAAGAAGTTGCTTGAGGCAGAGGATAGCCAGGAGGGCATCCAAGTATTCTCCATCTGCATGAGGAAGGAAGAAGGATAAAATCCCTTAGGGGTCTGAGCGTTTGAGAAGCTCAGGAGAGACAACACTGTGTGTACATGTGAATACTTTGCAAGGGTGCAGGAGTTGAAGAATCCTTTAAGGGTTTAGAAGAAGGATAAGCTCAGGAGGGCGAGTGCTTTCAGGCACAGAGTCGTAACTGCAAGGAGTGCAGAAGCTTCAGAACCCTCTGACGGGTTCAAAGTACTCAAAGCTCAGGAGGGTCAGCATTTTCAGGGCACATAACGAAGCTCAAGGTAAAGGAGTTCGCAAGGGAAGAGAAGACAAAGGTCGAGGCCTTTGGACTGCTTGGAATTATCCCAAGGTTGGGAAGAAAGTGCGCGAGTTCAGGAGGGAGCACAATATCCGTCAGATCAGCTGGAGAAAGAGATCTGGACCGTTGATTTCACATCCAGAGAGCGCGCAGGAGAAGAGATGATCTAAACCGTCAGATCTAGAGTGAAGAACCCGACAACCATCAAATCTGTTGAGAGTTACACGGGGTTTAAAGCTTCGTGAATAGGAGGGTGAAAGTCCCGAAAGGATTGACTTATCGGGATATCGACGTTCGGGATATCGGAGTTCTCGAGGTCGAGAAACTTGGGACATTTCAAGTCTCGAAACAACGAGAGTGAATCTGAGCCGTCCGTTTGTGGAGACATGTGGCGGGGATCGAGTGACCCATCGGTATATCGACTACCGGGGTTTTGAGTTGACAAAGAATTTCTGTCATTGGGGTATAAGAAACTCCGAAATCACGAGATCGAATCAGGGCCGTCCATCAGTCGGGATATGTGGCAGAGATCCATACTATTGGGGGAAGTCCCGATAGAAAAGTCAATCGGTGCATCGGGGTTTGGGGTTTCACGAATCCGGAGGACAAGAGATTGGGTAAATCCATGTTGGAAATCTCGGAAATTTTCTGAGCTGTCCATCAACTGGGACACGTGGGAGAGATCGGGAGCTCATCGACATTTCGGAGATCGAAGGGACAATATGTTGGAGTATTTCAGCAGCAGAAACTCCGAAATCACGAGAAGCGATCAGGACTGTCCATCATAGGAGGATGCGTGGAGGAGATCAGAGCATTCGAGAGATTTCCCGAAAGGAAAGATATCTATCAGCATTAAGGGGATCGGGATATCGGAAACCCCGTGGACAAGAGGTTTATGCATTTCGGCATTGCGATGTCTGAAACCCCGATAGGAGATAAGATTGTGGTAACGAGGATAGTGGTCATATGGGCCAGGAGTTTAGCTAGAAGGGCTAACACGTAAAGTGCCGTATCGACGAATTACGTCATCAGAGTTCGGGAGTCCACGAGGACAGGGGACTCTTGACATCGGGAACCATAAAGTCCCGAAACCCGAAACTGAGTCGGGGAAGATCACGGTTAAATGCAGAAGAGCCATGTGGGATAAGAGTAGGACCTGTGGATCGGGTTTTTAGCAGAGATTTCGACAGGGAATCAGAAGAGCTGCTTCGACTCAAAGGGGAATTTGAACGATCCTTAAGACCGGGAGGTCATCGCAGAGGCCTTTTTCGAGGCAGAGGTTGGCGGTCTACGTCACTTTCTTAGATTTTTAAATCATTTCTTTACTATGTAAATTTCTTAATTTCAATTGCTTGTTGTGTGTATATTTTAATTGCAGATTGCTTGTCTAATTCATCTTCCTGTACACTTTCTCTTAATTGCAGATTGCTTTCTGAACTGTGTATATCATAGAGGGATGTCCATGGTTGTGTGTTAATAATTATATGTTGTTTGCGGGTTGTAGAAGCTGGTTAATTACGTTGTTATGTCTTTTTCTCCCTAGATATAAGTTACTCTGCAGAGTACTAATTTAGAGAGGTTTATTTGTAATCTTTGATAGATTAATTTCTTTAGTTTTGATAGTTTTGACAGAGTGCTAATTTAGATAGGTTTATTTGTAGCTTTGATAGATTAATTTCTTTAGTTTTTATAGTTTTTATAGAGTACTAATTTAGATAGGTTTATTTATAATTGCAAATATTCTATATAGGTTTGTTTCATTTGTTAATTTTGCCTCAACATGATAGGATAGAAATGGATTTTGAGTTATGATTTTTAATAGCATTTTGGTTGATTTTGAGTATGATTTTTAATGATAGATTACTTCACTTTAGTTTATGATCTTTAATGAAATCTCAGTTATGAATTTGAGTTGTGATTTGTAATTAGCATTAGTGAAGAGATTGTAGGTTTTGCACAAAATATTTTCATTGTCATCTTAAGTATGAATTTGAATTATGATTCTTAATTAAGTGTTAATTATGAGTTTATAGCTTTGCTTGAGTTAGTGATTTTGAATAGAGTACTTTCCAACAGTTGTATGATAAAGTGAATGATTGATGCACAATGTTTAAAGATCACATGGATTCAAAGAACACCTAGTGTTACTTTTATGATGGAAAAACTTTCTATACTTTACATTTCTCTGTAGAAGTTAGCATTGAATTAATTCGACTTGAAATGTCATTAGTAGTTAGATGTCATTGTGATGTTATTTGACACCGAAGACACAATCATCACATTTGAATACTTTCTTTTTATTGCAAGATAGAAATAGTTTTGATAGATTAGAATTTGAATACTATCATAACACTCTTGCTTTTGGTTAAGTAGATTAATGCTTATTCTTTGCAAGATAGAAATAGTTGTGAGTTCTTTTTAAGAATAGAGTTCACTTGCCAAGATAGTTTTGATAGAGTAATTGCTTACTTTTGTACTTACTTGTTCACTCAGAGATATTTAGATTAAATAATCCATAAATAACTTACATGTTGTTTTCTTATTTAAAGAGAGATTGAATAGATTAAATATCTTTGAAATAGATTTCTTGTTATTTGCTTATTTAGAGATAGTCCATAGTCCTAGGTTGTTTAAGGCTACTTAGGTCAAATAGTTTATAGTTCTATAATTACTTGAAGCTCATTAATTGAAGGTTGCTTTATTTAGAGTTTGTTGTTTAAATAGATTTTAAAAGTCATCTCTTTAGAAAATAGAATTGTAAATTAAACATAGTGTTGATCCCTATGGTAAACCATCTCCTTATCTAGACAAACTTTCCATTAGCTTTTCTTTCTACCTTGGTTCATACTCTGCCACAACTCTAATTTTACTTACCTTGGGTTGACAATTTAATTGAGGGAATTAGTACATATAGAATACCCATCATGCCTGATGAAGCAGCGACACCCATGGGTACTTGGACTTGCAGTGGCAGTCCACTGAACATCGATTGTGAGGAGGGTATCTCCACCTCTTCTTCTCTTGGGGATGGACCTTGCAGTTGATGTGCAAGTCTATCCTTTAGTTCTACTGGGAATTGAGGAGAATCTTTTGTCTTGACCAGGAAACTATGCGACACTTCCATGCACATTTGTGGGTTTTGGAGACTGGTTCCAGTTGTTCTTGCAAATATGTTGCACTCTGCCTTGATGTAGTTTCGGGTTCCTTTTGAACTATCTGTGCTTTTGCCTCTTTCTGTACCATTCCTGGGGTTCTTCTTCTATGGATGGAAATATCAACATTGACTGTTGAGAGACGACAATGAGCATTTTGAACTTGCGGTAATGGAACAATTTGACTCTCCGTAGAAGGTAGAGTGTCTTGAATGGGTATGAATTGAGCAACTGTCTGGATCAAGACTTGAGGGGTAAGAGTAATGTGTTCTTGTACATTATCAGCTCGGTCAGGGAGATCCAACTACATGGTCTTGAGTGAAATGGGTTGGGATTGAATGATGGTGTCTTGCGGTGGCGATGGGGCTTGTCGGGGCGATGGAGGTTGTTCAGTGATTATGGTTGTGGATGCGGTGGTATCTGGTTCGGGATAATCTTGGATGTCCATCACTGTCTGAGAAACTCCAGTGGCTTCTCGAGTACGAGGTATGGCCGAGGATATCGGCTGGGGGTTCATAATATTCATAGGGGATAGGCATGTCTTGGGTTTCTTAACTGATGGATCCCCTATGAAAGAAGCGATGAGGATGCCATTGCCATATTTATCTGATAGCACAAATGTCATCTTCTTGCATTCCATAGGTTTTGCATCATCTTAGTCTTCTGAGTCTGTCGGAATTTGGACCTTTTGTTTCTTATCTGCTGGGCCAAAATTGGACCCTACTCCTTCTTCCTTCCCCTTTTTCTTCAGGAGCTCTGCAGGCAACAGGTAGTGCATGCAAGATTGTAAGGTAGCTAGAGAGGTAGTGGGGAGGCCCAGAGGGCCCATAGTGATAAAAGTGGAGGTTATTCAATGTAAGGTGGACTAGGTCCACTATATTATTAAATAAGGCCCACTATGGTAGTTAGATATAGTAAATGGGTAGTTAGATATAATAAATGTAAGAGGACTTCTTAGAAGGTTATACTTTTAGAAGATTGCTCCTATAGAATGTTCTTAGGTGATGGTAGCAGTATATAAAGGGGTTCAAGAAATGTAATGGGATATGAAGAGAAGTATTTCATTGGATATGAATTTCAATAGAAGGCTTCCCCCTTGAAGAGGCAAGTGAACAAGAGAGGATCCCTTCCATAATAGGATCCATTGTATGGTGTTGCCCTACCTCAAGGGTTTTGATAGAATAAAGTGTAGTTTTCATACATTATTCTTGGATCTAATATGGTATGTTTTATATTCAGATATTTGGTACTTAACAATTTGTATCAAAGAACTTTCCTTGGCCAAAGAAGGGAAGAATTTTTTTCTCTTTTTGTAGAATTTTTTCTAGGGAAGAAAAAGAGGGCGGAAAACTTCAGGTTCATATTTGAAGTTTTACAAGATGAATTTGGAAAAAAAAATTGGGTATTTGAATTCCTCTCGGAACAATACCCAATTTCAAAAAAATAATCAGCCAAAACAGAGTTCGGGAAGTAAAGTTATGAGCATTTTAAATTCAACGGTTTTTCAAGGTTTTTTCGGAAAAAGCTGGGATTTTCTGTCGTAACTTATTGTTCTATTTTTTGGGTTTTTCATAGCAAGATGTATTTTACAGGGAAATGTGATGGCCCTAGTATTGAATCATTCATTAAAGAAATAAAGTCAGCATGGGAAGAGAATTTTCCCCATTGGGTAGATCTCAAATTGCAAGGTGATGCTACCATTTGGTGGAAATCGCTTGATTATAAGGAGATGATGACACTCTCCAATGGAGAATTTGAAAAACTATTGTTAGAAAAGTGGTCTCATGGAAAAAATAAGGATACAGAGAGAACCAAGAGTTTATTTTCATGTGACAAATCTATATTATAGGTTCATGGTTGTATTCATAAAGAAAATATCATTGTTTCTATTAACCCTAGTTGTATGCATGATTTTATCAATGTTCAGTTGGTTAATAGATTGCAAGTTCCAGTAAAGAATATTCAAATCACACAGGTTGAGGGTGAAAATATTCAAATTTTTAAAGATTTGAAGATTACCATGGATAAATATGTGTTGCATTCATATTTTCATGCTATGGATATGGATGAAGTGGATATTGTTTTTGGATATCCTTGGATAGAATCAGTGGGTACCATTAATATTAATGTGAAAAATAAGTTTTTGAAGTTGTGGTACAAGAAAAAGAAAATCACATTGCAGGATGTGTCTCTCAGTAAAAAACATGGGCCCATGGAAGCTAGAAAAGAAGTTATTGTTGAGTTTGAAGTTGAATCAAAGGAAGAGTCTACATAAGGAGATGAAGCAAAATGAAAAGAAGGACATAATCAACAAGCTAAGGAGGTCATTGACTCAAAGGCACAAAGTGTTGCAGATTTAAAGAAAAAAGAACAAGTTCCTACAGTTGTTGTATATCGCCATCCACATCATATAGAGACACAAGAGTCATCAAGGCAAGGGCGTGTGCATCAACACATTTATGCACCAGTAGGGAACCAGATAGGAAACCGATCAAGAGGTGCATGGAGGAATACCGACACTATGTGAAGAGCTCAAGCTACATAAACAATACCATGGAAACCCCGACATGATGTAGAGAAAGATCAGGGTGGCAAGGTAGTAGATAGACATCATGTTCGACTTCCATTGGGATGGATGGATGGTTGTACTTGGTACCAGTTGGCTACATTTCTTAGTGGGTCATATTGT
This sequence comes from Picea sitchensis, assembly GCA_010110895.2. Lineage (NCBI taxonomy): Eukaryota > Viridiplantae > Streptophyta > Pinopsida > Pinales > Pinaceae > Picea > Picea sitchensis. The sequence goes on along the minus strand of SNQJ01S0007856.1, from coordinate 117,022 downwards.
ATAGTTTCTTCTCATGTTTCGAGGATGAAACATGTGAAGGGGGATGGAATGTAGTATACCTAGGGAGGTAATATGGGGTACCTAGGGAGGTACCCAATGGGAATGTAG
>SNQJ01S0007856.1:30037-110443 GCA_010110895.2 Picea sitchensis | reverse complement strand
TGGCTTGGCTTTCCAACAGCATAACTCTGCAAAAATGACTGTCCATTGGCCTCAAACAGGCCTGGTTTATATAGCAAAGGAGTTGGTTTCACATCCCCAACTTCCTCCAAGAATCTGGCCTCCAAAAAAGCCCAATATCCCCCCAAAATGGAGAAAATCAGCTAATAATGGCATAATATTCATTAAAAACCCCAAACTGTTATGGAAAAACCCACTATAGTAAAGTTTTTGTTGCAAAAATTGGGCGCAGCCCCCAAAGGCAGGGCGCAACCCCTTTTTCTTGGTCATATGGCGTTGATATGGCCACGCGCTATAGCGCGGGCCTATCCACATGGCTCCCGATTCCGAAATTTTTGGTCACATAGTGTTACAATCGGACCGCGTGCTAACCCGTGGCTTAACGGTCTAACCCACCGTTACATTTGCTCCTGGTCGCGTGGCCGGTTAATAGGCCCACGGGCCACATGTTATACCAAACACGCGCGTGGTTTTGAATTGTATAACCGCCCGTCGTTTGACCCTGCGCTGTCGGTTCGGCCTCCCGGTCGTATGTGTATTGGCGCCGAGGGTCGGGGCTAAGCCCCGGCCCTTTTTCCCCCGGCGGAACCGAAATTCAAACTCAAATAGCAATATATTCGTTTTACAAACAAAACCCGTCGGTCGGCGCAGTGGCTAGCCGGAATTTGTTGGTCCGTTCCCCGCCCGGAGGTCCCAGGTTAAAACCCCGGCGAAACCAAACACACATTTTAACATATAAACCGACGACCAATGATGAGGTGCCACGTGGCATCCCAGGATTGGGCCACGTGGCACCCTTTTCAACCAACCGGAACGTGCCACGTGTGGGCCTTCCATTGGCCCACGTGCCTGCCAAATCACCTGCCGTACGCCACCTGTCACTCTGCCACGCTGCCATGTGTCCCAGCCGTACAACCCAGTCACCTGTCGCGTCAGCTGCCACGTCAGCATGCTGACGTCAGCGTGCCACATGTCACCCTGTGAGTGGTGACACGTGTCACCTCGATATTGGTCCGACTGCCTACCAAAAGTGCCAAATCAGCCTGACACGTGTCGCGTCCTGGTGATGCCACGTGTCGCCTCCTGGTTGGCCCACGTCATCTGTACGGTCCCGCCATGTGTCGTCTTCTGGAGCTGCCACGTGTCCTGTACGGACAGGCCACGTCAGCACTGTACGGCCTGCCACGTGGCAGTACGGACTGCCCAGTCAGCATCTAATTTTTGCCTGTTTGACTTTTCGGACAGAACGCGATATATTCTCCATACGGACTCCGTTTGACATAAAAATTATACCACCGGAATCAGGAAGACGAGCCGGACGCAATGGCACAGGTTTCGTCGCATTCCGAGACCTTTCATTTTTGAGCATTTTTCAAGCCCTATCAGGCTTCTGGATCTGTTTTCAGATCATTCATCTTCAGAAGGAAAATTTTCATGACTCTCTTCATGAGCCATACTTGGTGAATGCCTCCTTGAAGCTTGAGGTGATTGTATAGTCCTTCTTCTTGAAAGTTGAGAACTTGGCTCTACAAGTTGATCTTCTCCTCTTGTGAGATTCAACCTTGTGAGCATCAGAAAACAAACACTTGCAAATAATCAAGCCTTCAAAAACCTATGCTCTGATATCAACTTGATCTGAAAATGAAAAAGGCTTGTATCTTTGAACTATTTGCAAGTTTTTAATTAAGTGTGATTAGGCAAAAGGATCAATTTGCAAACACATAATTTAGAGAAACTTTCACATTCAAGATGCAGATAATAACCAACAAATAACAGTGAACAATAAACACATAACGCAACAAATGATAAAGGAGTTCACCCCTCTCTTGGGCTACATCTCCTGGTCTAGCTTCTAATGGATCTTTTATATTATTTTCTCAAAGTGATAAAATCAGTGCTTTACAATGTGAAAAATGCCAAATAGATGGCTTCAATGGCTCCAAAACATCCAAAAACCCCTAGCTGGGCTTTTTCGACACTTGGTTTGGCCAAAAAATGAAGAAGATATGCTTCCTGGAAGTTTCCCCTTCAAGCTTGTTGTCTCTGGTTTGCCAAATCCCACCTCTGTGTGAGTAACCTAGCTTCTAGGCGTTTCCTGTGCCTAAAACTAGCACCCACGTGCATTCTCGTGATTCAGGCCAAAGTGTCACACCATTAGCGGGTTTAGGGCCCCCAAAGGCGGAGGTGTTGGGCGCATGGGGGGCCATATGGCCACGTCTTAACGCAATTTTGGGGATCCATTGCAAGGTGGCATGTGAGCTTGACAAGTGGCAGATGAAAACGCTGACCGTTTGAACGCGCACATCGTTTTTCATTGGTGTTCGCATGGGAGGCATAACGACTGAGGGCTGGGGCTAAGCCGCAGCCAGGACCCCGCCCAATGGTCCACGTATTCAAATTCAAATATATGTTGCAATGTATAGATAATAAGAAACAACACGTGGGCTAGCGGTATCCCACACTTTTCCAAGGCGTCGATCGTGTGGGAGGTCCGGGGTTCAACCCCTGCGGACTCCCAAAACATTTTATCAAACAACACTGTGCCACGTGGCATCCCATGTCTGGGTCACGTGGCACCACCCAATTCATCCACCTAACATGCCACGTGTCCAACCATAATTCTCCATTCAAATGTCCAATCAACATCTTCCATGGCAGCCTCTGCCACATCATCACCTGCCACATAAGCCTGTATGGACTGTACAGTCAACAAATTTTTCCATGTTTGGCAAATCAAACAGAATGCAATATCTCACTCATACAATGTTCGTTTGAACCCATTCAAGTTACGTTGGGTTTTTGAGGATGAGGCCTACATCCTTGTTCATTTTGAAGCGATTCTGAGCACTTTGAATTTTGAGCAAAATTTGATCCCCTGGATAAAAGGGGAGAAACCTCAAGTGGAAATATTTCGGCTTCGTATGCCTCGACCAAACAAGAGTTTTGTGGTGGTTCGAGCCAAAGGAGATATTCACTCTTGTGGTATGTGCCACCGCTGAGTTATGTCAATCAATATATTGTACCACTTTGAGAAAGAGACATTATTGAATTCATGGTTCTCCTCATCCGAAATTAAGTGCCAAGGTTTGAATATTTTGGCAAGGAGACCTTTTTCTACTAGTGCCAACTGTCTCCTCATGGGTGGCTTCCATTTCCACATGGAAAATGATACCAATAGGTATCCATATGTAAAGGTTCCACCTTTCTCCTGAGCTTCCTCACAAGCTACTAGGAATTCCTCTAGTGAGTAGCTGCACCAATTGAATACAACTTCGTTTGTGCAAAAATCATCTACTGAAAGAGTGTCTAAGGTACATTCTCCCTTTCAGTAGGAACACATGACCTTGCTCGCAATTACATAGTAGGTCTTCTGAACTGTTTCTGGAATAATTGGGTCAATATTTGTTGTTCGACCACCTCTGTGTGTGTTGAACTTCTCATATAGGCTAACCTCTCCTTTATTCCTCTCGTGCTTTCTCGAGCCTTGGAATCCTTTGGCTACATTCTCACCCTCAAGAGATAATATGGTGAGCTAGTGGATGTCATCCAAATGAAGCGGATATCTCCAGTCAAACCATAAGCTTCTGTCATGCACTCGGCTGATAAAAGTTTTTGTGCAACACGCAACCTCACCAGTGGTCTCGAAGACCAGTAAGTCTCTGAGGTGCATGATTGTGGAGTTGAAAAGATTGATAAATGTGGGCTTGGGGAAAAATTGCATGCCTTCGATGTCATCCGAAACCAAGCCCCAAAACACATCAATGTTCATCTGTGGGAACAACACTTGGTCTACGAAGTCAAGGTCCAAAATATTTACTTGCTTTGTCTTCCCGTTGACATCCCCAAAGATCTTGATCCAAGGATCATATGGGTCGTTTGGGATTTTTTCTTTGGGAGACGAATGCCAACCTCCTTTTTCTCTCATAATGGTATCTCTGAAGTGCTGATACGCTAGATAAATCGGGGTCGGCTTTGTGACATGAGAACAAAAAGATCTGAGGGTATGTACGATTGCAGAAAATTCAAAATCTAGCTAACGATGAATGACGATGCTTGCTCACGCATTCACAGGGTCTTATAACTAGATAAATGGAAATCTTATGTAAGTGCACATAAAGACACTCATGATTAGGCCATAAACACATTTTTAGGATTAGGTGTCCGACGAGATGGATAACACGGTAGACTCTATCAACTATTCTTGACTTTTAATGAATGGACTGACAGGGAAATGGTCAAGCTAAGGTGCTTATCCTATTAACGGTTGAGAAGAAGGGTGGGCATGTCAATGGCATCTACACGTATCACGCCTTTATGGATTAACATAAATTTCTTATGGGTTATGGTGGTTGCCATAAAGCGTATTACTGGACTGGATGCGTGTGGCACATGGGATGTGATCGAGATCGGATTCACCCTCCCTCTGACCAAAACGGGGGTCCCCATCATATTAAATGACTTCATTTAATGTAATGGTGGCTCTTTCGATCCTTTGTGGTTGAGTAATAAGTTCTGCACAAAAGAAATGCTTAGACTGAAAAATAATATATGTCGTGGCGCATTAAATGCACACTCCGATGTTTATTAACTGAATTAAATAAATTGTAGGAAACGAAAATCTAACTACTATACATGCTCCTTTGGATTGGAGAGATTGTGGTTTGGCTCAAGCATGAGAAATGTATGGTTTCAGGTGGGCACCATTTACCAATCCTGGCTGAAGGATACCATCTAGTTGCACGAGCCTGACTGCACCAGAGTGTCATATTTCCACAACTATGAATGGAACCAACCAATGCATGTGCAACTTGCCTAGATGTTTATGATATCGACTATCATATAGGAGTACCTTATCCCCTTGTGTGAATCTTTTGGAATTAATATGCCTATCATGCCAAGCTTTTTATCTAGCCTTCTGAACTGTCTGATGAAAATATGCTAGAAATCTTACTTCCTCGAGTTCTTTCAAGTCTACATCCTCTGCGCAACTAATTCATCATCTGTCATGTGTGTAGCCTATGCTATGTAGAGACTAAGGGTGATAAATTCCGCGTGTACAAAAACTTATTTCCCATAAACCAAATGAAATGGGTTATGCCTTTGTAGCTTCTTCATGGTAGTTCTATAATCCCACAATACTGATGGAACTCTATCATCCCAATCTTCTCGGTTTGTGCAACATACTTTTGTTAGTCCTCTTTCTAAAATTTTATTGAGTTCCTCTACTGTACCATTATCTTGTGGATGGTAGGGAATGCTCTTATGGTGTTGTATAAGAAGTTTAGTTGTCAACGTTTTGAATGTGTTGTTGATAAAGTGACTTCCTTGATCACTGGTTAGACTTCTAGGACATCCAAACCAAGTGATAATGTTCTTGAAGATAAATATAACAGTTGTATCTGTAGAATAGTCTTGAAATGACTCTGCTTCATCCAATATTTTAAGGTAATCAATTGCGATAATGATGTATCTGGCCTTTGAGTGCTTAGTCGGGGGGCTGATCGGTCCAATAAAATCAACAACCCACTTCTCAAATACTTGAAGTGCTCTGACTGGCTGAAGGGGTAATTCGTCTCGGCGTTATGGCTTTCCAACTCTTTAGCAGATGTCACAAGATTTAACATGTTCCTTAGCATCTTTAAATAATGTGGCCCACCATAATCCATATTGAAGTACCTTATGTGCAGTGGCCTTACCTCCAACATGTCCTCCCGCAACTCCACTGTGGTTCAAGACACATCTCCTAAGGATGTTTTCGAGTCCCAATTCATAAAGTTGTCCTACAATTAGTTGATAGTCAGTTGTGCGAACCACCATATGTCACTTCTGGGTTGCGGAATAAGTTTCTGGGAAGGTCCCTGTACTGAGGAATACATCAATGTCTTCAAAATACTCTAGGATGGCCTCAATATGGAATAGGTCTACATCCGAGAGTTGATCATCCACTGCTCCGCCTCTTTCCCCTAACTCCAAGCTAGAAAGGTGATATGGACCTACATTTCATCTTCCTGGTTGACAATTACTTCAAACAAAAATTCTTGAAACAATAGTAGCCAACTGCAAATTCTTCCTTCCAGTATTGGTTTATTGACTAGGTAATTCAATGCAGAATGGTCAGTGAAAACCTGAAATGAGAGCCTAATAAGTAGTGTCCAAACCTTTTTAACACATAAATCATAGCTAAACCTCCCCTTTCAGTGGTTGTGTAGTTGCCCTCATCTTGCGATAGTTTTCTGCTGGAAAAGTAGATAGGATGGTCCATATTCCCTTCCCCTAGTTGCGCTAAAATGGTTTCTAGGGCAATTCTCGATGCATCCACATGTATATGGAATTCAGTTTCCCAATTGGAAATATCAAGATAGGTGGAGTTCTTAGTTTCTCTTCAAGAATATTGAATGCCTTGTCACACTCTGATGTCCATCGGAAGAGTTCAGACTTTTCAACAATTTCTCAATGGGTGTTGTAATAGTTTCATAACTTCTGATGAATTTGCAGTAATATCCCGTATGTCCCAGTGTGGAGCACAACAATTTGGCACTTGTAGGTGGTGACATGTTTAGAATTACTGCAACTTTAGCTGGGTCTACCAAGACTCCTTCTCTGCATACAATATGGACTAACAAATTTCCATGAGGTACACAGAAAATACACTTTCTTAGATTTAGAGATATCTGCATTTCACGACAGCTATCAAACATTAATCGGAGTATCCTGACATGATCTTTTAACAGGATGTACACTATCCTCATCCATATAGACTTCTACAAACTTGTGGATGAATTCTTGAAATGCTGCTATCACAATTCGAGAGAAAACCGTAGGGGAATTCTTCAAACGGAAGGACATTACATTATATGCAAATGGGCCCCATTCATTTATGAATGTAGTATTCTTCTTGTCTTCCTCTATGATTCTGACTTGATGATATCCTCAGAATTCATCTGTAAATGAATATGATTCTTTTCCTACAACTTGATCTAATACCTCGTCGCTGAAAGGTGTTGGAAACAGATCATGCACACATGTAGAATTCAGACTCCTGTAGTCCATGCAGACCTGAATGACTTATGTACCTTTCTTACTCTGGATAACTATGGGGCTAATCCATTCTGCTTCTTCGATTGGGAAAATAAGTCCTGCTGCAAGCATTTTTTCCACTTCTTCCTTAACGTTTTCTTTTATTCTAGGGTTGAGGCGGTATGGTCTGTGCTTTATAGGTCTTGAGCCTGGTTTCAACTCTATTTTCATTTCTCCCATGGCTTCTTTTATGCCTTTTATTTCCGAGAACGTTTTCGGAAACAAGTCCTGATATTCCTGAAATAGATTATGTACTTCATTCATGGCTTGCTCATCCCGATAGTCTCCTATAGAAGCTATCATAGGATTCTCTACGCTCCTTATATTGACTCTCTGCAACTTCAATGGGTGATTATAGGAGCTATAGGTATGACTAGGTATGGTATCCTGAATCTCTCTATTGCCTTCGGTTTCTTTAATGTCTAAGTTTCTAAGCTCTTCTAAATCATCAGAGTTTTCTAGGTCTCTCTGAACTTTACAACAAGGTATAATTATCTTATCAATTTCAAGGCTCAAACTAGACTGAAGCAAATGAACATGGTCAACACATACTACTGGACTTGATCCCTTTTTACAAATGTCAGTAAAAAGAATTTCCCTGGTTCTTTGAAGGATTGTATTAAGCTTAGGGTACTTACTTGTAAAGGATAAATCCTTGCAAAACTATTCTTTTAAGGTCTTCCAATAATTCCTTTGTCTTCTAGTCTCTTCATGTATATACTAGGCCTTTGGAATAGGCCCCAACGAATGGAAAAATAACTGGACACATAGGTGAGAGGGTACCTCCGCAACTCTCCACTTCTTTAAGAAATGTTCAATATGCACCCGAGGGTCAGATCGTTCGTCGAACAGTTGCTTATATTGAAAATATATCTTCATTTCTTCTTTCATCTAATCCTTCCTTTGGAATTGACATCATATGGATTGTTTTGCATCCTCCCACTCCATAATCGAGGCTTTATGATTGGCCCACCATCTAATGGGGGTATCCTCCAAGGCTAAGTCAAGAACAAAGATCCTTTGCTCCATCGCTATCTTCTCTTTCATGCTGGCGAGAAAATTGTCTACCTTTGAGGTGCCATTGTATGTAGGGGGTTCTCTAACCTCTGTTCCAATCTATCTTGTTGCTCTGATAGTTGGAATCGCCTTGAGAATCGCTCATATGAACCTTGCTGCCAACTGTCAAATGTTTCTTCCAAATCCTCATCAATTGAGTTTAGGCTTCTCCAACTTACTGATCCATCTACAGTAGAATTTACAGAATCTGGTCTCATACATGATGTTATGGTGTATAATTGGTCAAGGGAGTCTAACTCCATATTATGGACCACTAGTTCAATATATCTAGGCCCTAGACAAGGATCTAAGGGTTGAACTACTTTTATCCTGTTTGCTTCAAACATCATGGTGTCTCTCTTTAGATCAATGATAACATAGTTTTCATATTCCCAATCAATTCATAGAAGAGCATGGTAGGGGTCCTTATCTCCCATGATTTCAATTACCTCAAAATCAACTATGGTCTTAACTTCTGCAACATCTATTTCTACATTTTCCAGCCTTCCTACTGGGAAAATGCAGTACTAGTTTTCCATTCTCAACTGGATGGGGGAATATACCAACTGAGTTTTTCCCAAAGCTTCCCATATATTTTTTGGTAGGATGTTAACAAATGATCCCAAATCTAGCATGAAATCTTTGATTTCAAAATCATCTAGCTGGGCTTCTAACCCAAATTATTTTCCTGTTCACACCTTTCTTCTTTGTATTCTCTGGGTATTCTTCTCAGGGAGGTTAGTCCTTACTATGGCTTTTGGAGTTCCCTCATTTCCCAATATCAAGTATAGGGTGTTGCGCAACTTCTCAGTAAGTTGGTCATCCCCTAGGATATCAAATAATAATTGAAACCAAAGATTGATTACACTTTGAGACTGCTTAGGGTGTCTTCTTGGAATTATAGAATTCTTGGGTGCTGGCGGTGAGGTAGGGGCTTGCACAAGGTTAGTTTGAGAGGTGGATCTAGGAGGATTCTTCATTACTTATTGAGTGGGGATACTCTTAAATATTTCTATTTTATTTTTGAAAAACAACTTTTGTTTCACAAGATCATACCTGTCATCTTTGGGAATAGATTTTTGAATCTTGGGTTGAGTGTCTGCATCTGCCCCAATATTTTATCCTCTGCAAGTGATGATGTTAATATTTGGTCGCTGACCCTCAATTCCCCTTTTTAAATTTGATCTTATGATATTATCTCCTCATTGAAAATCTCGATCTTCCTACTTCACGATCAGGTCTGGACAATCTTCAGTTGCATGGCCATTGTTCCTACAGTAAGAGCACCATAGTCATCTTAGGTGAGGGAAGTCTCTTGCCAAATGACCTTGTTCGTTGCAGTTGTAGAATCGGCTTGAAAATCTGCCTCCATTTCTCCCTCCTCTGAATCCACCTCCAACCCCACCTCCTTGGCCTCTTCCAGGTCCTAGGGGGTTTCATTTACTCTGAATGATGTTCGGTCCAATCTGTCTGCAAGTGTGTCTAGCGCTCTACATTGATTTTTGGCATGGGTCATAGATTTTGAAAACACACAGTGTATTGTATTGGCCATAGTTGTGTACTTCTTCATAATAGGACACTGACTCAACACATCTCCATGTGTCCGAAAAATCTCACAATACTCCGCTGTCTAAGACGGTTGAGTGCCTGTAAAAGCATTGTATATCCCTAGAGTATGTAATGGTGGAGTAGCATATACTTGTGCAAATCCTCCCATGGGTCTTGTAGAAGGTCCCATATGGTTGTGAAGAGGTCCCATTCCCCTTATGCGTAAACATTCATTTTCCATATGCCTTTTTGTGTAGCATCCTATGCATCAAACCTGAGGTCATTGTGGTCTTGGCATGTTTAATTATTGAATCGTTTCCGTTAGCGCTGATATTTTTCCTTGAAGTTGGGACAAATTTGCATCTACTTGAGATCTGGTCATTCTCATATTCCCTGGATAACCTAGCATGGCTTCGATTTTCATCGACTGTTCCAAGGCGTCTTTTAATGTGGCTATCCATTGTTGGGTTAAATGAATTCTCGTCAGAGGTATTAATCCTTGGATGTAACATTCCCTCTAGTGATATTTGTTAATTGGATGCGCTACCCTCCCAATATCATCTTTAAATTTTTGGATGTACTTCCAGGAAGATTCTCCTTCCCTTTGTTGAATATCCTGCAACTCGGAGAGAGCTTGTTTCTCTGACTGATGTAGTTTGAATTCGACAATGAACTTCAAACAAACTTGGCCAAGGGTGAATGCTTGTCCTAGCAGCCCAGGTTCAATAACCTTTATATACCATATGAGAGAACGACCCCTCAAGGTAGTCTGAAAAATCTACTAACTTATTTGCGTCGAGAGTCCCTTTAGACCTCGAGATGGCTTCACATAAGAACCAATTTTTCTCTACATCTTCATCCCTTTTACCCCATAATTCTAGGTATCAGGCAATTGATCCTCCATTATTTCCAACCATTGTGGGTCTCACTACTCCTATTAGAATGAAACCTAACGGTCTTGGTTGCGATATGCCTCAGGATCCCAATATCCTCCCATGATGGAATAAGAATAACATAAGTAGGTGGTGTATAATTTACCACGAGTATAGAGGACACCTGGGGGACGGGTGATTCGGGGCTGGTTCCACTGAAAACCGAAGAGGATTTCTTTGATCTGGGGGGTCTCATTCTCTTCCTTTGGAGCAACCTTCTCTGCCTCGTTCCTGATGTTTCCTGATATCGGGGATGAATATTCTTTGTCTCCTACAAGATCCAGACCTTCTTGATCTTCCCTTATTTCTCCACATTCTTTTTCTTTTTCATGTATCCCTCCATATGCGCATGAACCCAGAAATTGACTGCTCATGTGATATGGTGATCTAGTTGGTGAAGTGATGTGATATTCTCTGTATCCCAAGTACAAGTCTTCTTGACGCGTTCTTGGAATTATGGAGCTTCTTGGAGCCTATCTATCCAATGGAATAGTTCTTCCGAAAATTTAACCCAGAATATCTCATACTGGTGGCTCGATCTTTCTGTGTAAAAGATAGAATATCTTGTATTCTTCTCGCTTTTACCTCGCAACTCTACTTCCTTCCATATAAAGGTGTCACAATTTCTTTCCCAACGTTGTCGAATCTCAGATCTATATATCCGTGGAAGCATTCTCTTCACAGGTTCCCTTTTAAAGCATAGGTCCCGACAACGGAACCATTTTGTTGGCCCAAAAGTGTTCAGACCAGGGTCCTTCTTAGGTTACCAACAAAAGGTACCAAAGTAGTCTAGAGAAATTGAATTTTCATCTTCCTGTGAGGGAAGAAGTCTCACCCAAAGCGCAACTGAGACAAGAAAGAGAGGGAAGGGTAAGGAGAATACTTAGACAGACCTATGAGTTATCAAGATTCACTGTAGTATTGTGCAAGATAGATTAAACCTATAACAGTTCTGAGTAATCTTGAGCTGGGAAATAAAGAAACAAAGTTGCGTTGTCATTCATAAAGAAGTCTTTAAGTATATCAAACATAAATATAATACATAAAAACAATCCATTCATGCATTAGGACTCAATACACAAGGTGTAGCTTCAAAAATTGGGCCTCCACTTATACTAATGATACCAAACTTTGATACATTGATCATCTGGTTGTTACCCAGATATCCAAATCTTAGCTATGTTATAGTATAGGTCATTACATTAGTGACTCTCGTTACAACATCAGTTCTGAAAACAACAATAGAAGTAATAGTTCTAGACTAACATCCTAGGAAACAGTAACAACACTATATCTCATCATTAACCCTTCATTAGCCATTCATTATCCTATTACAATCACATCGATCTCATATATATAATCCGATCTTGATAGTTGAGAACCTGAGAGTTATTTATTTTCTTGATCTTGTTGCAAATTCTTTCCTTAAAGTTGATGTTGCTCTCTCCCTCTAACCACTTTTTCTTTCTTTCTTTTTTCCAGTGTCCAACTCCTCAGCAGCTTGCACAACGTATGCTCTCCAAAATGAAGCCACAATGTGTTGTGCACAACTTTTATTCAACAAAACAAAGGGCCCAACAAGCAACCACAAGAGTTCCCACGAGTCTATAGCTAGTGCACTATGCGTCAATAATCCTTGTGAACAACTGTGGACTTAAACTCTTAAAATATTTTATGCCCATCACCTATGGGATAAAACCTCTATATGCGGAAAACCACAACATGATGAGGAGAGGGCAATCAATCTTTCAAGCGTATGATTATTGTCAAGGTGTACATAAAATGTTGGACAGATGTCAAGGAAAATACTCAAGCTCATTGCCAAGTAGCTTTCAAGCGTCCATTTTAGTGCCAAAAGAGCTCAAGAAATCACCTGAGGAAGCCAAAGAAAATGTGATCATCACCCTTTTCTAAATTTTGATTCCTCTATATATCTATTCGGCCAAAAATCTTCTACCAAAATGGCTTCATACACCTCTGATTATGGTGGAGGTTATTGCAACACCAACCACGGTTTTGGATATCCTTCATTGGATTACCATGCTCTCAAAAACCTTAGAAATATCACCCCAACAGTTCAAAATCATATGAAATGGGTTTATCTGTCGCTCATATCTACCTCCGTTGCAACATCAGTGGAGGTTTTATTTACATCTTTGGAATATTGACGGTCTCTTCACAGGGCTTGTTTTCATGGGCTCTCTAATCTAGCTTTTGTCCATCCCCGTTTATTCATATAATGAGGAAAAATAGATTATGTTGCTCATGGAAATCACTTTACTCAATGGATCCAGTCTCACACCACTCATTGATATAGTTATCAACATCAATTACAGTTTTCTGGAAATAGCCTTTCTTGGCGCAGGATTGGCATTTGTGTGATTTTCGGGTGCTGCTATTCTTGCTTGACGTAAGGAATTTATATTTATGGGAAGGTTATTGGGGTCAAGTGTCAGTTTCTTTCTATGGTTGTAGTTTGCATTAGTTCTCTTTGGTGGTTTCAATTCAATCCACATGTTTGAGACTTATTTTGTCCTTCTTATTTTCCTTGGGTACATCATTTTTGACACACAAATGGTTATTGAAAGGGAAGACTATGGATATCATGATTATGTCAAGCATTCATTGGAACTCTTCACTAATTTCGTTGTAGTTTTTTTTCGATTCTTGATCACGATGATGAGAAATACAAGCTTCAAAATTTGAGAAAGATAATGTCATCTCGTTTCTTTGAGTAAGCACATATGGTAATGGAGAAGTGCTTGATTTGATGAGATATACACCTATACTTATACTTTAGCTCTTCATGTGGGCTGTGAGATTGATTTTAGATATCTTCCCATATTAACTTCCTTATTTGCATTTGGAAATATTTTTCCCTTCAACTCTTATATTCCCCTCTTCATAATATGAGATATCAAGACCTTTTTAAGAAAACGAGGTGACAGAGCATCAAGATCCAGAGTATTTAACAACTAGAAGCTTGATAGTATTTCTAGCATAAATTGAAACTACTTACCTTGAGTGTCAACTCTTGCAGCTAGTTTATTACCAACTAGAAGTAAAAAATCAAGGACTTTCAGGAAGTCATCTAGATCCACATTTAAAGAGATTGTGTAAGGTTTTTGACCAGGCACTGTAGAAATGAGCGCTACAGAAAATTCATGCTTTTTGTAGCACCCATGTTTGGAAATTTGTAATCTCAACAATTTTGAAAGCTATGAGACCCAGTGCAATGAGGAGGAGAATCAGTTTGTTTTGGTTAGTTTTGACTACTTAATCAACACATTTCAAGTCCACTTGTCATGATGAAGATCCTAGTTCTAGAACAGTCAAAGGAAGACCAAGAAAATAGGATATAGCAAATATTTTAGATCTTATCCATTTATTATCAGATCCGATATTTTTTGTAACCATATTCTATGCTTATCTCTTAGGATATTTTGATCCCATAGCTTAGGATCTGAAACTTTGAATATTTTCCTATATATTGTCAAGAAAATAGGTGATGAAGGGGGGAGAGCTTCCTCTTAGACGGAAGCAGGGGTTCAAGTAAGGGAAGAATGAGGTCTGAAAACCATATTGAAGAAGTTTATTATATGTAGCATTTCATTCTTAGGGATTCAAAAACTCTCCCAGCTAGGTTGTGTTCTTATGGTAACCCTATTATTTTCTTTTTTGATTTGAATACAATGGGGATTTTTGTAATGCATTAATTTCTTCAAAATTCATCTTCGATTATAGTGAGGATCTTATTGTCAATTACATGTCTTTGTAAGTTGTATTCAAGTACATGTTTTAGATTTGAAATATCATTTTGAATTTGAAAATATTACTGGTGAATGTATGAGTTTAGCAGATTGTGACACTTATGTATTCATGTTTGTTCCTTGTTTCTTCATATTTCATGTCCATTAAATATCTAGCTATCAGTGTGAATTCCCCTGACTATATGAAGTATTTATGATCATGTGAGATTTAGTTGGTGAGATTTATCAGATCCTCTAACCTCCCAAACAATTTGACCTTCAAATCAAACAAAACAAAACATTGCAATAATTGAGGTTCCCTAGATTTTCCCTATAACAGTCAATTGCAAAATTTAGGGATAAAAGTGACCACAACAAATGGTGACACACTAGAAGAACTAATTATCTCTATCAAGAGAACTCTAGAGACTTTACATCCAATTTGAATGTTAAGAATAAGCTCCAAAAACTGTAGACAAGTTTCCAAAGGTTATGTGTACCACAATGATGTCAAATTTCTAAAATATATGACCCAAGATTTCAAGTACCTTCCATATAACATACCCTTTTCAAAAATCCAATTAGCAAGGTAATTTCTTTAACTAGCTACAAACTTCTGATTGGCTTTGGTTTGACCATGAGGTTTTTAACATTTTATAACAAGAAGACATCTACATAAGTGTGTTCCCCATCTCTCTTTCTTGGAATTACTTCACTACCAATGAGCATCCATAGCCCCGATGAAGTTTCCTCGGTACCATACAAGCATAACCCCACTTCCGACAAGTGTCCATAGCCCTGATAGGTTTACTTATACTTATGGAACTATTAATAATGCTTTCAACTTCCTTTTATTGTGATCACCCTTTTAGGTTTGCATATAACTATTGCATGTGCAATTAGGGTGTGAAGGAATTGGGGTGACATGAGAGTTTCTTTAATTTTCTAAGTAGATGGTATGCATTTAATTTTAACCCACAAGTCTCCCCAAGAACCATCATAGTAGTAGCCAAATTATTAATATGAGAGGGATGGAGATCAAAGAAAACAATAGATACACACATTCATTTACTTATCGATTATTCTAGTATGCTCAATAGGCACATGTGTTCCACCACAAATATCATTCATTATCCACATCTAAGAAATCCATGGAGGTTTTTTCAGATAAAGCAACCCAGGTTTTCCATGACTTGTAAGAATGTCTTCAATGTATGACTAGAGTTGGACCTTCCTTGCATTCAAACTCAAAGATTGATCCTCAAGTCAAACGAAGGAGTCAAGTCAACTCAAGCAACACTAGTAGAATTCAAAATAAGTTGTGAAAACAATATGTACAATCAGAAAGAAAGCACTAAAACTAAAACCGAATCATGAAAAAGAAAAGAAAAGAATACTAACTAAAAGAAATACCATCATGAAAATGTCATTTACTCAAGTGAAATAAAATCAATTTGAAAAAATAAACAAGGAACCCAATAACATGGTATAAATGTAGGAAAGTAGCAGAGCATGAATGATATATACAAAATCTTTTACATTCCAAATACATAAATTAAAATAAGAGGAAAATATTCACTTGATAAACTTTCCACGCAAACTAACACCCAAAAAGAATGATTTTCATTACCAAGTACATAATCTAAAAATCAATATTAACAAGATTATGAGGAACCATGATCAAAGAAATTGATATCAAATCAAGCTATTTATTCCAATAAATTTGAAACTTTCTTAGTGACAACAATCGGAATTCTTGAAAAGATAAAATCCATTAAATTCATGAATTACATTTCACAAGAATTTGCACCCTACAAGCTTATTGTCATAGAAAAGGTCTTGGTAAATTTATTTTTTGAAAGTGCAAGACCTTCACTCTCATAAATTGCATTCATTATTTTTCACCAAGATATTCACTATATCTTTGATTATTAATCCTAAACATTCCAATGATTTTATCATTCACACATGATATGATAAGAGAATGAACCCATTGTGATAATTGGAAAATTAATAAAAGAAGGCATTAAAATTATGTACATATAAAAATAAATAAAGTAAATGAACTAAACTAAAAGAAAAATCAAAAGTAAACAATGTTAGTCATTAAAATAATAATCAAATGAAAGGTCATGTAATCTCAATAGCATGAAACACATCATTAATATTATCAGTAAAATCATTTTTAGTGAAAAATTAGGAAGTAAACCAAGGGAAATAATTGGTCAACATAGGTCAACCATTCAAAATAAGGCTAATATAAAAATTCTTAGGGTAAAGCTCTTTTATCCAATTGACACATAAATTTTCCCTTTCATTTAATGAAACAATTAATTTTTTGGGGGAAGCTAACAACACCAGTTAATGGAAATGACCAGTCAAAACATATTTTAAATTATGTCATGTGAAACATTCCACAAAAACTCAACCCTTTGGACTCACTTCCATGAATAAGTACCTTGCACATTTGAAAAACTAAACTTTCAATTTCAAAAATTGTATCAACTAAGTTTCTCGAGAATATCAATTTCTCCTTACCATAAAAAAATATTATTAATTTCAAAAAATCAAATGATTCAATCTTATGAGGCAAGAAGAGGATATTACAACTATGGATATAGATTACAATAATCATGATGGATAAAATTGACTCCAAACAACAATTTCGTTGAAATATGTTTCCGTTAAAACTATACTAAATAACACATTAGAAACCATGCATAAAAGAGATGAGCAAAGATGGATTTATAATCAAAAATCAAATTCATAAATATCATGATTGTTTAAATCTAGGTATTGATAGCATAGAAATATTTTCCAGGTAATCCAGGCATAGAAGTTCAAGAGTAACACTTCCCTAAGTTGTCCAAACATGCTCCCATTCTGTAGGTAAGAATGTCTTTTGCTTCTAGCTACACAATCCATTTTTTTAACCTACACAAATGACAAAGAATCCTATGTTAAAAAAGTTAATAGTCTGATATGAAAAATCTTCCTTAAATGGATAACTTATTGAAAAAAAAATTAGTCTAAAACGAAAAAATAAGCACAAAAATTAAAACTAATCTTAAATAGTAAAATTGAATTATGTTAAGCTACTCTACACTTAAACTACACCGGATAAACATAAATGATGTAAAATCATAACTCTAGTGTAGTCATTCAAGTATTATAATTCCATTAATATAGCCAAATACCACAACCTTCCTCTTTAGAAATAAACATTGAGTCATTTCCCACATATTTCCTTTGATAGGAGTCTCATTGTTGTTGTCTGATATAAGATTTGAATATTCAAACACATCCTCTTGTTCCTGAAATTGTTCATCATTAGAATAAATCAAATTAAACAAGTAGAACCATACAACTTTAATTCCATCTTATCAATCAATCCATATTCTTCTGCTACTTGTCATCACCAATCCTTTGTCATGCTCAAAACATAAGATATTGAATAAATATCTCATTCTAAAAATCCACCCACATCACTCACCAATGTATCTATTGCCTCTTGACATTAATGGTAATAAGTTCAAATGTTTGTATTATTATCTTCAACCTCCTAAATGGATAGAGGAAATTACTATGGATATGGAATCATTTAAGACAATCTTGATAAAGTACAAACACTCTCATATAATAGTCCACATTGAATGATTCTCCCATGGAAAGCATAATTGAATTAGATGATTGGAACCCGATTTCTAATAAGTGATGAGTTGATGCTTGTCAATATGGATAAATCCATGAGACTATTATCATAAAGTTTACAAGAGTGTTCCAAGGAAACAAGTTAAGAGTTTCATTTCCCTTCGCTTACATATCACATATAATACCGAAAAAATGTCTCGTTCGATGAGTACATAGCATTCCTCTCTACCAGATAGGATTTCCATACAAATTAAAACCTAACCAAAATAACTAAGTATATAATCCAGAAATCAAAACCAGAAATAAAAACCCAAAATCAAATAAAAATCCTTATTCCAACTGATCTATACAGTTTTTTCCTTCCTGGTTATGAATAAACTTGAACTCTTTTGGTGTTATCATTTAGGATTCATGAAATGATCAAAAGTATAAAATCCAATAGATTCATGGGTTATAGCCCACAAGAAATGTCACCCTTTAATCTTACTACAATGTAAGGTAAATAAAATATTTTGAAAACTCGAGACCTACAATCTTAGAAATTGCATTGACACCTCCTTCCAAGGTATTCACAACCTATTTTTTTTTAAAGATTATTTTTAATTCCAAGAATTCGTATGATTTGAACATTCATGTATGATTAAATAAGAGAACAAGACTAAGCCATGGTAACAATCAGATTAGTCAACAATGTAACTAGAACAAGTGACTCAAAATCAAGAATTCCAAATGATGGAAAGATGCTTTCCAACAAAGTTGTAGTAAAGACTAGGTATGAAATCCTCATTGATCAGTAGGAATGGGATTAAATCTATAGTCAACCAATGAATTTGTGAATAAAATGATTGATTCCAAAAAGTTTCTTAAAGAGATCCCAACAGAAATTTTTATAGAGTAGCATTATCCTAAGTTTTCCAAACATGTTTCTGGACAATAAGAAATAATATATTCCATTGCTGTCCATAATAACCTACATATATACAAGAAGAAACTTGAATTAAGCAAGATGCAAGATTGATAAGTAAACTCATACTTAAATGAATGACTCAATAGAGAATAAGATATATTAAAAAAAAAGAAAAGAAATTGAAAATATAGGTGATAAAATAAAACAACTCAAAAATAAAACTCATCAAAGTTCACTATGCTAAGTCTATACTAAAACCATGCTGGTCGAAAGTAATCTAAGAAAACACTCAATGGGAAAGAATCCATCTACATAACTCGAAATATATGATAAAATGAACATAAAAAGGAATTAAAAGGAATTGGCTTGGGCCTAATTTGTGATGGACATAATTTTAACAGTCAAACTTTCATTAAATGTGTGCAAGATAGCAAAATCAAAAGTCAAAGGTAATCCAAATAAGCAATATATTCCAATAAGAATTCAGTTAAGATGAACATTGGAAATATTTGAGTTTTCATTTTCATAACAAAAAGAAACAACGGAGTTTTTTTTTTTTTTGAAAGATTCATTTGTAATATGATAATTTGTCGACAACAAGATTGTTATAGGATAAACATGAATGGCATTAGTGATAAAAAAATTTACTCAAACATAGAGAATTTTTTGTGAGAGTGTAACAATTAAAAGTTTCCCTTTTGTCAAAAATAAAGTTTTTGCACAAAAATCTTGTTCAAGGGAAAACATCAGGATTCCAACTTCTTCATTTCTTTCTATCTCATCCAAGAAATTATTTTATTGTTCAACCAATAAGTTTTTTATTAAAAATATAAGGCAAAAAATAAAACTAGCTACAGATTAGAAACCAAAAACCGTTTAATCTAACCAACTAAAAAGAAAATAATCTATAGTTGTAAACTATTAAAGATTAGTCATGAAGGATTTATATATTGAGTATATCTAGACGAAGAAAAATATAAATCCTTCACCCATAAGGATATATAAACAAATTATATCTTAATTTACCAAAAAATTAACACTACAGTAAACAATTATGCAAAGAAAATAAATTAGCCTAATATATCCTACTCCTATCCTACACTACAATATCTGCAAATGAACTATGTGAAATCATAATGTCAATGTATTCAACCATGTAACTCCAAACCAAGCACCAAGAGCTTAGGTGTTGGCCCTTGACCCAGTTTTGGAGATCCTTGGTCAGGTTTGACCTATTTTGGGACTTCGACAGGCTGTCGAAGGCGGAGCGCAAGTCGAAGTGGATATCACGGGATCTCAGTCCCTTGTTTAGGGATTTTTGGGTTTTGGGCTTATGTAACGGGTATGGGGATGTCAGCCCATGGGTTTACCCATGTTTAGGCTCTTTTGAAATGTATAAATAGATCGCTAGGCGATGTAAGCACGAGTGCCATGCTAAGTGTTAAGACAAGATCTATATCTGTGTAATATCACGCTAAGTGCAAGTGATGATTGTAAATGCTTCGTTCATGCTGTGTGAGAACTTGCAAAGCTAAGTGAAAGTGACTGTAAGAGACGGTGTCAAGGCTTTGTGCTATAACCTAGCTTGGAGAAGGAGGATCTAGAGAAGTGTGCACAGATATCTTGTCCTATGTGGAGTAGGATCTTGTGGCTCTGTGCATGTAGAAGATTGACATAAGACAATAAAGGGAAGAAGAGTTGGTGTACGTAGCCCCAGGAAGGGGGTGAACCATGTATATGTTGTTTTATGGTTTCTTTATGCATTATGGTTGTTGTTCTCTTCATATGATTTATGCTTAGTGCAGTAATGTATGTTTAGATGCATTTGATATGATAGCTTAGTCCTTAGTGATGTGAATAAATGCTAGATCTATTTATTTCCCTATGATAAGTGTTTCTATATGTTAGATCAGGTTGAATACTCTGCTGCTCTGTAATTAGGATTTTATCTGGGAAGTGAATACTATGAACGATAATTTCTAAAGTGCTCTGTTAAGGTGTTGTAATCACAGATCTATGTCCCAGCTAAGGTTGCAAACATCTGAGTCCTGCAACCACCCCTGCCTCTACCTCGGGTGAGACTTCATCTACTTCACAGGTGTTGCCGAAAGGGCTGGTAGTTAGGGTTTTGTTGGTGCGTTGTTGTAGTGTTGAACCCTGGTTCTGCCCCTATGCCAACAAATGGTTCCGTTGTCGGGACCTAAAAATGTGATTGCCGAGAACTGAGGAAAAGAAAGAAAGCTCCGTGTATAGATCTGTTGCCCTAGTGCGCAGTATTCTACTTGACCTGAAAATCTCTGTGCTAAGAAGAGAATTCTGATCTGAATAAAATAGGTAAGGTCTTGAAGCTTTGTGCTTTGATAAAGATAAGAACAATGAGTTTTTTTTATTAAAGAGGTAAGATCTGAAAGCTTTGTGTTTTGCTAAAGGTAAGATAAGTGGAAATTTTTGTTTCGAAAAGATGGATCTAGGTATGTTTGATAAATTTTGTCCTAGCCTGAAAACTAGGGCACAACTAGAAGAAAGAAGGTTTGATATGAGTAGATCTGATAGAAATAATGAAAGATATGTGATTCCTATGCATAGAAAGAATGTTTGGACTAACAAATGGATGCAGGATCCTAGAAAGAACTTTTTGCAGGTTAGCTACTATGATCCTAGTACCCATTATAGGAAATGTTGGGGATCATTTAAGAGAAAAAGAGGATTAACTCTTTGTAACAGTTGCAGAAGACTGAGACATCTTGCTAAGGAATGCCCTGGTAGAAGACCTAGTTGTCTTTGTTGTAAAGCTATGGATCATAAAGTTTTGGATTGCCCTAGAATGATTGATAAGGTTGAAAGAATGAATATGAGACATGAAAACCCTGAGGAAGGTCAAGAAACTAAGACCATGGCAGAACCCCAGAAAGAATCAGAGACTGTATTACTACAAATGAAAGAAACCCTGGATGATCACAGAGATATCAAATTATCAGAGATCTTCAAAGAAAAAGAATGCATAGAAACAAGAATAGGAGACTTCGACATTGACTATATTCTAGATGAGGAAACATAGGTGAATATCATGACAGAAAGAACCTGAGAAATTTTGGGAAAGCCTGCTATGATTCCTTCATTGGGAGGAATCGGATTATTTAGAGGAAAGCTGATAACCCTATGTGGAATACTTACCCAGAAATCTATGAGTGCTTATGGAACTTCAACAGAGGAAGAATTTGAGGTTGTTAAATTTATTGAGAGCAACACCCCATTTTCTATGTTACTAGGAAAAACCTAGATTGAGAAGGATCAGACCCAAAGAAAAGAAGGGGAAGCCCTAGAATAAAAAAAGAAAGAACTGAGAGAATTCATGACTAAGAGAATAACACACTTACTAAAAGAACAAGAGGATCAGTCGAAGCTAATGAAGACTAGAAATATGGATGTCGAAGTTGAAAGAACCTAGGAAGACTTAAAACCTCTGTTTGTACAGAAGAGTAGAGAACCTACCCTAGACAAAGAAGAAGCATTACTCTCTAACCTTATGAAAGAATCTCAACAATGTGAAGTTAATATGTTGAGTACAGATAAGAATCAAAATGAAAAGAAGAATACCAAGATGCATATCACAGGGAAGAAGGATAGAAAGCTCTACAAGAAGAAAGAAAAGTTGGAGAAATTACAAGAAGTTCCAGAGAAGACTTCGCAAAAGGAAGGTCTCTAGAATTTGAAATTCCATGGGATATCAGAACACATCAAAGTGGCACTTCTCCATGGCAGAGAAATATAACTATTGGAGGCATTATGACCATTAGATTGACACTCATGAACGGTTAGAAAAAAAATTATCACCAGAAAGCTCACCATCGGACTGTTGGGACCGCACCATAATGGAGATAACTGAATTCATGAAGGCTTCTTGTCCATTGGAAGGATCCGTTACATCGTTGTCTACTTATTTCGTCTACTGTTGCACCAAGAACCCTTTAGCAAATTGTATCTGAGCTAACCAGAGAACTCATTGTTACCATGTTGTGTTTACTGAGACTTCGCCACCTGTTCTATTGTATTGAGCGTCTATTCATCAACCGAGATATCAGATTATGAGTGTGTATGTTGGACGAATTCTGCATTGTCGAGCATTCTGTAAAGGAGGTCCTCATTGACCTCATGGCCAAGAAGGTGATGTCCGTAGGATCCCAAGCCTCATCGACGCAAGGAGTGCAAGCCTCCTCGTCGATTTCTCGCAGATCTGGACCATCTTGAGCTGCAGCCAATAAAATAACCAAGCATCAAGATGACTTGGAAAATGTGAAGTTAATCCCGACTATCCTTCCCAACTACATCCCACCTTTGGCTAGCATGGTGAGTCATGACAGTGTCCCAAGGGACTTCGATTACACTCTGGTTACTGCGTACCTCCCGAAGGGGATACGTGCAGTTCGACCACAACTGTATAAGATCATAACATTAAAATTTAGTGAATTCAACCTAGGGGATTGTAAGAAATACAACATGCTTTCCCCTCACAGGTATTTAACTAGGATGAAGGGGAAGAAGTGAAAAATCATCCCCCAACCATGGACTATGAACCTCGCGCAGTCCACTATATTGAACGTGATGAAGATACCACATTTTGGAAGGCACCAGGAGGTTAATGCGTGCGTTAAGATCCTGTTGTCGTGCTACCATGAGGGATATATGTGGCTATACAAACGTATCACCGTTGATCCGACACTGATCCATAGGATCACCGGATTGAGCATGCAGGGACCAAACCCACAAGACTTCTACCCAGGGAAGGCTGCAGACCGCGCCCTGGCATAGAGGATTAAAGATACCTATGGCGATGTAGAAAAGGGGATGTGAGGCTATAAGGTAGCTTCCATCCAGAATGGCGCAATGTGCCTAGCCAGCCAGTTGATCATAGGAAAGCTAGTGAGAAAGAACAGACCTATGCAGGTGTTGAAAGGCGAAAATGACCATCCGTCAATTGGAAGAACGAGTCCAGTCCGAGGTTGTCTAAATAACCCAAGCCATTTGGTATGACTCGCTCCAACAGGTTTAGTGGCTCCGTTGGCCAATCTAAAAGTCCTAAAAGAAACAAATAAAAGAAAAAGAGAAAACTAACAATTAACTACTTAGTGTATATATGTACATACGTATCTATGTAACTATTTTAAATAATATTTACACAACAGATCTATTTATCTAATTTATGTGCATGATATACAAGTTGTGAGTTTTAATCTAAACTCACGAAAATCTATGAAAAGATGGCCGCTTTAACAAAAGCAGATAAAGAAAGCACATAAACTATTTTTTGTTTTTATCTTTATTTATCTATAAGATTAAATAGAAAAATATACTATGAAATGAGAATAAGTAGACAGTCAAAGCCAGACCACATGTAAGAGTTTCGAAAACAAACAGACGATAGAAAGAAATAAACTAACCTATTAATGAGTTAATCGGCATCCATCCAATCATCTATATGATTATAGAATGTTCCCTGTTGTTTTCAAGCGTTTTTCTTGTCTCTTAACAATAGACTTGAGCCTACGATTTTTGTTTGTTAAGGGGTCGACCTGATCAGTAAGGGTTTTGATCTGAAACTGTAAAATGGGTATGTCTGTGTAATACTTGTCAATCCAGAACAGACAAGTTTCACATTGTGAATCTATGACGGGTTGTTTGAGAATACCCACGGCTGTGTACCGGAACGTCCCCAATGTGGCCTGTAGATTTGTTATCAAATTTAATACCTAGAAACCCTTGACTGTGTTTCAAATAGGGCGACAAATTATCCATGAAATTGTAAGCCTGATCGAGATTTGTTTGGAAGGAAGGAGGGTATTCTTCAGCCAGAAATCTATAAATCTCAGAATCTGAGCTCTCATGGATCTCTATCGTCTTGATCGAGCTCACATGGGGGTTTGATTTATTTCGTAGCTTCCTTGAGATCAACCTACCTGCCCTTTTATTTTTAAAACCTAAATCGATATCACCTTTAGATGGCTTGCCTACAGGTCTATTTGCATTTTTCCCAGAGGCGTTAGGCTTTGCATCTTGTTCACGAGTCTGCTCAGCAAATTTTGGGTTGCGTATAGGGTTACTGTGGGCGGCCGTAACACAGGCCTGTGTAGATGACGGGAATGCTCTAGGAGAGACTATGGTTTCCTCAATCACGGATTTGTCAACTTCTACAGTATTGGAGTTAGCGAAACCATTTCGGGTTAGGAAGGCATCCCAGTCATCGTTCTATAACTTCAATTGATGTACAAGCATTATTTTTATCAAACAGTGGTGGAACAAGCTTGAATCCAAACGTTGCTTCTTATACCTTTTTGCCATTTTATACAGGCTTATCCACAGGTAATAAGGCATATTTAATGGAAACCCAAAGAAATTCATGAGCAAACGTAGGTAATATGAAAAAAGAAAACCAAAACGGCCTTCACAAGTCACAAATTGTTTCAAAACTGCTAGCAAACCATGCCATTGGGTTTTCAACAGGGACACCGACATACCTTTATCACAACAATTGATTTTTCGAGAGGTGAAGAAAAGGCTCCACGGAACCTCCTCGACCTTGGCATTTTTGAACCACTTCTGTCCACTCACAGGAAGACCTGTTGCTTGACCTAAAAAATCCTTTGTGACTTCGAGCTGAATGTCCCCAACCTTGGCTCGACATCTGTCAAAAGAGAGGACGAATTCCTGAGCGGTTTACAGGTTAAAACCCTAGAATTTCTCAAGGAAAACAAACCAGCCTTGACCCTCGAGATCCTCCCTTGCATCATCACACAGGAGCAGGGTCTGAGAGCCATTGGGTTGAATCCTAACAACTAGGGCCATGGGAATTTGACAAGAAATCACCCAAACACAGTGAGTATGAAGGGTTTTTAAGAGTAGACTAGAGCTATACTCCAGACCCAAAACTCATCAACAATCTATGGCGTATGAACAAAAATTCCTCAACAAAAAGATAGCCATTGTTTGAAATGAATGCAATGAGTACATGAAAAACCCAAGACTAAGCTTCGAAATGATGGGCTTACTGTCCTCAGGCTGCCACCTCCCACATGGTACAGGCCATGACCAGGTGCATTAAAATTTGAAATGATTGCGCAACAAGGTGGGTTAGGTTCTAAATTTTAGGAGAGGGAAATTTTATAAACCAAAGTATAGTGACAAGGGAACACATGACCAAGAACCACACAAAAAATATATCGATGCTTAAATTAAATGGACCTTTGTTGATTTAAATAACAATCCATAAGCATGCTTCACATTCGAGGAGTCAAAACAAAGAGAATGAACTTCATAGCAGGGAACAAAAACTTTATTAACAAAACTGTGGAGCCATATGCCTTTCATAAACTTTTAAATAAAGCGGTAATATAGTTCATAAGTTTTAATGCTTCGTTTTCATGCTTTCATTCATGAATGAAGCATGAAAACAAGAAACACTAGGAATAACCGAAAACTTACAGTTGTTGTTTCAAAAATTGCTTATGAAGAACAAAAAAATGTACGACCACAGTTAGGCAGCTACATAGATTATTATTTGATATTTTAAAAATCGAAAATACATTGGGCTGCCAACAATGGTGACTTGCTGGGAGAAGTAGTTATCTCTGTATCACTGACGAGTTCAGGTTAGAAATGTTTGAATGATTTCAAATCAAAGAACAACTGAAAATTCATTTGAGCATCTTTAATAATCATGATGTGGTCCAACTTAAGATATCTTTCGTTAAAAAGAATGAAATATGGTGACA
This sequence comes from Picea sitchensis, assembly GCA_010110895.2. Lineage (NCBI taxonomy): Eukaryota > Viridiplantae > Streptophyta > Pinopsida > Pinales > Pinaceae > Picea > Picea sitchensis. Next base: position 83,739 of record SNQJ01S0007856.1, on the reverse strand, counting down.
GACTTCACAAATGAAAGCCACGATGTTTAAGTTAATGGCTCCAATACTGTTGACAGGGCCAATGCTTCCAGCAGGTGTCGATAGACTCGACAGGGATGTCAATTAACCCACTCTGACGTCTGTATCCTTTCCAAGAAATTTCAATTCAGAATGAAGGATACTTATGACCAAAATCAACATTTATACCTGAGAATTTTCTTTAACCTGACATCGCTTCACTGCCAGTGGGCCTGTTCAGTACCCCGGTGAAGCTATATTGGCATCATGCATGCATTTACCCACTGCCAGCAGACCTGTTTAGTGTCCCAATGGGTTTACAAACACTTCCCACAACTCTTTGAGAAATTATTCACAATCTGATATAGTTTTAAAGACATTCAGCAGAGCAAGGTGATGCTGAAAATTCCAGTTTTTACACAACTTAATATTTTCCATGCCTTTAATTTTTTCTTGCTAACTTTCATCAAGATCTGAAAATAGTTTATTAATAAAAATAATTTTCGAGGACAGGGAGGCATCGTTGAGTTGGATTTCTTAAGAGCAGGGACAATGTAAAGAGTTTTTAAAGATAGTCATGTCTACTCTCAAATGCAAATTGAAACTGAGAAATCAATTCTCAAACAAAATATCATCTTTAACCAGTCTACGTTTTTAGAAAAACACAACAATTGATGATCTGACAGCCCTTGACAGCCGTTTCAAGATGAAGCATTTTGTTCTCCTCTTCTGAACTAAACTGTAATACATGCATGTTTGATCAAAAGGCCAATAAACAAAAATAAAAATAAAAACAAACCGGAAAGCAAAAGAAACGAAAACAGAAAAATATGTACAAAAGGCATATCTGAGAGTTGTCAGGTGAAATACCTTTTTAGAGCTTGGCCATTCACCGGGAAGGTGTCTGGCTGTCCCTCTAAATTCTGCAGGCGGAAAGAACTGGGACCTAGTTTTTAAGCGATTAAGAACGGTCCCAACCACATGTTTTTGAACTTAGTATGCTCACCTTTCCCCTCATGAGGTTTGTCCCACTTGAGGACAGGATCACCTACCTCAAAATTCCTATCTGAGGCATAATTTGAATCGAACCAACTTTTGACAATATGGTGATGTTGATCTAGTTTTCGTTTTGCTTGAGCCCTTACTTCTTCTAACTTCAACAAAGCATTAATCTGACTTTCCAAAGGAGGACAGTCTTCTTCGTGAACCTTCTGCGATAACTGTAGAGATGGAAGGAGAACATGCGGAGGAAGAATTGCTTCCCTTCCGTAAACGAGGAAAAATGGGGAATTACCAACAACAATTTTCAGAGTTACCCTATCAACCTAGATTGCATTGAATAGTGCATTATGCCAGTTTTTGTGGTTTTTGGAGACCGTCCTCTTGATGATCTTGATCAAGTTTTTGTTTGTCAATTCCGCCAAACCATTTGCTTGGGGGTAATAGCTGGCATAATATTTTAGTTTTATCCCTTTTTCTAAATCAAAGGCACTCATGTCTAGAGACAAAAAATAAGAAGCATTATCGAACACTAGACATTCAGGAATACCAAAATAAGTGATGATGTTTGAATTAAGGAAAGATATTACTTGACTTGTGTTTACCACTTTTAATGGCGCAACCTCGGACCATCTGGTGAAATAGTGTGTCGTTGTAATGATGTATTTATGCTGGTGTGAGGAGGTGGGGTTAATTGGGCCAATGATATCAAGACCCCACTGCTGAAAAGGGAAATCCACCGAGACATGTTGCAACAAGAATGCTGCCTTCTGTACTCATCTAGAAGCCTTTTGACAGATTACGCATTTGCGGCATAATGCATGGGCATATTTGAAAAGAGTGGGCCAATAATACCCTGCCCTTAATATTTTGTGGGCAGTAGTGTCTCCACCGAAATTCCCACTAGCTTCTCCTGTATTTAATTCGAGTAAGACTTTATCTGCTTCATCTCTTGCTAGACAATGCATAAGGATTCCATCAAAATTTTTGCAAAACAATATACCATTCACCAGTTGGAAAGGTGCAAATTTTAATCTCAATGCTCTCCTCTTTTTTGGATCAAGGTGACGAGGAGCTAAACCGTGTGTTAGATAAAACTTAATGTCATCATACCAAGGAATTGTTGAATTTTGTACACAACCGATTTGATTTTGATTATATTGGTCTTCAATTAACATACCGGTTTGATTTTGCTATTCTATAACTGAATCAACAACTAATTTACATAGACCTTGGCCTCTAACAATTTGTGCGGGAGTGATCTTGAGGTCATATTCTTGTAAGGATGTGACCTAGTTTGCCCGTTTCTCACCCAGTTCGTTCTGTACTAACAAATTTCTGATAGCAGGGTAAGGAACAATGACTTTAGTTCTAGATTTCAGTAGATAAGATTGAAAATGTTTTAGCGCTTCAAAAACAGCATAAGCCTGCTGATCTACAGCTGGATAATTAAGCTCTTCTCCCTTAAAGACTGAGCTCATAAAGACAATAGGAACTTCGTTGTTTTTAGAATTCTTTTGGGCTAACACAACGGCATAAGATTGATCAGAGGCAAACATGTAAAGAGTGAAATCTCGCGAAAAGTCAGAGTTCATTAGGGATGGAGCCTCCACTATGGATTTTTTTATTGATTCAAAAGCTTGACTTTCTTGAGGTCCCCAATGGTATTACACATCCTTTTTTATTAAGTTTTGTAATCGCCTCACCATTTCCGAAAAAAGCGGGATGAACCTTCTAACAAAATTTATCTGACCTAAAATGGATTGCATAGACTTTTTGGAAGAGGGGGAGGAAGTTTTGAAATGAATTGAGTCCTCTCGGGGTCAATGATCATCCCTTCATTGGATACTATGAATTTGAGCAGCTTACCTTGTTCGACTGCAAAGACAATTTTTTTAGGATTTAGAGAGATGTCATACTTACGACATCGTTGTAGAACAGATTTCAGATGAGCTAAATGATCTCCTTATTCTTTGAGAAAATAGTGACATCATCTAGATAGACTACTACAGATTGATTGATTAGACCGCGAAAAACGATATCCATCGCTCTCTGGGAAGTGGCACAGACATTTATAAGCCCAAAGGGCATTTTTCTATAGGCATAGGTACCCCATGGAGTATGGAAAGTGGTTTTCAGTTGGTTTGGAGGAGACATGAGGACCTGGTTATACCCTGAAATATCATCTAGTAGTGACAATCTTTCAGAATAGGATACCTGTTGGAGAATTTGTTCCATCGGAGGAACAGGGTAGTTGTCTTTATCAGATGTTCGGTTTAAATTTCGAAAATCGACACATAGACGTATTTCGCCACTTTTCTTCCTCACATGGACAAGGTTAGAGACCCACTGTGTATGTCTTACCGAGAAGATTATCTTTGCATTCAATAGTTTGTTTAGTTCCTTCTTGACCGTTGGTTCAAGTTTTGGGTGCATCTTTCTTAACTTCTGTTGAAAAGGTTGAGTCTGGGGTTTCATGGGAATGATGTGTTGTATAATGTTAGGATCGAATGTTTTTAGATCATCATATGTCCAAGCAAAGACATCCTTAAATTTCTTAAACAAATTAATAAAGGCTGACTTCTCTTGTTCAGAACATCCCATTCCCAAATTGATGCATTGTGGAATATATTTAGTTCCTAGATTCACTTTTTCATGGGTCAAGGAATAACTATTCGTTTTACAATTTACTGATTTTCTGAATTTATCATGCAAATCATAAAAATTTTCTAATCTTACCACATATTTTGGGATAGAATTTACCAGACCTGATGTTGATTCCAGAGACCTTGGGTTTGATATTACCGTAAAATTGCGGAGGTCTTCGTCATGGGTGCCTTCATCGATAACCACACCTTGGAAAGTATCTTCCATGTGCAGGAAACTGATGATTTGTTGATCATCATCAAACACTCTCCAATTAGTGATGTTGTCTGGGACGGATGGTCTAAACAATAACTCAAAGGAAAATGTATTTGGAGAAAGGCCTTCTGCGGGAAAAAGTTTAGAAGCAACATTAGCCAACAAGTCAGCCTCAGAATTATTTAATCTTGGAATGGAATTAATGTTAAATGCAGAAAATTTGTGCATTAGATTCCATACCTCATCTTGATAACTTTTCAGGTGTGGAGATAGGCAATGAATGGAATTTCTTACGTGTCTGACCACAATTTCTGAATCGCCGAATGCCATTAAATTCTATATTTTCAAATCTAGTGCCTTTCTGAGACCTTGGAGAAGTGCCTCGTATTCAGCCATATTGTTTGTGCATTCAAATTCTAATCGGAAAGCGATCAAATTTTTGTTACCTGTTGGGTCAATGAGGACACATACTGCACCGACTCCTTCTTTAGATTTGGATCCATCGAAGTAGAGAGACCATATGTGAGTCTCATTAGCTGTATGTGACACCTTAGAGAGAACTGTTGACCATGTGCATGTCATGAGTTTTGACTGTTGTTCCGGGTTAGTAATGGTAGAAGTTTCAGCCATGAAGTTACCGAAAAAGGTGTTCATTCCCTGCATTTCGGGTGAATTAGTGGAAGCAGTAAATGGTTCATCAGCGTCATTTAAATCAGTTACCGTAAGCTTGAGGTAACACTCATAATTAATCTTGATTATGTTAGGCTTTCCATTCTCTGGCAGCCACAAATGAGACCAGTCTTTCGCAAAGTAACCATGAAGCTATTTGGACCAATCCCTACTTAAAAATAATCCATATACTTCAGGGATGTCAATGACAATAATATCAATAATCTGGTGAACTTTAGGATTAGATGATAATTTGATAAGGACATTTTTAATTCGCCTATTACCTTAACACTGGTTCGATCAAGCTGAATAATTTTCAAACTGGAAGGTTGAACTTCAGCATTAATTTTTTGGCAGACAAACCAAGGCATTACATTTGACGATGTGTTAGAATCTACCATACAATTATGTACATTCCTATTGAAAATTTCAAAGGTCAACAAAAAAGGTGGGACATTTCTACGAGTATTAACATCAGAAATTTGTTGGTTTTTAGTCGCAATCCTTGGAATTATTTTATCTACATTTGTTACACTTTTTATAGAAAGGTCTCTTTTATCAGAGGGTTCTAGTGTCGTTTTAACAGGGACCTTTTGAGGAGTTTTAGGGCTATTTTCTTCAAATTTGTTGCTATTCAGATTGTTGTTTTTGCTATTTTCTGCAATGTTCTGAAGCATCTTTTGCAGAAGAAAAGGAAATTTCAACAATTCATAAACATAAATATTAGCTCTAAGTTTCTTAAGGTCTTCAATCAAATCATATTCTAAACTTGGAGTTACCGAATTTTGTTTAGTTTCAGTTTGTTTAAACTGTTTTTGGGGCGTATTAGTTCCAATTTCAGAAGAAGATTTATTATGTGTTTTTCTTCTGGTATTGTAAGGATGCACCGTTTCAAAATTTTCTTGAAAGATGCTATCCGAAAAATGCTCGAAGATGTTGGGAGAGGACTCGTCCTCTTCCACTATTTCTGGTTCAACCATGTCTTCAGAAATCTCGGGGGGAACTAAGTTATCATGTGCTTCCAGGATTGTTTGGATAACATACTGTAGGCTTCCTAGATTAAGACCTTCATAATTTAAGTTGGGTCGGTTTGTGGAAAAAGGCTTTCTAAAAGGGGTTTTTTAAGACCCTTTGCTTGAAGAAGCTTCTTCAGCTGATCTCCTTAAATCTACAACTTGATTTGACAATTTTTGAACGACCTTATGTAAACTTTCCAGATTTGAACTCTCTAATTGAGTTTTGGTTTGGGGAGGTCTAGGAAGAATTTCTATTTTCTTCTTGGAAGATGGGGTAATCTCTGCCTCATTACTGATATTTTCCTTTAGGCTTAGAATATATTTCTCAATTTGGCTTGCCTCCTCGAAGGCTTCCAATAATGTTGCCTTCTTAGACCTTTTTACCTAGATTGCTATGTTCTGGTGTAGGGCTTTGGTGTAGTATGCAACGATAAGATTTTCAGCAGGCATTGAATCATTGGGGATTCTATTCTTTAATGTTAGAAACCTTTGATTAAATTCTTTTATTTTCTCCTTGGGGTTCATCTTTAAACTAGAGAGTTTCATGACTAAGACTTTGGGAGATTTGTCGTCTCCGAATTTCTCAAGGAAACAAGATTCAAATCTATCCCAAGATACAATGGTGTGGGGTTGTTGTGAAAAATACCACGTAGAGGCATTGCCTTCAAATGTGTACAGAAAAAGTCTACATACTACATCTTCAAGTTCTACGCTTCAGAGTCTAATGGCAGCATGCATTTTTTAATGTGATCCTCAACGATTTTCTTGGAATCTGGATCAAATTTAGGGAGCCATTTCTCTAGATGTTTAGGAAAAGGATGTTGGGGTCTAGGTATGGCCACAACATCTTGATTGAGCCAAGGTATGGAAGGATTTTTTGGATTTTTCATAGGCGTGGGTGGTGTTGAAGGCTGAGATGAAGAACTACCTTCGTCAGATGACTCCTCTCCTGAAGAGGAAGGAAATGAAGGCGGTGGTGAAGGTGGGATACCTGATCCTCCGGCTGCAGTAGTGGGGATGTGATATGGATCTGTAGGATTTAGGATAAGACCAGTGCCTTCAAGTTGCTCTCTAATATCATAAAAATCTAGCGGTTGATTCAGTGGCTGACCTAGTTGTCTGATACAGGCCAAAACACTGTGTGTCCTTAGAAGTGATTGACGAACAATTTCCTGTACGTCGGACCCTGGGGGTTTGGTGTTACTGGCTCAATGGTAATCTGTGGATTTTCGTTTGAGGTGGTTGATGTTTTGAGAGGTAATTTTGTCATCAGAACGACTTCTTGTTACTATAGGGGAGCGAATTTGTGGGGGAGGAGTCTTGCTACCTCCACGTGCCATCAATAGTGTTTAGGCCCTCCTTCTAGTGCCATTTGTTGACAGGAAAAAATGACCATCCGTCAATTGGAAGAACGAGTCCGATCCGGGGTTGTCTAAATAACCCAAGTCGTTTGGTATGACTCGCTCTGATGGGTTTAATGGTTCCGTTGGCCAATCTAAAATTCCTAAAAGAAACAAACAAAAGAAAAAGAGCAAACTAACAATTAACTACTTAGTGTATATATGTACATACGTATCTATGTAACTATTTTAAATAATATTTACACATCAAATCTATTTATCTGATTTATGTGCATGATACACAAGTCGCGAGTTTTAATCTAAACTCACGAAAATCTATGAAAAGATGGCTGCTTTAACAAAAGCAGATAAAGAAAGAACATAAATTATTTTTTGTTTTTATCTTTATTTATCTATAAGATTAAATAGAAAAATATACTATGAAATGGGAATATTTAGACAGTCAAAGCCAAACCACATGTAAGAGTTTTGAAAACAAATAGATGATAAAAATAAATAAACTAACCTATTAATGAGTTAATCGGCATGCATCCAATCATCTGTATGATTATAGAATGTCAAGCCAGTTTGTTGAAGAGATAAACTTGTAGTGAACCTTGAAACTATTCAGAATAAATGCAAAACATTATATTGACTGTTGGATTTTGATGACAGAACGATAAGACACAGATAATAGCTGTGATATTTGTGATTGCAAGCAATTACATGTAAGATAAATCTAACTGTAACAACCTTCTTTTAATCATTCAACAAAATTAAATAAAAACCTTATCATTTGGATTGAACGAGTGATCACTATTTTTAATATCTGAAGCATCAAAATGTGGACGATATTAAAAGAAATTATCCTGACAACATAATAATTTGTGAAGACAAAAGATATCAACAATTATTGAATTATTAGGATAAACAAACCATAAACAAAAACAACATTTACAGAGAGCTAAAGTAGAAATGTAAATATATGTTCCGTCTAAATTCGTGAATAAACTGTCCACCTTCAGCCCCAGGCCAAGATATTTCCTTTACAAAAAATATGAGTTTTTAAAGGGTTCAGAAGGTAACTGTCTTATCTTATGAGATAAGATACAATCATCTATTGATTATAAAAATAGAGGGGGAATATAACCACCCCATATCACACTAAATCTTTAAAAGCTAAAAAATTTTTGTTCTTGTTTAAACAAAAATGGATCATAGATATGGCTAATAAGCCCCAAAAATGCTTCAGATCACTTGGTCACCATAAACTCCCAGATATCCTGAAAGGAAAAGATAAAATAAAGAAATTCAGATATACATTTAACCAAAATTTTCCAAATTTCGAATTAGAATAGACTGGCTACATAATCTGTTGATTCTGTAGCTAGTCTATTTTAGCAACGAAATCTAATTTATTCAATGAACAAAATATAACACTATTTTAAGATAAAAATAAATCTTACCTTTAACTGTAAAATCAAATCGTTTCACATGATCTCAGAATTTATCACCCCTATTGCAGTCTCAACATTTTTTAATACGATGTTCCCTTTTGTTTTCAAGCATTTTCCTTGTCTCTTAACAATAGACTTGAGCCTATGATTTTCATTTGTTAAGGGGTCGACCTGATCAGTAAGGGTTTGAGAATACCCATGGTTTTGTACCAAAATGTACCCAATGTGGCCTATATATTTGTTATCAAACTTAATACCTCGAAACCCTTGACTGTGCTTCAAACAGGGCGACAAATTATCCACGAAGTTGTAAGCCTGATCGAGATTTGTTTGGAAGGAAGGGGGGTCTTCTTTGGTCAGAAATATATCAATCTCAGAATCTGAGATCTTATGGATCTCGATCATCGTGATCGAGCTCACATGAGGGTTTGATTTTTTTCGTAGCTTCCTTGAGATCAACCTACCTACCCTTTTATTTTTAAAACCTAAATCGATATCACCTTTAGATGGCTTGCCTACATGTCTGTTTTCATTTTTAGCAGAGGCGTTAGGATGTGCATCTTGTTCATGGGTCTGCTCAACAACTTTTGGGTTGGGTATAGGCTTACTGTGGGTGGCCATAACACAGGCCTGTGTAGATGATGGGAACACTTTGGGAGAGACTATGGTTTCCTCAATCACGGATTTGTCAACTTCTATAGCATTGGAGTTAGTGAAACCATTTCGGGTTAGGAAGGCATCCCAGTCATTGTTCTGTAACTTCAATTGATGTACAAGCATTATTTTTATCAAACTGCAATGGAACAAGCTTGAATCCAAACGTTGCTTCTTATACCTTTTTTCCATTTTATACAGGCTTCTCCACGGGCTTCTCCACAGGTAATAAGGCATATTTAATGGAAACCCAATGAAATTCATGAGCAAATGTAGGTGATATAGAAAAACAAAATCAAAATGGCCTTCACACGTCACGAATTGTTTCAAAACTGCTAGAAAACCATGCCATTGGGTTTTCAACAGGGACACTGGCATACCTTTATCACAACAATTGATTTTTCGAGACGTGAATAAAAGGCTCCACGAAACCTCCTCGACCTTGGCATTTTTGAACCACTTCTGTCCGCTCGCAGGAAGACCTGTTTCTTGACCTAAAAACTCCTCTGTGACTTCGAGCTGAATGTCCCCAACCTTGGCTCGACATCCATCAAAAGAGAGGGTGAATTCTTGAGCAGTTTGCAGGTTAAAACCCTGGAATTCCTCAAGGAAAACAAGCCAGCCTTGACCCTCGAGATCCTCCCTTGCATCATCGCACAGGAGCAGGGTCTGAGATCCATTGGGTTCAATCCTAAAAATCTGGGCCATGGGAATTCGACAAGCAATCACCCAAACACAGTGAGTATGGAGGGTTTTTAAGAGTAGACCAGAGCTATACTCCAGACTTGAAACTCATCAACAATCTATGGCGTATGAACATAAATTCCTCAACGAAAAGATAGGCATTGTTTGAAATGAATGCGAGGAGTACATGCAAAACCCAAGACTAAGCTTCGAAATGATGGGCTTACTGTCGTCGGACTGCCACCTCCCACATGGTACAAGCCACGACCAAGTGCATTAAAATTTGAAATGGTCACGCAACAAGGTGGGTTAGGTTCTAAAGTTTCGGAGAGGGAAATTTTATAAACCAAAGTATAGTGACAAGGGAACACATGACCAAGAACCACACAAAAAATATATCAATGCTTAAATTAAATGGACCTTTGTTGATTCAAATAAAAATCCATAAGCATGCTTCACATTCGAGGAGTCAAAACAAAGAGAATGAACTTCATAGCAGGGAACAAAAACTTTATTAACAAAACTGTGGATCCATTTTCCTTTCATAAACTTTTAAATAAAGTGGTAATACAGTTCATAAGTTTTAATGCTTCATTTTCATGCTTTCATTCATGAACGAAGCATGAAAACAAGAAACACTAGGAATAAATGAAAACTTACATTTGTTGTTTCAAAAATTGCTTATGAAGAATAGAAAAATGTACGACCCCAGTTAGGCATCTACATAGATTATTATTTGATACTTTAAAAATTGAAAATACGTTGGGTTGCCAACAATGGCGACTTACTGGGAGAAGCAGTTATCTCTGTATCACTGCCGAGTTTAGGTTAGAAATATTTGAATGATTTCAAATCAAAGAACAACTAAAAAGTCATTTGAGCATCTTTAATAATCATGACGTGATCCAACTTAAGATATATTTCGTTAAAAAGAATGAAATATGGTGACAGACTTCACAAATCAAAGCCACGATGTTTAAGTTAATGGCTCCAATACTATTGACAGGGCCACTACTGCCAATAGGCGTCCATAGCCTCGACAGGGATGTCAATTAACCCGTTCTAACGTCTGTATCCTGTCCAAGAAATTTCAAATTAGAATGAAGGATGCTTATGACCAAAATCAACATTTATACCTGAGAATTTTCTTTAACCTGATGTTGCTTCGCTACCAGGGGGCATGTTCAGTACCCCAGGGAAATTCTCTTGGCATCATGCATGCATTTACCCACTACCAACAGACCTGTTTAGTGTCCCAGCGGGTTTACAAACAGTTCCCACTACTCTTTGAGAAATTAGTCACAATCTGATATAGTTTTAAAGACATTCAACAGAGCAGGGTGACGCTGAAAATTCCAGTTTTTACACAACTTGATATTTTCCAAGCCTTTAATTTTTTCTTGTTAACCTTCATCAAGATCTGAAAATAGTTTATTAATAAAACTAATTTTCGAGGACAGGGAGGAATCATTGAGTTGATTTTTTTAAGAGCATGGACAACGTAAAGAGTTTTTAAAGATAGTCGTGTCTACTCTCAGATGCAAATTGACACCAAGAAATCAATTCTCAAACAATATACCATCTTTAACCGGTCTATGTTTTTAGAAAAACACAACAATTGATGCTCTGACAGCCCTTGACAGTCATTTCAAGATGAAGTGTTATGTTCTCCTCTTCTGAACTAAACTGTAATACAGGCATGTTTGACTCAAAAGGCCAATAAACAAAAATAAAAATAAAAACAAACCGGAAAAGAAAAATGGAAAGCAAAAGAAACCAAAATAGAAAAATATGTACAAAAGGAGTATCTGAGAGTTGTCAGGTGAAATACCTTTTGAGAGCTTGGCCATTCACCGGGAAGGTGTCTGGCTATCCCTCTAAATTCTGCAGGTGGAAAGAACTAGGATCTAGTTTTTCAGCAATTAAGAACAGTCCCAACCATAGGTTTTGGAACTTAGTATGCTCTCCTTTCCCCTCATGAGGTTTGTCCCACTTGAGGACAAGATCACCTACCTAAAAATTCCTGTCTGAGGAAAAATTCAAATCAAACCAGCTTTTGACAATATGTTGATGTTGATCCAGTTTTCGTTTTGCTTGAGCCCTTACCTCTTCTAACTTCAACAAAGCATTAATCCGACTTTCCAAAGGAGGACAGTCTTCTTCCTGAACCTTCTGCGATAATTGTAGAGATGGAAGGAGAACATGCGGAAGAAGAATTGCTTCCCTTCTGTAAATGAGGAAAAAGGGGGAATTACCAACAACAATTTTCGGAGTTACCCTATCAGCCCATATTGCATTGAATAGTGCATCATGCCAATTTTTGTGGTTTTCTAAGACTGTCCTCTTGATGATATTGATCAAGTTTTTGTTTGTCGATTCCGCCAAGCCATTTCCTTGGGGGTAATAGCTGGCATAATATTTTAGTTTTATCCCTTTTTCTAAATCAAAGACACTCATGTCTAGAGATGAAAAATAGGAAGCATTATCGAACAATAGACATTCAGGAATACCTAAATGAGTGATGATGTTTGAATTAAGGAAAGATATTACCTGACTGGTGTTTACCACTTTTAATGGCGCAGCCTCAATCCATCTGGTGAAATAGTCTGTCGCTGTAATGATGTATTTATGTTGCTACGAGGAGGTGGGGTTAATTGGGCCAATGATGTCAAGACCCCACTTCTGAAAAGAGAAATCTAGCAAGACAGGTTGCGACGAGAATGCTGCCTTCTTTACTCGTCCAGAAGCCTTTTGACAGATTACGCATTTGTGGCATAATGCATGGGCATCTTTGAAAAGAGTGGGTCAATAATACCTTGCCCTTAATACTTTGTGGGCAGTAGTGTCTGCACCGAAATTCCCACCAGCTTCTCCTGCATGTAATTCTGATAAGACTTTGTTTGCTTCATCTCTTGCTAGACAATGCATAAGGATTCCATCAAAATTTTTGCGAAACAATATACCATTCACCAGTTGGAAAGGTGCAGATTTTAATCTCAATGCTCTCCTCTTTTTTGGATCAAGGGGATGAGGAGCTGAACCATGTGTTAGATAAAACTTGATGTCATCATACCAAGGACTTGTAGGATTTTGTACACAACAGATTTGATTTTGATTATACTGATCTTCAATTAACATACCGGTTTGATTCTGTTGTTCTATAACTGATTTAACAACTAATTTACATAGACCTTGGCCTCTAACAATTTGTGCTGGAGTGATCTCGAGGTCATATTATTGTAATGATGTGACCCAGATCACCCATTTCTCTCCTAGTTCCTTCTGTACTAACAAATTTCTAACAGGGGGGTAAGGAACAATGACTTTAGTTCTAGATTTCAGTAGATAAGATCAAAATTTTTTTACCGCTTTAAAAACAGCGTAAGCCTGCTGATCTATAGCTGGATAATTAAGCTCTGCTCCCTTAAAGGCTGAGCTCATAAAGGCAATAAAAAATTTGTTGTTTTCAACATTCTTTTGGGTTAGCACAATGACGTAATATTGATCAGAGGCAAACGTGTAAAGAGTGAAATCTCGCGAAAAGTCAGGGCTCATTAGGGATGGAGTTTCCACTATTGATTTTTTTATTGATTCAAAAGCTTGACTTTATTGAGTGGGGAGGAAGTTTTGAAATGACTTTATTGAGTGGGGAGGAAGTTTTGAAATGACGAAAGTCACTCCTGGATTGCAGCAGGAGCAGAGCCCGACGCCCATCAGTTTATGTCACGATTTGTGTATGAAAGGGGTGATCGAATGGAAGTAAACTCGGACGATACTGTTTCAACTCTGAAACTAGGCCACGCATGCATGGGCAGGTGAGGTCTTAGACATACTCCAGACAGTGAGTTGTAGTAAGGGTGAGTAGGGGGAAGACTTGTATCAGAGAGATGCAAAGGTCTGTTGTCAACACCAGGTTTCTAGCAGACTGTAGGAGAATGAATTTAAACGTGAGATCTTCTTACATTCAAACACCGAAAAATAGAGAATACAATAGTGCCACAATAAATCCTTTATCATAACACAATTGCAATAATTCATGTGAATCAGTCAATCATGAACTCCCTCAGTATGAAATGAAAACTAGATGGAATAAGGAGACTGTCTTTCATTAAACAAGAAATCTTACATACAGATGCATAACGAGAAAACTAGAGTGTCTGTTAAAACATTACAATCGGGAGCTTCGCTCTACCATCGATACATTGAAAAATATCAAAATTAAGTATATATATACTCCCAAACATTTTGCCCAATGGAGGCCTACTAGACTTTCAGGGCGAGGAGTCTCTTCAATTGAATCTGGCCTGCACTCCCCTGTCATACGCCACCTTAATTCTGCATGGCTCGCGCCAGGGTGTAGCTGAGCCTTTAAATGCCGAATTAGCGTGTGCAGACTTCCCTGACGAGTCGAGGACTCGGCGTGGCTTCTGTGAAAAGAACCAGTAGAGAGGACCTTCTCGGGTAGACTTTTAGCTGGAACACCCATACTTCACAATTAATGAGTGAGGCGAGGTTTCAACCACCCTCTCTCTTCTTCACTCATTCCCAGCAGGTAGCAGGATTTAGATCACGTTGAATCAGGGTCTGGAGAACATAGTGCCCCCTTTCTGAAACTCAATTCGATGCTTTTGGCCTCCCTTTTGTACAACACTTTCCTCTTTCTCGAGTGACCATGGGCCGTGACCTTACGCCCATTTTCTAGAGTGCTTTCGGCGTTTCGGGGTTCGTGGATAGGAAAGAGTGGGTCTTCTTTCTTCGAAATCGCGATGGGAGAAATGTCGAGAGGTCCTAACGGTCGCCACGTGTTCCCCCACTGATCTGACGGTTCTAAACTGATTCAGAAATACTGTGGGCCCGGGTCTGAGACGTCTTCGATGCTTCACACTTTGGGGATATGAGAGAGCCGTTCCTTATTCTTTGAAATCGCGATGGGAAAAAAGGCGAAGAACCTAATTGCGTGCCACGTGTTCCTCGAGGATGAATGGCTAAGATCGCTCTCGGCGCTTTTGGGACCCGTCTTTCCAAATGATAAACATTAGCACCCCTCCTTTAGGCCTGCTCCTCTGTGACCAGGCACCAAAACCATGGGCCTAATCCTGATCGCTTTCGGCGTTTCGGGATTCGAGGTTTCGAGAGGTGAAATGACGAGGTGCGCTTACCCCTCGAACTCCCGAATGCCGACGTGACACAGATGTGTGATGCGCGTCCTTTAGATGAACGGCCCAGATAGTATTCGCTATTATAAAGGGGGATCCCCCCATTTACAGGCTCGCTTGATGTGTCCTGGTGCCAGGACCGTGGGCTCGGCTCCAAAGGTGCTTTCGGCGTTTTGAAAATTTTAGATGTAAAGAATGGGAGGATCCTTGTCTCCCAAAACACCGATCCCCGATACGCCGACTAGCCACCACATGTCCCAATTGGATCAGACGTCCCAAATTTTTCTTGAACTATGGGTGCTACCCTTTGTGCTAAATCCCGGGCAACTTGATAGCCCCGAAAACCCGATGACCGTCGATTCGCTTTGCAGGTGAATCTCGACGATGGACAACCAACGCTTCGCCCGCTCTCTTGAGTCGCAACTGGAAAAGGGATTCTCCCGTGTTGCGCTTGAGCACTTCCCGTGCTACCTGTAGACCTGTGTACTTTTGTGCCCAAGACAAAAATTGTCACTAACATTAGGCTCCATGGGGGATAGAGTCTTCCCCGCGATGCTCTAAGAACTCATTCTCCAGCTTCAGTGCCTTTCTATTGGGATATGGAGTCATTTACTAAGCCGAAAATATACAATCAGAAAATGAACAAAGAACTAAAGGACAATATTTATAGACAAAGGAGCCGTCTAAGGCTCAAACAAAACATTTCTTCAGAAAATGCCCATTTACTCGGCTGTTGAAAACCTCTTCACCCTCCATATCTTGCAACTGGTACGTGTTGTTTGAGAAAACCTCAGAGATTTTGAATGAGCCGATCCAGAGGGCGTTAAACCTACTATGCTTACCCTTATCCTGTCTGGGTGCATCCCACTTAAGTACCAAATCCCCGATCTCAAACTACTTCTTCCTGACCTTCTTGTCAAAAGCCTGTTTGACCCTTTGCTGATGACTATGAGCTGTGTCTCTCACCTATTCCCTGATCTGTTGTACTTCTACTATTTGATGAATCCTTCTGATCATATGATCCGTCTCTCCTTCATAATCTTGAAATAAATTTGCCACAGGTAAGGCGAACTGAGTGGGAAAAATCGCCTCTGCTCCATAAACCAGCTGAAAAGGTGAGGTGCCTAGGGATTTCTTCATTGTCACTCGATCAACCCATAAATAAAATTTCAACTTCGAATCCCAGGCCCTTTTGTTGTCCTCCAATAGTCTTTTGATGATCCTTATCAGGCCCTTGTTGGAGGATTCTACTAAACCATTGCCCTCGGGATAGTAGGGGGTGGAGTGAATTAGCAAGATATGGAACTGCTCACATAAATTAATGAGAGGCTCAGATTTGAAAGAAGCAACATTATCAGTGACGATCCTACTGGGACAGCCAAATTTGGCCATGATATACTCCAGGAAGCTAATAATTACTTTGTGGGATGTACTTCTGGTGGGGGTAGCTTCTATCCACTTGGTGAAATAATCTGTTGTAGTCAGGATCCATCTGTGCTGGTCACTTGAGGGAGGTTGAATTTCCTCGATAAAGTCTAGCCCCCATTTTTGAAAAGGTGCTGAAGCTATCACATGCTTCAGTGGTAGTGGCCCAAGCTGCTGTTTCCCTGAGAACTTTTGGCATTTGATGCAGGCCCTGATTTCTCTGCTGACATCAACGAATAAAGTGGGCCAGTAATACCCAGCCCTAAGGATTTTGTGAGCTGTGGTCTTCCAGAAATGATGCCCCCCATAAAGGCCTCTGTGGAAATCAAACATAACTTTCTGGGCTTCTGGTGGGTTCAGACATCTTAGCAGCACTCCTAGGGGGTCTCTCCAGTATAAGACTTGCCTAATGAGGCAATATCTGACTGCCTTAAGCTTTAAATATCTCACCTTACTTTTACACATTCCGTCCGGGGGCTTAAACTCTTGCAGGAAGTACAAAATTTCACGTTACCAGGCACACTCTGCCAGCAATACGCCTTCCTGAGAGCGTTGACTGGGCAACTCATATTGCTTAATTCCTAAGCGGGTATTGATGAAACTAACGCCGCAGGCTTCGTAATTGGATTCAACCAATAGCTTGGATAAACCTTTCCCCTTAACCAACTTAGTGGGCTTTATTTCCAAGTCAAATTCCAAAATTCTAGCTATCCATCTGCCTCTTCTCCCATCTATATCGGGCTGCACAAGGATGTCCTTCACAGAAGCCGAAGGAACATATGCAGTTACATTTGAGTGCAAGACATAGACTCTAAAAGCTTTGAGAGATTTCACTAAGGCGTAGGCCTACTTCTCCATGATTTCATACCTGATCTCTGCATCTCTTAATTCCCTGCTAAAGAAGGCAATGGGTTGCTCCCGTCCTTCCTCATTTTTCTGCAATAACACTGCTGCTACCGTATCGAAGGAAGAAAAAGAAAAAACTAGGAAAGGTTTGGAATAATCAGGACTAATCAGCATAGGTGCCTCAGTTAGTGCCTTCTTTATTTGGACAAAAGATTCCCTGGGTTCAATGGTCCATCTCACTTCATTTCCCTTTCTGAGCATGGCTATGATGTGTTTTACCAGTTCAACAAAATTTGAGACGAATCTCCTCAGGAAATTAATCTTTCCTAAAAAGGCCTGGACCTTTGTTTTAGACCTGGGAAGTGACAGGGTTTGAATTGCCTCCACTCTGCTGGGATCAATCCTCACTCCTTCCGCTGATACTATATGGCCCAACAACTTGCCCTCCATCATAGAAAATAAGGATTTCTTGGGATTTAGGGAGAGGCCAAACCTCCAGCACTTCAAGAAAACTTTCCTCAAGTGATGGCAGCGCTCTTTATCAGACCTGGAGAAGACTGTGATTTCATCTAGGTAGATCACTACGAACTGGTCTTTCTCCCCGATGAAGGCTATATCCATGGCTCGCTGAAATGTTGCTCCTGCATTCATAAGTCCGAAAGGCATTTTGGCGTACATGAATGTGCCCCAAGGAGTGGTGAAAGATGTCTCTTCCCTGTCCTCAGGCATGACCGATATCTGATTATAGCCAGAAAACCCATCGATCATGGAAATCCTGTATGCACCAGTTACCTTCTGCAGTATGTGCTCCATCTTAGGTAGGGGGTAATTGTCTTTCTTTGAGCTCCTGTTCAGGTTCCTGAAATCGACACAAAGCCTGATTTCTCCACTTTTCTTCCTTACCAGAACCAAATTGGCCACCCATTCGAAATATCTCAAGGGGACAATGATTTGGGCATCTAACAATTTCTTCAGTTCTTTCTCCATGACAGGTAGCACCATGGGATTTTTCTATCTTAGCTTCTACCTAAATGGCCTAGCTTCCTCCTTCAATGGGATCTTGTGTTCAATGATGGATGTGTCATATGTATTAAGGTCCTCGTATGACCATGCAAACACATCAACAAACTCTCTCAGCAATTCAGTATAGTCGACCCTTTGTTCTCTGGTCAAACTGCTTGATAATTTGACAAACCTAGGCTCCTCTTGTGTGCCAATGTTGCATTCGATTGTATCAGCATCTTCATTTTAAACCTTACCCTTTATGGCCACATCATTCCCATCGAACAGTCTTTCTAAAGGGATTAGTCCCATTGGAATGTGATTGCTAGGTAGCTGAATAATCTGGTGATTAGCAATTTTATTTAAAAACACCTCAGGGTGATAGTCACCTTCCAAGTCGGGATCCTGATCAATGTGAAACACAGAAAATTCATCAACAGATTGGAGAAGATTGTTGATTTCTAGGTCATCTTCAAATACCTTCCAATGCTTGACGTTATCCGGTACAGAGGGCCTATATCTTATTTCAACATCATATTTGACCATAGGCGGTAGAGGAACTTTGAGCAAACTAGCTGAGACAGCTAAAGAATCGGCTGAAGTATTCTCCCCCCTAGGAATGAAAGAAATGTTAAAGGCCAAGAAGAAATTGTCAATCAGGTCCCATACCTCATTTCTGTAATTCCTAAGCCAAGGATTATTAGCACAATAAACATTTCTGACTTGATGGATGATCAACTCAGCATCTCCAAATATTGCTATTTCTTTAATTCCCATTTCCTTTGCGGCCCTCATACCCAGAACAAGGGATTCATACTCTGCCACATTGTTGGTGGTTTCAAATTCTAGCTTGTATGACATGGATATGGCCTCTTGACAAGGTGATATGAAAACCACCCCAGCGCCAGTGCCTTCGCTAGAAGAAGCTCCGTCGAAAAACATCTTCCAAACAGAGGTGGTTGGAGGAGGTATCTCCTGATTAAGAACGGGCTGCTTTCTGATCTATAAAGGGACCTCAGGAGTTTCAGTGATCTGCAACAAACTAGACCCTAAATCAGTGTTAAGTGCAAAGATGGGGTGATTAGTGGGGTTTGCCTCATCACTGACAATATAGGCTAGCTGGGCCTCTCTATATAACCTCCTTTGTTCCCCTCTAAAGACTGGAATGGTGGCATACGTGAGATCCATATGTAATGTTCCCCCAAGCTTTTTAATCCAATATCTAGACAACAACATGCCAAATTTGGGGGGAACGTCAGCTACCACAATATCCATGACCACACTCTTCATGGGTAGCTGAAACAAAGAAACCGCCAGGTCTTTGATGACTCCTACACACTGCACTCTTCTTGAGTCGAAAGAGTACAAATCATGATAAGTTTTTTTCACCTCCAATCCCAATTCTTCCATTACTACCTTGGGCATAAGGTTATGGGAAGCTCCTGAATCCATGAGGCAATTATGCAACACTTTATCATGTATGTTCAAGGAGGTGTAGAAGGGAGGGGATGAATCATCTCTGTCTTCTACCATGGGACCTAGGATGACAGTTGGTTTCTCATATTGAAAGTTCACTGAGTCAGAGGAAGGCTGGGGGGACTCAGATTGTAGCAACTTGGAAAGGGACCTTTTGAAATCTTCATTTTTAATGAGTTCAGATAGGGGTACAGGAATTCTAATCTTCTGAATCTCATGCTCAAAATTGAAGGAGGAAAAAGGCTTAGGAGCTTTCCTTACCTCAGTGATAGGTTCCTTGGATGCTAGCAAAGTACTCAGAGTTTTCTTTTCTTTAGTAGTGGTTGTTGCGGATTTAGTAGGCCTATCTGCTATGAGGGGCTGGTCTTGGCTGTCAAAGTCTCCTTCTTTCTTCCTTGACCCGAGGTTGTATCTGTTAGAGGTGTGACCGACCCTTTCTCCCTTACCTAACTCATGGATTTGGATGTTCATCAGGGATTTTTCATATGCAGACTAAGTCAAATGGGGAAAAGGAGGAGCTTCTTCAACACAATGAATTTCGGGGTCAAACTTGTCTATCTCCTCCCCTCCCTCATGAGTAACCAGGTTATTTTGGAGAGGGGTTTGAATCCTTTGATCTTCTCTGTCTTTTTCCCTTTGTTCCCTTGGGAAGGCCCATGGTCCATTGTTATCAAGTCTCCTGAAACCTCTACCATCGGCATTCTGGGGATTTCTGTACATGGGCTTCCCTTCTAACTCCCACATTTCCATTCTAGCAGAAAGTGACTTTAGTATTCTATCTGTCTCATCTATCTGGAGGGGCAGGGGAGAGGAGCTAGATGAGGAAGCTCCAGGCCTCTACTTGGATATGTTTCTACCAACAGTGTTCCTGAGTCGGTTAACAACCAATATATTAGATTCTACCTCCACGGTTACGTCTTGCATATGGGCCAGAGTAGTGGCTCTTCTTTCCCTCAGCAGGAGGAAGAAATCGAGATCAAAAGCGCTAGCATAAGTGATCTTTGTAGAAGCTTCGAAGGGTTTTATCTTAGTAGGGATTTTGTTGTACATTTTATTAAATCTCTTGGAGAAGTCGGAGACAGACTCTCCTTCCTTTCTCTTCAAAGACCCAAACTCAGTCATGTAATACATGAAGTCCTTTTTATCTCCCCATTGTCTTAAAACGGCATTATCTAAAGCTTCGATCCCATCAATAGATCCAGGAGGCAGGGCCTTGAACCATTTTCTAGCCTCACCTTGAAGGCTATGGACAAAAATCCTCATCCATACGTCTGCATGCATGATGACATTATCATCTGTGAAATGGTAAAAGGCTTCTAGGTGTTCTTCTGCAGTTATGTCCCCCTCACCTGTAAACTTGGGCAGCTGCTTGAGGTAACCATCTTCTGGGAGGGCGTTGAGAGGCTATGGTAGCATGAAGGGAGCATACCTAGCAGCTATAATGGACTCCATTCTGGTCATAGGGGGATTTTCTCCTGGCATAGGGATATTGTGTGGAGGAGAACTCGAAGGAGAAGGAGCTCGAAAAGGGAATACTGGGGATGAGATTCTAAGGGGAGTGGGAAACAATAGGGGATTTAGGGAGAAGGCTAGTGAGCTTAGGTCGACTGATGTTTCTCTTCGCGCAGAAGTGACAACAGTAACAAGAGGAGGAGCAGTAAAGCCAGGAGTGGGGAAATATTTTGTGGTCCTAGGTCTACGCCAAGGTACAGCTTCAGGAGAAATGGGAGTGACAAGGATTTCTCCCTCTAATCCCAGACCAGGGGGGGAAACCTCAACAGGAACACTCCCGAAATTCAGGAAAAGGGAAACTTCAGAAAGAGGTCTACTAGGAAACTGAGGAGGAGAAAATGGAGTTCTTACAAAAGGAGATGGCGTATTACCTGGTTCAGCGGCGATAACTTCTCCTTCAGACACCTTTCTTTTTCCAAGGACCACCTCCCGATCAGTCTCGGGTGTAGCTAGAGGTAGTTGTGGATGGGACCGCGTGTGTCTGCCTCTAAAAGCCACAATTGACACGACAGGTTCACCACAGTGGAGTCGTCACAATGGAGTCGCCAGGTGCACCGTAGCAATCTTCAAGGGCTCTGATGCCTGATGCCCCTTCAAAATCAGAAGCTCAATGTTGTTCAATCCCAGGGAATATTTTCAACTTTGTCCTCGGCAACGACGCCAGAAATGTTAGCGACGAAAGTCACTCCTGGATTGCAGCAGGAGCAGAGCCCGACGCCCATCAGTTTATGTCACGATTTGTGTATGAAAGGGGTGATCGAATGGAAGTAAACTCAGATGATACTGTTTCAACACTGAAACTAGGCCAGGCATGCATGGGCAGGTGAGGTCTTAGACATACTCCAGACAGTGAGTTGTAGTAAGGGTGAGTAGGGGGAAGACTTGTATAAGAGAGATGCAAAGGTCTGTTGTCAACACCAGGTTTCTAGCAGACTGTAGGAGAATGCATTTAAATGTGAGATCTTCTTACATTCAAATGCAGAAAACCAGAGAATACAATAGTGCCACAATAAATCCTTTATCATAACACAACTGCAATAATTCATGTGAATCAGTCAATCATGAACTCCCTCAGTATGAAATGAAAACTAGATGGAATAAGGAGATTGTCTTTCATTAAACAAGAAGTCTTACATACAGATGCATAACTAGAAAACTAGAGTGTCTGTTAAAACATTACAATCGGGAGCTTCGCTCTACCATCAATAGATTGAAAAATATCAAAATTAAGTATATATATACTCCCAAACATTTTTCCCAACAGAGGCCTACTGGACTTTCAGGGCGAGGAGTCTCTTCAATCGAATCTGGTCTGCACTCCCCTGTCATACGCCACCTTAATTCTTCATGGCTCGCGCCAGGGGGTAGCTGAGCCTTTAAATGATGAATTAGCGTGTGCAGACTTCCCTGGCGAGTCGAGGACTTGGCGTGGCTTCTATGAAAAGAACCAGTACAGAGGACCTTCTCGGATAGACTTTCAACTGGAATACCCATACTTCACAATTAATGAGTGAGGCGAGGTTTCAACCACCCTCTCTCTTCTTCATTCATTCCCAGTAGGTACCGGGATTTAGATCACGTCGAATCGGGGTCTGGAGAACACAGTGCCTCCTTTCTGAAACTCAATTCGGTGCTTTTGGCCTCCCTTTTGTACAACACTTTCCTCTTTCTCAAGTGACCACGGGCCGTGACCTTACGCCCATTTTCCAGAGTGCTTTCGGCGTTTCGGGGTTCGTGGATAGGAAAGAGCGGGTCTTCTTTCTTCGAAATCGCGATGGGTGAAATGCTGGGAGGTCCTAACGGTCACCACACGTTCCCCCACTGATCTGATGGTTCTGAACTAATTCGGCAATATTGCGGGCCTGGGTCCGAGACGTCTTCGATGCTTCGCGCTTTGGGGATATGAGAGAGCTGTTCCTTATGCTTTGAAATCACGATGGGCAAAAAATCAAAGAACCTAATCGCATGCCACGTGTTCCTCGAGGATGAACGGCTAAGATCGCTCTCGACGCTTTTGGAACCCATCTTGCCAAATGATAAACATTAGCGCCCCTCCTTTAGGCCTGCTCCTCTGTGACCAGGCGCCAAAACCATGGGCCTAATCCTGGGCGCTTTCGGCGTTTCAGGATTCGAGGTTTCAAGAGGTGAAATGACGAGGTGCGCTTACCCCTCGAACTCCCGAATGCCGACGTGACACGGATGTGCGTCGCGCGTCCTTTAGATGAAAGACCCAGATAGTATTTTCTATTATAAAGGGGGCTCCCCCCGTTTATAGGCTCACTTGATGTGTCCTGGTGCGAGGACCATGGGCTCGGCTCCAAAGGTGCTTTCGGCGTTTCGACAATTTCAGATGTAAAGAATGGGAGGCTCCTTGTCTCCTGAAACACCGATCCCCGATACACCGACTGGTCACCACCTGTCCCAATTAGATCGAACGACCCAAATTTGTCTTGAACTATGGGTGCTACCCTTTTTTCTAAATCCCAACCAACTTGATAGCCCCGAAAACCCGATGATCGTCGATTCGCTTTGCAGGTGAATCTCGGCGATGGACAACCAACACTTCGCCCGCTCGTTTGACTCGCAACTGGAAAATGGATTCTCCCATGCTGTGCTCGGGTGCTTCCCGTGGTACCTGCAGACCTAGGTACTTTTGTGCCCAAGACAAAAATTGTCGTTAACACTGGGGTTTCATGGGAATGATGTGTTGTATAATGTTAGGATCAAATGTTTTTAGATCATCATATGTCCAAGCAAAGACATCCTTAAATTCCTTAAACAAATTAATAAAGGTTGACTTCTCTTGCTCAGAACATCTCGTTCCCAAATTGATGCATTGTGAAATATCTTTAGTTCCTAGATTCACTTTTTCATGGGTCAAGGAAGAACTATTCATTTTACAATTTACTGATTTTCTGAATTTATAATGCAAATCATAAAAATTTTCTAATCTTACCACAGATTTTGGGATATAATTTACCAGACTTGATGTTGATTCTAGAGACCTTGGGTCTGATATTACTGTAAAATTGCGGAGGTCTTCATTGTGGGTTCCTTCATCGATAACCACACCTTGGAAAGTATCGTCCATGTGCAGGAAACTGATGATTTGTCGATCATCATCGAACACTCTCCAAATAGTGATGTTGTTCGGGACAGATGGTCTGAACAACAACTCAACGAAAAACGCGTTTATTGAAAGGCCTTCTGCAGGAAAAAGTTTAGAAGCAACATTAGCCAACAAGTCAACCTCATAATTATTTAATCTTGGAATGAAATTAATGTTAAATGCAAAAAAATTGTGCATTAGATTCCATACCTCAGCTTGATAACTTTTTAGTTGTGGATATAGGAAATGAATGGAATTTCTTACCTGTGTGACCACAATTTCTGAATCGCTGAATACCATTAAATTCAGTATTTTCAAATCTAGTGCCTTTTTGAGACCTTGCAGAAGTGCCTCATATTTAGCCGTATTGTTTGTGCATTCAAATTCTAATCGACAAGCGATTAAATTTTTGTTACCTACTGGGTCAATGAGCACACATACTGCACCGACTCCTTCTTTATATTTGGATCCATCGAAGTAAAGAGACCAGATGCGAGTCTCATCAGCTGTATGTGACACCTTAGGGAGAACTGTTGACTGTGTGCATGTCATGAGTTCCAACTGTTCTTCCGGGTTAGTAATGGTAGAATTTTTAGTCATGAAGTTACCGAAAAAGGTGTTCATTCCCTGCATTTCGGGTGAATTAGGGGAAGCAGTAAATGGTTCATTAGCGTCATTTAAATCAGTTACCGTAAGCTTGAGATAACGCTCATGATTGATCTTGATTCTATTAGGCTTTCCATTCTCTAGCAGCCACAAATGAGACCAGTCTATTGCAAAGTAACCATGCAGTTGTTCAGACCAATCCCTACTTAAAAACAAGCCATATACTTCAGGGATGTCAACGACAATAATATCAATAATCTGGTGAACTTTAGGATAGATGATAATCTGATAAGGACATTTTTTAATTCACCTATTACCTTAACACTGGTCCGATCAAGCTGAATAATTTTCAGACTGGAAGGTTGAACTTCATCATTGATTTTTTGGCAGACAAACCAAGGCATTACATTTGACGATGCGCCATAATCTACCATACAATTATGTACATTCCTATTGAAAATTTCAAAGGTCAAAAAAAAAGGTGGGACGTTTCTATGAGTATTAACAATAGAACTTTGCTGGTTTTTAGTCGCAGTCCCTGGAATTATTTTATCTACTTTTGTTACGCTTTTTACAGCAATGTCTCTTTTATCAGAGGGTTCTAGTGTAATTTTAGCAGGGACCTTTTCAGGTGTTTTAGGGATGTTTTCTGCAAATTTGTTGTTGTTCAGATTGTTGTTTTTGTTGTTTTCTGCAATGTTCTGAAGCATCTTTTGTAGAAGAAAAATAAATTTCAACAATTCATAAATAGAAATATTAGCTCTAAGTTTCTTAAGGTCTTCAATCAAATCGTATTCTAAACTTGGAGTTACTGAATTCTGTTTAGTTTCAGTTTGTTTAAACTATTTTTGGGGCGTATTAGTTCCAATTTCAGAAGAAGATTTATTCTGTGTTTTGCTTCTGGTATTGTAAGGATGCACCGTTTCAAAATTGGTTTGAAATCTACTATCCGAAAAATTCCTAAAGATGTTGGGAGAGGACTCATCCTCTTCCACTGTTTCTGGTTCAACCACGTCTTCAGAAATCTCGGGGGGGACTAAGTTATCATGTGCTTCCAAGATTGTCTGGATAACATAATGTAGGCTTTCTAGATTAAGGCCTTCAGAATTTAAGTTGGGTCGGTTTGTGGAAAAAGGCTTTCTAAAACGGGTTTTGTAAGACCCTTTGCTTGAAGAAGCTTCTTCAACTGATCTCCTTAAATCTACAACTTGATTTGACAATTTCTGAATGACCTTATGTAAATTTTCTAGATCTGAACTCTCTGATTGAGTTTTGGTTTGGGGAGGTCTAGGAAGAATTTCTATTTTCTTCTTGGAAGATGGGGTAATCTCTACCTCATTACTGATATTGTCCTTTAGGCTAAGAATATCTTTCTCAATTTGGCTTGCCTCCTCTAAGGCTTCCAATAATGTTGTCTTCTTAGACCTTTTTACCCGGATTGCTATGTTATGGTGTAGGGCTTTGGTGTAGTATGCGACGATAATATTTTCAGCAGGCATTGAATTAATGGGGATTCGATTCTTTAATGTTAGAAACATTTGATTAAAGTATTTTATTTTCTCCTTGGGGTTCATCTTTAAACTGGAGAGTTCCATGACTAAGACTTCGGGAGATTTGTCGTCTCCGAATTTCTCAAGGAAACAAGATTTGAATCTATCCCAAGATACAATGGTGTGGGGTTGTTTGGAAAAATACCACGTAGAGACATTGCCTTCAAATGTGTATGGAAAAAGTCTACATACTACATCTTCGTGTTCTATGCTTCAGAGTCTAATGGATAGCATGATTTTTTTAATGTGTTCCTCAACGATTTGCTTGGAATCTAGATCAAATTTAGGGAGCCATTTCTCCATATGTTTAGTCAAAGGATGCTGGGGTCCAGGTATGGCCACAACATCTTGATCGAGCAAAGGTATGGCAGGATTGTTTGGATTTTCCATAGGCATGGGTGGTGTTGAAGGCTGAGATGAAGAAATGGCTTTGTCCGATGACTCCTCTCCTGAAGAGGAAGGAGATGAAGGCGGTGGTGAAGGTGGGATACCAGATCCTCTGGCTGCAAGAGCGGGGATGTGATCTGGATCTATAGGATTTAGGATAAGACCAATGCGTTCAGGTTGCTCTCTAATATCAAAAAAATCTAGCGGTTGATTCAGTGGCCAACCTGGTTGTCTGATATGAGCCAAAGCACCGTGTGTCCTTAGAAGTGATTGATGAACAATTTCTTGTACGTCGGACCCTGGGGGGTTTGGTGTTACTGGCTCAACAGTAATCCGTGGATTTTTCGTTTGAGGTGGTTGCTGTTTGAGAGGTAATGTTATCGTCAGAATGACTTCTTGTTACTATAGGGGAGCAGGTGTGTGGGGGAGGAGTCTTGCGACCTCCATGTGCCATCAAAAGTGTTTAGGCCCTCCTTCTAGCGCCATTTGTTGACAGGTGAAAATGATCGTCCATCAATTGGAAGAACGAGTCCGGTCTGGGGTTGTCTAAATAACCCAAGCCATTTGGTATGACTCACTCCAATGGGTTTAATGGATCCGTTGGCAAATCTAAAAGTCCTAAAAGAAATAAAAAAAATAAAAAGAGCAAACAAACAATTAACTACTTAGTGTATATATGTACATACATATCTATGTAACTATTTTAAATAATATTTACACATTAGATCTATTTATCTGATTTATGTGAATGATACACAAGTTGTAAGTTTTAATCTAAACTCACGAAAATCTATGAAAAGATGGCTTCTTTAACAAAAGAAGATAAAGAAAGAACATAAACTATTTTTTGTTTTTATCTTTATTTATTTATAAGATTAAATAGAAAAATATACTATGAAACGAGAATATGTAGAAGGTCAAAGCCAGACTACGTGTAAGAGTTTCGAAAACAAACAGAAAATATACATAAATAAACTAACCTATTAATGAGTTAATCGGCATGCATCCAATCATCTGTATGATTATAGAATGTCCAACAAGCCTGTCCAAGAGATAAACCTGCAGTGAACCTTGAAACTGTTCAGAATAAATGCAAAACAGTATATTGACTGTTGGATTTTGATGACAGAACGATAAGACGTAGATAATAGCTGTGATATTTGTGATTGCAAGCAATTACACATAAGATAAATCTAACTGCAACAACCTTCTTTTAATCATTCAACAAAATTAAAGAAAAACCTTATCATTTGGATTGAACGAGTGATCACTATTTTTAATATCTGAAGCATCAAAATGTGGATGATATTAAAAGAAATTATCTTGATGACATAATAATTTTTGAAGACAAAAGATATCAACAATTATTGAATTATCAGGATAAACAAACCATAAACGAAAACAACCTTTACAGAGAGCTAAAGTAGAAATGTAAATATATGTTCCATATAAATTCGTGAATAAACTGTCCACCTTCAGCCCCAGGCCAAGATATTTCCTTTACAAAAAATATGAGTTTTTAAAGGGTTCAAAAGGTAACTGTCTTATCTTATGAGATAAGATACAATCATCTATTGATTATAAAAATAGAGGGGGAATATAACCACCCCAGATCACACTAAATCTTTAAAAGCTAAAAAATGTTTGTTCCTGTTTATACAAAAATGGATCATAGATATGGCTAATAAGCCCAAAAAATGCTTCATATCACTTGGACACCATAAACTTCCAGATATCCTGAAAGGAAAAGATAAAATAGAGAAATTCAGATATACATTTAACCAAAATTTTTGAAATTTCGAATTAGAATAGACTGGCTACATAATTTGTTGATTCTGTAGCTAGTATCTTTTAGCAATGAAATCTAATTTATTCAATGAACAAAATATAACACTATTTTAAGATAAAAAGAAATCTTTCCTTTAACTGTAAAATCAAATAGTTTCACATGATCTCAGAATTTATCACCGTTGTTGCAGTCTCGACATTTTTTAATATGATGTTCCCTGTTGTTTTCAAGAATTTTCCTTGTCTCTTAACAATAGACTTGAGCCTACAATTTTCATTTGTTAAGGGGTTGACCTAATCAGTAAGGGTTTTGATCTGTGACTGTAAAATAGGTATGTCTGTGTAATACTTGTCAATCCAAAACAGACAAGTTTCACATTGTGAATCTGTGACGATCATTTGAGAATACCCACGGTTGTGTACCAGAACGTCCCTAATGTGGCCTGTAGATTTTTTATCAAAATTAATACCTGGAAACCCTTGACTGTGCTTCAAACAGGGTGACAAATTATCCATGAAATTGTAAGCTTGATCGAGATCTCTTTGGAAGGAAGGAGGGTTTTCTTCGGCTAGAAAACTATGAATCTCGGAATCTGAGCTCTCATGGATCTTGATTGTCTTGATCGAGCTCACATGAGGATTTGATGTTTTTCGTAGCTTCCTTGAGATCAACCTACCTGTCCTTTTATTTTTAAAACCTAAATTGATATCACCTTTAGATGGCTTGCCTATAGGTCTATTTGAATTTTTAGCAGAGGCGTTAGGCTGTGCATCTTGTTCATGGGTCTGCTCAACAACTTTTGGGTCAGGTATAGGCTTACTGTGGGTGGCCGTAACACAGGCCTGTGTAGATGATGGGAATTCTCTAGGAGAGACTATGGTTTCCCCAATCATGGATTTGTCAACTTCTACAGCATTGGAGTTAGCAAAACCATTTTGGGTTAGGAAGGCGTCCCCGTCATCGTTGTGTAATTTCAATTAATGTACAAGCATTATTTTTATCAAACCTTGGTGGAACAGGCTTGAATCCAAACGTTGCTTCTTATACCTTTTTTCCATTTTATACAGGCTTCTCCATAGGTAATAAGGCATATTTAATGGAAACCCAATGAAATTCATGAGCAAACGTAGGTGATATAGAAAAACAAAACCAAAACGATGTTCACACATCACGAATTGTTTCAAAACTACTAGCAAACCATGCCATCGGGTTTTCAATAGGGACACTAGCATACCTTTATCACAACAATTGATTTTTCGAGACGTGAGGAAAAGGCTCCATGGAACCTCCTCGACCTTGGCATTTTTGAATCACTTCTGCCTGCTCGTAGGAAGACCTGTTGCTTGACCTAAAAAATCCTCTGTGACTTCGAGCTAAATGTTCCCCAACCTTGGCTTGACATCCGTCAAAAGAGAGGGCGAATTCTTGAGCAGTTTGCAGGTTAAAACCCTAGAATTTCTCACAGAAAACAAGTCAGCCTTGACCCTCGAGATCCTCCCTTGCATCATCGCACAGGAGCAGGATCTGAGAGCCATTGGGTTCAATCCTAACAACCAAGGCCATGGTAATTCGATAAGAAATCACCCAAACACAGTGAGTATGGAGGGTTTTTAAGAGTAGACCAGAGCTATACTCCAGACCCGAAACTCATCAACAATCTATGGCGTATCAACATAAATTCCTCAACGAAAAGATAGGCATTGTTTGAAATGAATGCAAGGAGTACATGCAAAACCCAAGACTAAGCTTCGAAATGATGGGCTTACTGTCGTCGGACTGCCACCTCCCACATGGTACAGGCCACAACCAGGTGCATTAAAATTTGAAATGATCGTGCAACAAGGTGGGTTAGGTTCTAAAGTTTAGGAGAGGGAAATTTTATAAACCAAATTATAGTGACAAGGGAACGCATGACTAAGAACCACACAAAAAATATATCGATGCTTAAATTAAATGGACCTTTGTTGATTCAAATAACAATCCATAAGCATGCTTCACATTCAAGGAGTCGAAACAAAGAGAATGAACTTCATAGCAGGGAACAAAAACTTTATTAACAAAACTGTGGAGCCATTTTCCTTTCATAAACTTTTAAATAAAGAGGTAATACAGTTCATAAGTTTTAATGCTTCATTTTCATTCTTTCAGTCGTAAACGAAGCATGAAAACAAGAAACACTAGGAATAACCAAAAACTTACATTTTTTGTTTCAAAAATTGCTTATGAAGAACAGAAAAATGTACAACCCTAGTTAGGCAGATACATAGATTATTATTTGATATTTAAAAAATTGAAAATACGTTGGGCTGCCAACAATGGTGACTTGCTGGGAGAAGAAGTTATCTCTGTATCACTGACAAGTTTAGGTTAGAAATGTTTGAATGATTTCAAATCAAAGGACAACTGAAAATTCATTTGAGCATCTTTAATAATCATGACGTGGTCCAACTTAAGATATGTTTCGTTAAAAAGAATGAAATCTGGTGACAGACTTCACAAATGAAGGCCATGATGTTTAAGTTAATTGCTCCAATACTATTGACAGGGCCATTGCTACCAGTAGGTATCCATAGCCTCGATAGGGATGTCCATTAAACCACTCTAACATTTATTTCCTGTCCAAGAAATTTCAAATCACAATGAAGGATGCTTATGACCAACATTAACATTTATACCTGAGAATTTTCTTTAACCTGATGTCGCTTCGCTTCCAGTGGGCCTGTTCAGTACCCCGACAAAATTCTCTTCACATCATGCATGCATTTACCCACTGCCAGCAGACCTGTTCAGTGTCCTGGTAGGTTTACAAACACTTCCCACAATTCTATGAGAAATTATTCACAATCTGATATAGTTTTAAAGACATTCAGTAGAGCGGGGTGACGCTGAAAATTCTAGTTTTTACACAACTTGATATTTTCCAGGCCTTTAATTTTTTCTTGCTAACCTTCATCAAGATCTGAAAATAGTTTATTAATAAAACTAATTTTCGAGGACAGAGAGGCATCGTTGAGTTGTTTTTCTTAAGAGCATGGACAACGTAAAGAGTTTTTAAAGATAGTCGTGTCTACTCTCAAATGAAAATTGACACCGAGAAATCAATTCTCAAACAAAATACCATCTTTAACCAGTCTATGTTTTTAGAAAAACACAACAATTGATGCTCTAACAGCCCTTGACAGTCGTTTCGAGATGAAGCATTTTGTTCTCTTCTTCTGAACTAAACTGTAATACAAGCATGTTTGACTCAAAAGGCCAATAAACAAAAATAAAAATAAAAACAAAATGGAAAAGAAAAACGGAAAGCAAAAGAAACCAAAACAGAAAAATATGTACAAAAGGTGTATCTGAGAGTTGTCAGGTGAAATACCTTTTGAGAGCTTGTCCATTCACCGGGAAGGTGTCTGGCTGCCCCTCTAAGTTCTGCAGGTGGAAAGAACTGGGACTTAGTTTTTCAGTGATTAAGAACAATCCCAACCACATGTTTTGGAACTTAGTATGCTCACCTTTCCCCTCATGAGGTTTGTCCCACTTGAGGACAATATCACCTACCTCAAAATTCCTGTCTGAGGAAGAATTCAAATCAAACTAGATTTTGACAATATGTTGATGTTGATCCAATTTTCGTTTTGCTTGAGCCCTTACCTCTTCCAACTTCAACAAAGCATTAATCTGACTTTCCAAAGGGGGACAGTCTTCCTCTTGAACCTTCTACGATAACTGTAGATATGGAAGGAGAACATGCAGCAGATAAATTGCTTCCCTTTCGTAAACAAGGAAAAAGAGGGAATTACCAACAACAATTTTTAGAGTTACCCTATCAGCCCAGATTGCATTGAATAGTGCATTATGCCAGTTTTTGTGGTTTTCGGAGACCGTCCTCTTGATGATCTTGATCATGTTTTTGTTTGTCGATTCTGCCAAACTATTTCCTTGGGGGTAATAACTAGCATACTATTTTAGTTTTATTCCTTTTTCTAAATCAAAGGCACTCATGTTCTTGAGACGAAAAATAGGAAGCATTATCGAACACAAGACATTCAGGAATATTGAAACGAGTGATGATCTTTGAATTAAGGAAATATATTACCTGACTAGTGTTTACCACTTTTAATGGCACAGCCTTGGACCATCTGGTGAAATAGTCTGTCATTGTAATGATGTATTTATTTTGCTACGAGGAGGTGGGGTTAATTGGGCCAATGATGTCAAGACCCCACTTCTGAAAAGGGAAATCCACCGAGACAGGTTGCAGCGAGAATGTTGCCTTCTGTACTCGTCCAGAAGCCTTTTGACATATTACGCATTTGCGGCATAATGAATGGGCATCTTTGAAAAGAGTGGGCCAATAATACCCTACCCTTAATACTTTGTGGGAAGTAGTGTCTCCACTGAAATTCCCACCAGATTCTCCTGCATGTAATTTTGATAAGACTTTATCTGCTTCATCTCTTGCTAGACAATGCATAAGGATTCCATCAAAATTTTTGCGAAACAATATACCATTCACCAGTTGAAAAGGTGCAGATTTTAATCTCAACGCTCTCCTCTTTTTTGGATCAATGTGACGAGGAGCTGAACCATGTGTTAGATAAAAATTAATGTCATCATACCAAGGACTTGTAGGATTTTGTACACAACAGATTTGATTTTGATTATACTGATCTTCAATTAACATACTGGTTTGATTCTACTGTTCTATAACTGAATCAACAATTAATTTACATAGACCTTGACCTCTAACAATTTGTGCTAGAGTGATCTTGAGGTCATATTCTTGTAAGTATGTGACCTAGTTCGACCATTTCTCACCTAGTTCCTTCTATACTAACAAATTTCTGACAGCGGGGTAAGGAAAAATGACTTTAGTTCTAGATTTCAGTAGATAAGATCGAAAATATTTTACCTCTTTAAAAACAACGTAACCCTGCTGATCTATAGCTGGATAATTAAGCTCTACTCCCTTAAAGGCTAAGCTCATAAAGGCAATAGAAACTTCATTGTTTTCAACATTCTTTTGGGTTAGCACAATGGCATAAAATTGATCGGAGGCAAACGTGTAAAGAGTGAAATCTCGCGAAAAGTCAGGGTTCATTAGGGATGGAGCCTCCACTATGGATTTTTTTATTGAGTTAAAAGCTTGACTTTCTTAAGGTCCCCAATGGTATTGCACATCCTTTTTTATTAAGTTTTGTAATGGCCTAACCATTTGCGAAAACCTGAGGACGAACCTTCTAACAAAATTTATCTGACCTAAAATGGATTGCATAGACTTTTTGGAAGAGGGGGGAGGAAGTTTTGAAGTGACTTGAGTCCTCTCAGGGTTAATGATCATCCCTTCATTGGATACTAAGAGATCCAGCAGCTGAGAAGTGCATCAGAAGAAACTGCTTCAGAATCACCTAGATGAGGAGGTGATGAAGAAGTAGATAAAGAAGAGAACAATGGAAAAGAAGAAAAGCAAAAGCAAGGGGAAGTAACACCGCCTAGGGATCTAGTTGATGAGGCTGATCCATTTAATAAAAGAAAGGTTTCCCCCATGAAACCTGTCTCGCAGAAGAAATCCAAAGCTAGTAAAATGATGAGGCAGACTGTACTCATGGTCGATGACTTCGACTTCATCATCGCAGCTATATCAAATGTCTCGCAGGACGTTTTGTAGAATAGTGAAACCAAACAAGAAGCCATGCATGATAGAATTGAAACATAACTAAGAGGGGTACAATAGGCCGTTCACTCCAGCTGCACAGTGTCCACTGTGCCCCTACCATCAAAATCACTAGAGTTGGGAGATGAGCCTACCTAACTCCGCAGAATAGCTGATGTGACTGAAGCTCTCCTTCATCGCGCACAAGAAGAAACAGAACATGCCATAGTGGCCTTGAAGCAAGCACAAGAGGAAGTGATAGAGCAATGACGGATTACGCAGCAGGAGAAGGACGACCTCCAAACCAAGTTTGAAGAGGAGAAAGTGTAGATCAAGCAAGAGAAATAACAACTACTCACAGAGAAGTTGGAGTAAAAGAAGCAGTCAGCAAAGCACTTCGCTCTGTGACGGGGTTAGAGAAAAAGGAGGAAGACCCAGTGGAGCATCAAGTAGTGAAGCTTGTTGAAGCCATCCAGCAACTTCAATAGAGAATGACAGACCTAGAGCTACAGACAGTGCCAAGCATTCCACAGGATGTGCGAGACCAAAGAGAAGCCACTGCCCGAAGTGTAGTCGAGAGAATCAAAGCATTCGCTTTGGAATGTAAACAAATTATTAGTAGAAGTGCGCAGACCTATGAGTGACTTACTGAGGAACCTGAACTGAAGACACTGGAGTCACAAATCTAGAAGGCAAAGAAGCAAGCAGTGACGGTACAAGCATAGTTGAAACTCCTGTCAGCAGTTGAGAGGATGAAGAGATCCCAGGAACAATGCATTTCTCAACAGAAGGTCCATACCATACAGAGAAAAGTAATGGAAGTGACCTTGAGGCTTCAACCAGTCCAGTATGAAGCTTGACAATTGTTTGAGGAGATTGAAGGCCGAGGAGCAGAGATGGAACAAGTAGTCACTGCAGTCGAACAACGCTTGGAAGGACCTGTGAATGAGGAATTTATTCAGGAGTTCACCGAGCAGGAGGCCTTGGCGAAGTACCAGGTCGAAGAAGCTCAAGCCAAGATCGAGGTGTTTGAGGTAGAGTTACCCAGATCAGAGTGACTCAGGACGACTCATAGGTGAGTGTTGGGGGCATGTTGGCCCTTGACAAAGTTTTGGAAATCCTTGGTTAGGTTTGACCTATTTTGGGACTTTGACAGGATGTCGAAGGTGGAGCGTAAGTCGAGGCAGAGATCATGGGATCTCGACCCCTTGTTTAGGGATTTTTGGATTTTTGGATTATGTAATGGGTATGGGGATGTCAACCCATGGGTTTACCCATGTTTAGGATTTTTTGTAATGTATAAATAGATAGCTAGGCGATGTAAGCACGGGTGCCATGCTAAGTGATAAGACAAGATTTGTATCTATGTGATATCACACTAAGTGCAAGTGATGATTATAAATTCTTCGTGCATGCTGTATGAGAACTTGCAAGGCTAAGTGCAAGTGACTGTAAGAGATGGTGTCAAGTCTTTGTGCTATAACCTAGCTCGGGGAAGGAGGATCTAGCGAAGTTTGTGCAGATCTCCTATCCTATGCAGAGTAGGATCTTGTGGCTCTTTGCGTGTAGAAGATTGAAATAAGACAATAAAGGGAAGAAGAGCTGGTGGATGTAGCCTCAGGCTGGGGGTGAACCACGTATATGCTATGTTATGGTTTCTTTGTGCATTATGGTTGTTGTGTTCTTCATATGATTTATGCTTAGTGCAGTAATGTATGTTTATATGCATTTGATATGATAGCTTAGTGCTTAGTGATGTGAATGAATGCTAGATCTGATTTGTTTCACTAAGCTAAGTGTTTCTATATGTTAGATATGGTTGAATACTATGTTTCTCTGTAATTAGGGTTTTATCTGCGAAGTGAATACTGTGAACGATAACTACTAAATTGATTTGTTAAGGTGTTGTAATCACAGATCTATGTCCTAGCTAAGGTTGCAGGAATCTGAGTCCTACAACCACCCCTGCCTCTACCTCAAGTGAGGCTTCATCTGCTTTGAAGGTGTTGCTGAAAGGGCCGGTAGTTAGGGTTTTGTTGGTGCATTGTTGTAGTGTTGAACCTTGGGTCTGCTCCTGTGCCAACATTAGGCATCAACAAGCATTCCCACTAAGCATTGTTGGCGAAAAAGTGTTCAGACTAGGGTCCTTCTTAGGTTACCAACAAAAAGTACCGAAGTAGTCTAGAGCTTGGAATTTTCATCTTCCTGTGAGGGAAGAACTCTCCCCCGAAGCACAATTGAGACATGAAAGAGAGGGAAGGGTAAGGAGAATTCTTAGACAAACCTCTGAGTTATCAAGACTCATTATAGTCTTGTGCAATATAGACTAAACCTGTAACAGTTATGAGTAATTCCTAACTAGGAAATAAAGAAACAGAGTTGCGTTGTCATTCATAAAGAAGAATTTAAGTATATCATACATAAAGATAATACATAACAACAATCCGTTTATGCATTAGGACTCAATCCAAAAGGTGTAGCTTCAAAATTTAGGCCTCCTCTTATATTAATGATACCAAACTCTGATACATTGATCATTTGGTTCTTACCCAAATCTCCAAATCTTAACTATGCTACAGTATAGGTCATTACATTAGTGATTCTCGTTAGAACATCAGTTCTGAAAACAACAATAGAAGTAATAGTTATGGACTAACATCCTAGGAAACAATAACAACACTATATCTCATTCATTAACCCTTCATTAGCCATTCATTAGCCTATTACAATCACATCAGTCTCATATATATAATCTGATCTTACTGGTTGAGAACCCGAGAGTTATTTATTTTCTTGATCTTGTTGTAACTTCTTTCCTCAAAGATGATGTTGCGTTGTCCCTCTAACTACTTTCTATTTCTTTCTTTTGTCCGTTGTCCAACTCCTCAATAGCTTGCGTAACTTCTTCTCTCCAAAATGAAGCCGCAATGTGTTGTGCGCAACTTCTATTCAAGAAAATGAAGTGCCCAACAGGCTCCGACCACAACCCCTGACTCACCTCGAGTCAAGTCTTCAGCTCTCTCGTGGTCTTTGGGTTGGCTTGTTGTTCTTCG
Organism: Picea sitchensis; assembly: GCA_010110895.2. Classification (NCBI taxonomy): domain Eukaryota; kingdom Viridiplantae; phylum Streptophyta; class Pinopsida; order Pinales; family Pinaceae; genus Picea; species Picea sitchensis. Next base: position 46,503 of record SNQJ01S0007856.1, on the reverse strand, counting down.
TTACCTTTTGGTTCTGAGTTTCTTTTGTTTTTGGCTTGGGATGTTTATGCTTTCTCTTCTTCAAATGAAGTGCCCAACTCAGGTAAAAGTTCAAGGGATCTCATCCTGACCTCTTGAAATTTATCCACTTTGTCCTGCCACTTCCTGGCAAGCAGTGAAGCTTCAGAAACAAACTGCTGAGTGGTGTATGTGATGCACTCTTTTGGATTTGATGTAACTAAGGAGTTCCATTATGAGTCAACAATGGCATCGACTTGATGCATATGTAGGTATGCAGTCTGAACTATAGGTTGAAACTCTCGTAGCTCTTTCTTAGCAATCGTTTGGGCTTCATACAATGCATTCAACTCATTGTCCGCTTTCTGGATTTTGTCGAATTTCACTTGTTGTTCCAACAGATCTAGGGTGTTGGTTGCTTCTTAGTTAAGCGATTGGATCTTTATATGAAAGTCCTCCAATGTTTGGTTGCGCCTTGAAATGATTCCCATCCAATCGCTAACCTCTTTGAATATATTTGTGCAAGGTTTCTCTTACATTGTTCCCTTCCAAGACGATCTTCTCCATTTTCTTTCGTAGCTTCTTGGGTTGCAATTCAGATTCTTTCTTACTATCTTGCAGTTGTGCCTCAATATTATCTTCTCTTTCTACCAGTTCCATCTAGGCTACATGAATTAACTCAATCTAATCCACACGCTCACTTGTTTTGCTGGACTCTGGCAACTGAGGTGTTGTCTTCCTGATCATCGTCCAGGCCTCTGAGAGTTTTTCCTTGAATTTTTCCAAAATCTATTATGCCTGAAACTTTGAGTGATCCTCATGTGTTCGTTGTGTTTGCGCAAGGAGTCCTTCTTGTTTCCATAATTCAACTTCTCTTTCATCCTGTTGGATCCTCTACTCCAGTTGCTCAGTCGAGGCTCTCATTATTCCTACCAGCTGTGTTGTTGGTAACTGAGTGAGCTCACTCGATGAAGGAGCGACATCCATGGGTACTTGGACTTAGAGTGGTAGCCCACTGGCCATCAATTGTGTAGAGGGTATATCCACCTCTTCTTCTCCTGGGGATGTACCTTGTAGTTGATGTTAAATTCTAGCCTTCAGTTCTACTGGGAATTGAGGAAAATATTCTTTCTTGGCCAGGAAAATATGAAACAGTTCCGCGCACAACTGTGGGTTCTGGAAGATTGGTTCCAGTTGTTCTTGCAAATATGTTGCTCTCTGCCCCGATGTAGTTTCGGGTTCCTTTTGAACTGTCTGTGCTTCTGCCTCTTTTTGTACCATTTCTGGGGTTTTGATTATGTGGATGGAAATATCAACATTGACTGTTGAGAGAGGACGCTAAGTGCTTGGAAATTGCGGTAATGGAACAATTTGACTCTCTCTCGAAGGTAGAGTGTCCTGAATGGGTACAAATGGAGCAACTGACTGGCTCAAGACTTCAAGGGTCAAAGTAATGTGTTCTACTACATTCTCAGGTGGGTCGGGGAGATCTAGATACATGGGCTCAGGTGAAATGGGTTGCGATTGAATGGTGGTGTCTTGTAGTTGCGATGGGGCTTGTGGGGGGAATGGAGGTTGTTCAATGATTATGGTTGTGGATTCAATGGTATCTAGTTCAGGATCATATTGGATGTCGATCACTATCTGAGAAACTCGAGTGGATGCTCGAGTATGAGGTATGGTTGAGGATATCGACTGGGGGTTCATAATATTCACAGGGGAGAGCCATGTCCTGGTTTTCTTAACTGATGGATCCTCTATGAAAGAAGCGATGAGGATGTCATTGAAATATTTACCTGATAGCAGGGCTTGGTCTGGGAGCTACAAAAACATAGGAAATGTCCTCTTCTTGCGTTCCATAGGTTCTACATCATCTTCGCCTTTTGAGTCCGTCGACATATGAACCTTTTGTTTCTTCTCTGGTGGGCTAGAAATTGGCCCTACTCCTTCTTCCTGCCCCTTTTTCTTTAGAAGCTTTGCAGGCAAGAGGTAGTGCATGCCATATTTGCATGGATTGCGCTTGACACCAGTACACGACATGAATTATTTGTCAAAATTTACCTCATCAAGGTAGAAGGGCAACAACCTCGAGTGGAAATCTTCTGGCTTCATATACCTCGACCAAACAAGAGTGTTGTGGTGGTTCAGGCCAAAGTCGATATTCTGGGTGTTTAGGTTCAACAACTCTTATGGTATGCACCACCATTGAGTTGCTTCAATCAATATATTGTACCACTTTGAGAAAGAGACATTGTTTAATTCCTGGTTCTTCTGATCTGAACTTCAGTGCTAAGGTTCAAACATTTTGGCAAGGGGACCTTTTTCCGCTAGGTCCAACTATCTCCCCATGGGTGGCTTCCATTTCCACATGGAAAATGATACTAGTACGTATCCATATGTAAAGGTTCCTCCTTTCTCCTGAGATTCCTCACAAGCTACCAAGAGTTCCTCTAGTAGGTAGTTGTACCAATTGAGTACAACTTCATTTTTGCAAAAATCATCTACTAAAAGAGTTTTATCTCCTCAAATAAATTGGTGGAAAATTTTCTTTTGAGGTGATAGGTTGTGGTCCAAAATTCATTCCTAAATTTTTGTAGGTAGGTTAGAGAGTCTATTTTCTATAAATAAGCTTAGAAATAATTTTTGATTTGGTTTGGTCAAGCAAAAGTCAGAATCTCAGGTTTCGGTGGTTTAGGCGAGCCTGAAACATGCTCATTAACCACCGAAATCCTTTGTTCCTGGTAGTTAAGAGGGAAAAGCAAAAGTGCGGTTAACTACCGAAAATATTTCAACGAGAAAAATGAAAAGGCCGTGCTTTCGCACAAGCCAGTTGTCAATTGGCACAATGATGGAAACGTAACCACCGAAAGCTCATGAAGGTGGTAAGGTATGCACGTTCTGGTTATATCTATCCGAAAATTGAGATCCTATTGTCCTTTCAACTGCATTTGTCTTTTCAAATTTAAGACTCGACGATGATACAGAAATTCATGCGTGTTTCTTGATTAACAAAAATGATTAGTCACATAGCCTCTCACCATTTCCAGTCATGAGTACACAATCCATTATGACCCCGTTAAATCTCTCATTTAATCTTCATTCGTTATCAATTTGAATTCGGGTGTTATTGAGATAGTCTTGAGTCCGTGATTTCATCAAACAAACGCATTTCCAGAGATCATAATCCCGTTTCCCGTGGTGATCGTCGAGCGTAGTTAGATTCCAGCAAATCACTCTCAAGCCAATTGTCATACCAATCAAGCCAGGTCAATACATCAGGCAAGTTCAAAACCCATCTTGTTTCAGTTTAAATGAATATCCCACCGAAACTCGAAATTTTCGGCATGCTTTCAGTCAGTTTGTTGCCTAAACTTGGTTAGTGTTTGAGCTTTGTGATCCGAACTCTGTGTCACCCTATCCCATTTTCTCTTCTATGAGTCATACTCTCTGTCATCCTAAATCATAGAGTCTTTGTCTCCCTGGCACACAGTTTTCCTTAATCACATATACAGTCAGCATTTACTAATGCCGAAAGCAGGGCCAGTTCTGAGGGCTGAAGTGGATGGAGTTTGGTACCTTGAGGTGGCCGAGTTCTTCAAGAAGACTGGAGTGTATACCTATTGTGTAAAACTAGCATATTTTCATCAACAGGTGTCTGAGACTTTTGCTAGCTCGTATTATGGAAGAACAACAACAATGGGAAAGGAATAGTTTGTGGTCGATGAGGCAGCCATAGCTGAGTTCACAGGTCTTCCCAGAACAGGTGATTGTTGGTTCAAATCAACGGTACCTTCAAACATTGAGTTTAGGTCCTACCTACAGCCTCTGCATAAAAATCTTACATGGGAAAAAGAAATACCAATGTCTTATTTGGAACCTAAATGGAAATCTCTCTTGAAGGCTATCTTTGTCTATATCACCTGTGAAGGTAGATACAATAGAGTCATGTTCTACCACTTCAAGATTTTAAATCATTTCATAGGGAGATCCCCCATCAATTTACCATTTTACTTGCAGAAATCCCTCACAAAAATGTCTAAACAGGTCAAGGCCAAGCCCACTAAGGTGGCAAGAAGATTGTCTCATCAAGGACTCATTACTCTTATTGTCAAAGAGTCATTGAAGAAAAAGCAGGTAGATTGGAACTATTTTCTCTTCTGGAATGAATTCTAGACTGATTGGCAACAACAGGAGAAGGGTAAAAAGGATGCCACTAAGAAGACTATTACTCCTAAAAGAAGTCATAGAAAACGGAAGGGTATCTCACCACCAAGAGATCCGATAGAATCATCCTCTATTAAAAAGAAAAGAATCAAAAGAAAGTTACAGTTTGAGGGTGAGCAGTCCAAGGACCCTACTATAGGAAGTAACCCTTTAAGCCTACCCTATAGTAATTCAGAGCCAGAACAAGAGTTAGCAGAGACATAAGGTAATGTACAGGCTGGACAAGTTGCAGATGATTGTTCCAACTTACCTTCACCAGATCCTCCAGAGGCACACATTCCACCAATGGCAAAAGCCTCTTCAAGTAAGCCTAAATCATCTAGGGCATGAAAAATCAATAAAATCCTGCAACAAGTCTATGAAATGGAAGTCTTGGAATGATTTATTAAAAAGGCTAATACAGACTTGACTGAAATAAATGCAGATCTTTTCAAAATAAACCAAACCCTCAAAGAGAAGCATGACAAGATCAAATACAGGAACAGGGTATTGATAAGGGAGAACATGAAGCTGTACATACAACTTAGAATTCTGAGGTTGAAATTAAAAGAGTCTCAATCGCCATCACAGGAGCAAACCAGTTTGGAGACTTTAGCTAACTTAGCTACAACCATGGTAGATACACCAGAGCCTTCCACACAGCCAGTTGAAGTTCGTAGATCTGCACGAACAAGGGATGCATCGTCCAAAAAACCTTGAACATTCAGCAAGGAATCAAGGTAATCATTTTTGCAAATTTTGAATTTTTCTCAAAGGTGAAGTTTTGGTGGTTTAGGCGAACAGGATGAATGTTCATTAACCACCGAAAATAGAGATTTTGGTAGTTAATCCACTCAGGAGCCTTCTAGGTTAACCACTGAAAGCCTGTCACTACCAGAATGATCGAATTTTTTCACAGATCGAAGTTTTTTGAGTTGGAATGGTTTGAAACCTCTTCGAATGGACATTTGATGAATTGTCAAGTCAGATCCAATAACTATTTTTGATGGATAATCGAAAGAAGAGGTGTTTCAAACATTTTTGGTACCTTTGACAAAGGCAGAAAATCAGGATGCTTACTCACATCAACAAATTCAAATTTGTATCTCTTGGAAGAGTCATCACTTAGCCTTGGAAGGCAATCCTGCACTGCACCATTACTCTACAAGAGATGAAGACCATGAAATCTGGGATTGACCTCATTTTTGGGGATCATTCCATATCTTTTTCAAACTAAATTTTAACTTTCTATCTTTAGCATATTTGATCCATGCTTTTAGGATCTCAAAACTGCATTGTAAATCTATAAAGCTAAAGGTAGAATAGGAACTAGAGGTTCGACTTTGGAGACTTTTTTCATATTATGTACTCAAACTTCTCATTTTCATATTAAGTAATACAAGATTCTTTTGCCATAACTTGTTCAGATTTCATCCTCTTATCTATTCTGTACTTGCATCTGGATATTATATTCATTCTGTTATGCTTGTTTATGCCTGATAACTGTCATCTTATCATTGCATTCATAAGTTAAACTTTGCAAGTATTCCTGTGATTATTGTAATTGGCCATTCATATATGCTTTATATGTGATTCTGCTGATATAATAATTATTTCTCCAACATCTCTTTATTTGCAAACTCTCTGAACATTTCTGGTTGAAAGCCTTGTCCATCTAAATGTGTTCATGCATGTTTTGAGTGAGAAATGATTTAGTCATCTGACTTGATCCAAACCCACACTTATTATTTAGAAAGTAGTTACCAAAAGATTAAGCTACCAGGCATCTCTGACTTACAACCTAGGAGAGTTTCCTGGAGTGATAACAAATTGGCACCGTTGCCGAGGAGAGGAGATCAAAGCTCAGCTTCCTTGGGAGACAACATAGATCCAGCTTTGATGATAGATAAATCCTGGACATCATTTGGGTTGTAACTATCTATCTGGTGACTCCATTGAAACGAAGTGGCTCCAAAAAGAGCTCACACCAGGGCGAACCAAGAAGGCCCACTGACAACACCAGTTCCTGATCCTGAGAAGATCATCAGTAAGGGAAAATATTTACAAAGACAGGCTTCCGGATCTGCAAAGACATCAAATTCAGGTACTCAAACCAACACTTCTTCTTTCATATCTAAAAGGCCTCTAGTTGAATCCTCTGCTGCTGAAACTCATAGTTCTCAGGAAATTGAAAGTTTATCTGAAATATTTAAGGTAGAGGAACCTTCACTTTCCTCTAATGTTACTGACTCTGTTCTTGAGCATGATATTTCATCCAATCTTAAAGAGATAATTACAGAGTCCTCTCAGCAAGAAAAAAACTCTTCTTCATCTTCTTTGAATTCCTCACCCACCAAACCTACAGAAGGTGTTTTCTACACTCATACTAATCCACCTGTTCTTGAATATATTTTACATGATTTGTCCTCTAAGGGAGAAGAAAGTTTATCCTTGTTGCTTCGTTAGTTTTATAAGGCCTCTTATTTTTCACCCATTTTTGAAAATTCTACTCAAAGTGAAGTGAGACAACCATTTTATTTTAACTCAATCATCCCATATCAATATTAAATACTGGAAAGTTTTTGAGGATGATGATGAACTTAATAGATTTCTTCAAGTAGTAGATGAGTTTTCTGATATGCACGTTGACCAACATAATCTAAATGTAGAGGAATCCCAGAAGCCTAAGCTAAAACAAAAATTGGGTCAGCATGATATTGTTCAGCTACCTAATAATTATATACCTCGAGGTTTGGTACCTCTCAAAAAGATTTTTGATCACAATGATGTCCCCTACAAGCCAAACAAAAAGGAGAAAGGTCCTGCTGTTCATGAGCACAACATAGGGGGTGAAAGCCAGCCTAAATTCATAAATCTATCCTCTGAATTGACTGCTGATCAGAAGTCCAAATATTGCAGCGTTTTGAAAGAATTTTTTGATGTTTTTTCTTGGAAATATAGTGATCTGAAGACTTATGACCCTGATATCATTCAACACAAGATCCCTCTTGAGAAGGACACCATCCATTTCAAACAAAAGCTCAGACCTATCAGACCTATTCTTTTGCCTATGATTGAAAGAGAAATCAAAAAGCTTCTTGATGCTAAGATCATAATCCCTTTGAGATACTCCAAATGGATTGCAAATCTAATAATGGTGAGAAAGAAAAATGGTGAGGTTAGGTTATGTGTGGACTTTAGAAACCTAAACATATGCTCTAAGAAAGAAAACTATCCCCTACCTAAAATGGAACATTTGCTGCAAAGAATTTCAGGGGCTACTGTCATGTCTTTCCTAGATGGTTTTTCTGGCTATAACCAGATTTTTGTCCATCCGGATGACCAAGAGAAGACTGCATTTACTACTCCTTGGGGTACCTTTATGTACGCCAAAATGCCATTCATATTAATGAATGTCGGGGCCACATTTCAAAGGGCCATGGACACAGCTTTCATGGGTGAGAAGGACAAGTTTGTCCTCATATATCTTGATGACATCATAGTTTATTCCAATAGTCATGAGGAGCATCTAAAGCATTTAAAAAGAGTGTTTTTGAAATGCAGACAATTCGGAATCGCATTGAATCCCAAAAAGTCCCATTTTTCTCTCAGGAAAGGTAAGCTCTTAGGCCACATTGTCTCAACAGAAGGTGTAAAGATTGATCCAGCTCGGGTGGAAGCAATTCAGAGGCTGTCTTTGCCAAGTTCAAAAAAGAATATTCAATCGCTGCTCGGTAAGATTAATTTTGTTAGAAGATTTGTGCCAAATTTTGCTGAGTTAGTAAAACACATAACATGTATGCTGAAAAAGGGGTCTGAGATAAAATGGACAGACAACGCAAGGAATTCATTTCAGGATATCAAACACGTTATCATGGAATCCCCGATTCTGATTAGTTCGGATTACTGCAAGATTTTCTACATTTTTTCCTTTGCTTCTTATGACACAGTGGCATCAGTCTTGCTACAGAAAGATGATGACAATATGGATCACCCAGTTGCTTTCTTCAGCAAAACACTTAGAGATGCTGAACTAAGGTATGATCCTATTAAAAAACAAGCCTATGCTCTCATAAAATCTTTAAAGGCTTTCCGAATTTATATCCTCCACTCAAAATTCATTGCATATGTTCCTTCACCCTCCGTGAAATATGTTTTGACTCAGCCTGATATTGATGGAAAGAGAGCTAAATGGATTGCAAAGTTGATTGAGTTCAACATTGAAGTAAAGCCCGCCAAATTGGTAAAAGGCCAGGGCCTTGCTAAGCTTTTAACGGAGGAAAATCATGAGTTGTTAGACATAAATTTTATAGGAGAAAATTCAGTGAATTTGCAGACGGAGCTGGCAGCAGATGGACAACATAGAAATCAACAAGTGGTAGAGCACTTGTCTTCTTGTGAATGGTACTCAGGTATTATACATTTTTTTCAAAAGCTAGAAGTTCCTCCTGAACTCAGTATGACTCAAGCCCGATCCCTTAAGCTCAGAGCCATCAAATTCTTCATTTACAATAATCTGTTATATTGGAAAGACCCTGCTGGTTTGCTACTCAGATGTTTAGACAAAGAAGAGTCAGTGGAAGTTACACATCAGTTTCATTCAATTGTTTGTGGAGGTCATCATTACTGGAAGACCACTGTTCATAAAATTCTAAGGGTTGGATACTATTGGCCTTTCCTTTTCTCAGATGTGTGTGCCTTCGTCAAAGCTTGTGACAAATGTCAAAGATTTATAGGAAAACAACAGCTAAAATCTTTGCCCCTAAGACCTATAGTAGTGAACAACCCTTTTCAGCAGTGGGGTTTAGATTTTATAGGTGAGATAAATCCTTCATCTAGTGGTCAACATAAGTGGATCTTAGTAGCCACAGATTATTTTACAAAATGGATAGAGGAAATTCCCACCTGGAATTCCACTCGCCATGTTGTCATGAAGTTTCTTGATGAAAATATCTTGAGAAGATTCGGCTGTCCAAAAAGGCTGGTAATAGATAATGCAACATCGTTCAAAGAAGAGGCATTGGTAGACATGTGTGAATCAATGGGCATCTAGTTGGTACATTCGACCCCCTACTACCCTCAAGGTAATGGCTTGGCCGAATCATCCAGTAAGAGCTTAATCAAAATCACCAGAAAACTATTAGAGGAAAATAAAAAGAATTGGGATTCTAAACTGAAATTTGCTCCGTGGGCAGACGGAGTAACTATCAAAAAGTCCATAGGAGCCTCTCCATTCAAATTAGTCTATGGGACTGATGCCATTTTTCGTGTTCAATTAATTTTACCAGTGGCTAGATTCTTTCAGGAAGAGCAAACTGAGTCAAATGATATGGTAAGAAGAATGCTTGATTTGGTGGAACTGAAGCAGGCCCGTGAACAGTTAGTGGACAGATCAGAGGCTCATCAAAAGAAGGTCAAATATAATTTTGGCAGAAAGGCAAAGGTGGATAATTTTCAGTTTGGTGACTGGGTCCTAAAATGGGATGCTCTTAGACAGGATAAAGGCAAGCATAACAAGTTTGATTATTTATGGACTAGTCCTTTCATGATAACCCAAGTACAGAATAACAACACATTCATTCTGAAGAATCTGGGAGGTGAAGAAATGTTCGATGGCCCGGTAAACGGGTGATTTTTGAAACTCTATTTTGTCTAAGGCTGTGAAGCCTGGACATTGTAATTTTAGTTTTAGCTTTTATTTTTTCAGAATAACACCATGCCCAATGGAAACACTAGCAGATAGTTTTTAGTTTTCTTTTCAGGAAAGGCCTTGGTTCTGTGGTTCTTGAAACCTCACAGGGAGGCGTTCATCCCCAATAGGAGCCAGTGTTATCTCCTCAAATAAATTGGTGGAAATTTTGCTTTTGAGGTGATAGGTTGTGGTCCAAAATTTATTCCTAAATTTTTGTAGGTAGGTTAGAGAGTCTATTTTCTATAAATAAGCTCAAAAAGAATTTTTGATTTGGTTTGGTCAAGCAAAAGTCAGAATCTCAGGTTTCGGTGGTTTAGGCGAGCCTGAAACGTGCTCATTAACCATCGAAAGCCTTTGTTCCCTGTAGTTAAGAGGGAAAAGAAAAAGTGCAGTTAACTACCGAAAATATTTCAACGAGAAAAATGAAAAGCATGTGCTTTCACACGAGCCAGTTGTTAATTGGCGTAATGATGGAAATGTAACCGTCGAAAGCTCATGAAGGTGGTAAGGTATGCACGTTCTAGTTATATCTATCTGAAAATTGATATCCTGTTGTCCTTTCAACTGCATTTGTCTTTTCAAAATTAAGACTCAGCGATGATACAAAAATTCATGCGTGTTTCCTGACTAACATAAATGATTAGTCATGTAGCCTCTCACCATTTCCAGTCACAAGTACACAATCCATTATGACCTCATTAAATCTCTCATTTAATCTTCATTCATTATCAATTTGAATTCGGGTGTTATTGAGATAGTCTTGAGTCCGTGATTTCATCAAACAAACGCATTTCTAGAGATCATAATCATGTTTCCCATGGTGATCGTCGAGCGCAGTTAGAGTCCAGCAAATAGCTCTCAAGCCAATTGTCATACCAATCAAGCCATGTCAATACATCAGGCAAGTTCAAAACCCATCTTGTTTTAGTTTAAATGAATATCCCACCGAAACTCGAAATTTTCGGCATGCTTTCAGTTAGTTTGTTGCCTAAACTCATTTAGTGTTTAATATTTGTGGTCCGAACTCTGTGTTACCCTGTCTCGTTTTCTCTTCTATGAGTCATACTCTCTGTAATCCTAAATCATAGAGTCTTTGTCTCCCTGGCACGCAGTTTTCCTTAATCACAGGTATAGTCAGCATTTACTAATGCCAAAAGCAGGGCTAGTTCTGAGGGCTAAAGTGGATGGAGTTTGGTACCTTGAGGTGCACCCTGAGGTGGCCGAGTTCTTCAAGCAGACTCGAGTGTATACCTATTGTGAAAAACTAGCAGATTTTCATCAACAGGTGTCCGAGACCTTTCCTAGATCGTATGATGGAAGAACAACAACAGTGGGAAAGGAACAGTTTGTGGTCAATGAGGCAGCCATAGCTAAGGTCACAGGTCTTCCCAGAACAGGTGATTGTTGGTTCAAATCAACGGTACCTTCAAACATTGAGTTTAGGTCCTACCTATAGCCTTTGCATAAATATCTTACATGGAAAAAAGAAATACCAATGTCTTATCTGGAACCTAAATGGCAATCTCTCTTGAATGCTATCTTTGTCTATATCACCTATGAAGGTAGATACAATAGAGTCATGTTCTACCACTTCAAGATTTTAAATCATTTCACAGGGAGATCTCCCATACAATTTACCATTTTACTTGCACAAAGCCCTCACGAAAATGTCTAAATAGGTCAAGGCCAAGCCCACTAAGGTGGCAAACAGATTGTCTCATCAAGGACTCACTACTCTTATTGTCAAAGAGTCATTGAAGAAAAGGTAGGTAGATTGGAACTATTTCCTCTTCTGGAATGAATTCCAGACTGATTGGCAACAACAGGAGAAGGGTAAAAAGGCTGCCACTAAGAAGACTATTACTCCTAAAAGTAGTCATAGAAAACGGAAGGGTATCTCACCACCAAGAGATCCGGTAGAATCATCCTCTGTTAAAAAGAAAAGAATCAAAAGAAAGTTACAGTTTGAGGGTGAGTAGTCCAAGGACCCTGCTACAGGAAGTAACCCTTTAAACCTACCCTATAGTGATTCAGAGCCAGAACAAGAGTTAGCAGATACACAGGGTAATGTACAGGCTGGACAAGTTGCAGATGATTGTTCCAACTTACCTTCACCAACTCCTCTAGAGGCACACAGTCCACCAGTGGCAAAAGCCTCTTCAAGTAAGCCTAAAGCATCTAGGGCATGGAAAATCAATAAACTCCTGCAACAAGTCTATGAAATGGAAGTTTTGGAAAGAGTTATTAAAAAGGCTAATACAGACTTGACTGAAAGAAATGCAGAGCTTTTCAAAATAAACCAAACCCTCAAAGAGAAACATGAAAAGATCAAAGACAGGAACATGGTATTGATAAGGGAGAACATGAAGCTGTACAGACAACTTAGAATTTTGAGGTTGAAATTAAAAGAGTCTCAATCACCAGCACAGGAGCAAACAAGTTTGGATACTTTAGCTAACTTAGCTACAACCGTGGTAGATACACCAGAGCCTTCCACAAAACCAGTTGAAGTTCGTAGATCTGCACGAACAAGGGATGCATTGTCCAAAAAACCTTGAACATTCAGCAAGGAATCAAGGTAATCATTTTTGCAAATTTTGAAGTTTTCTCAAAGCTGAAGTTTCGGTGGTTTAGGAGAATGGGATGACTGTTCATTAACCATCGAAGACATAGCTTTTGGTAGTTAATCCACTCAGGAGTCTTCTAGGTTAACCACCAAAAGCCTGTCACTGCCAAAATGATCGAATTTTTGCACAGATCAAAGTTTTTTGAGTTGGAATGCTTTGAAACCTCTTCGAATGGACATTTGATGAATTGTCAAGTCAGATCCAATAGCTATTTTTGATGGATAATGGAAAGAAGAGGTGTTTCAAAAAATTTTGGTACCTTTGACAAAGGCAGAAATTCAGGATGCTTACTCACATCAACAAATTGGAATTTGTATCTCTTGGAAGAGTCATCACTCAGCCTTGGAAGGATATCCTGGACTGCACCATTACTCTACAAGAGATGAAGACCATGAAATATGGGATTGACCTCATTTTTGGGGATCATTCCATATCTTTTGCAAACTAAATTTTGACTTTCTATCTTTAGCATATTTGATCCATGCTTTCAGGATCTCAAAACTGCATTGTAAAGCTATAAAGCTAAAGGTAGAATAGGAACTAGAGGTTCGACTTTGGAGACTTTTTTCATATTATGTACTCAAACTTCTCATTTTCATATTAAGTAATACAAGCTTCTTTTGCCATAACTTGTTCAGATTTCATCCTCTTATCTATTCTGTATTTGCACCTGGATATTATATTCATGTTGTTATGCTTGTTTATGCTCGATAACTGTCATATTATCATTGCATTAATAAGTTAAACTTTGCAAGTATTCATGTGATTATTGTATTTGGCCATTTATATATGCTTTATATGTGATTCTATTGATATAATAATTATTTCTCCAACATTTCTTTATTTGCAAAATCTTTGAACATTTGTGGTTGAAAGCCTTGTCCATCTAAATGTGTTCATGCATGTTTTGAGTGAGAAATGATTCAGTCATCCGACTTGATCCAAACGCACACTTATTATTGAGAAAACAGTTACCAAAAGATTAAGTTACCAGGCATCTCTGACTTACAACCTAGGAGAGTTTCCTGGAGTGATAAAAAAGAGAATATAAGGTACATTATCCCTTGTAGTAGGAGCGCATGAACTTACTCGCAATTATGTAGTAGGTCTTCCGAACTGTTTCTGGAATAATTAGGTCAATATTTGTTGTTTGGACACCTCTTTGTGTGTTGAACTTGTCATATAGGCTAACCTCGCCTTTCGTCTTCCCGGGCTTTCTCGGGCCTTCGAATCCTTTAGCGACATCCTCACCCTCAAGAGGTAAGCCGGTGAGCTGGTGGATATCATCCAAATGAAGCTGATACCTCCAATCGAGCCATAGGATTTTTTCATGCACTCAAATGATCAAAAATTCTGTGCATCGCACAACCTCACCAATGGTCTTGAAGACCAATAAGTCTCTGAGGTTCATGATTGTGGAGTTGAAAAAATTGATAAATGAGGGATTGGGGAAAAATTGCATACCTTCAATGTCATCCAAAATCAAGTCCTAGAACACATCAATGTTCATCTGTGGGAACAACACTTGGTCTACCAAGTGAAGGTCCAAAAGATTTACTTTCTATGTCTTCTCCTTGACATCCCCAAAGATATCGATCCAAGGATGATACGGTTCATCTGGGATTACTTCTTTTGGAGATTAACTTTGACCTCCTGTTGCTCTCATTATGGTAGCTCTGAAGTTCTGATATGCTAGAAAAATCATGGTCGACATTGTGACAGGATAACAAAAATCTCTGAGGGTATGCGCAAATGTAGAAAATTCAAAATATGGCTAACGACGGACAACGATGCTTGCTCACGCATTCACGGGGTATTATAACTGGATAAATAGAAATATTATGTAAGTGCACATAAAGACACTCATGATTAGGCCATAAACGTGTTTTTAGGCTTAGGTGTCCGTTGGGACGAATAACGGGGTAGGATCTATCAAATGATCTTGGATTTTAATGAATGGACTGATAGGGACATGGTCGAGGTGGGGTTCTTATCATTTTAATGGTTGAGAAGCAGGGCAGGTATGTCGATGGAATCTACGTGTATCACGCCTTTATGACTTAACGAAAAGTTCTTACGGGTTGCAGTGGTTGCCATAAAGGGTATGACTGGATTGGATGCGTGTGGCACATGGGATGTGATCGAGCTCAGATTCACCCTCCCTCCGACCACAATGGGGGTCCCCATCATATTAAATGATTTCATTCAATGTAATGTTGGATCTTCCAATCCTTTGCAGTTGAGTAATAAGTTATGCACAAAAGCAATGCTTAGACTGAAAAAGAATATATGTCATGGCGCATTAAATGCACACTCCGACCTTTATTAACTGAATTAAAGAAACTACAGGAAATGAAAATATAACTACTATACATGTTCCTTTGGACTGGAGAAATCGTGCTTTGGCTCAAGCATGAGAAATGCAGGGTTTAAGGAGGGCACCATTTACCCATCCTGGCCGAAGGATACCATCTAGTTGTGCAGGCCTGACTGCACCAGAGTGTCAGATTTACGCAACTATGAATCAACCCAACCAATGCATGCACAACTTTCCTGGATGTTTCTTATATCGACTGTCATATAGGAGTACATTATCCCCTTGTGTGACTATTTTGGAATTAATATTCCTATCATGCCAAGATTTTTGTCTGGCCTTCTCAACTGTCTAATCAAAATCCTCTAGAAATATTGCTTCCTCAAGTTCTTTCAACTCTACAATCCTCTGCGCAATTGATTCATCATCTATCATGTTTGTAGCCTATGCTATATAGAGACTAGGGGTGATAAATTATGCGGGTACAACAACTTATTTCCCATAAACCAACTGAAATGTGTTATACCTATGTAGCTTCTTTGTGGTAGTTTTGTAAGCCCACAATTTGGGTGGAACTCTATCATCCTAGTCTTACCGGTTTGTGCATCATACTTTGTTAGTCCTCTTTCAAGAATTTTATTGAGTTACTCTACTATACCATTAGCTTGTGGATGGTAGGGACTGCTCTTATGGTGTTGTATAAGAAATTCAGTTGTCAACGTTGCAATTGTGTTGTTGATAAAGTGATTTCCTTGATCACTGGTTAGACTTCTAGGACATCCAAATCGAGTGATAACATTCTTGAAGATAAATATAGCAGTTGTATATATAGAACAGTCTTGAACTCACTCTGCTTCATCCAATATTGTAAGGTAATGATGTATCTGGCCTTTGAGTTCTTAGCCGGGGGGTTGAATGGTCCAATAAAACCAACAACCCACTTCTCGAATGCTTTAAGTGCTCTGACTAGCTGAAGGGGTAATTCATCTCGGCATGACGACTTTCCTACTCTCTAGTATATGTCACAAGATTTAGCATGTTCGTTATCATCTTTAAATAACGTGGCCCACCATAATCCATCTTGAAGTACCTTCTGTGTAATGGCCTTACCTCCAACATGTCCTCCCACAACTCCACTGTGGTATTCCCACAGGATATCCTACCTTTCATGGTTCAAGACACATCTCCTAAGGATGTTGTCGAGTCCCAATTCGTAAATGTTAGACAATTGGCTTAGGTTGATGGATAGTTGGTATGTATTTTTGGTTGTCATTGAAGTCAACTATTGGAGAATGATATTGTATATTGATGTCAACCCTTGGATAAAGTTCGGTAGCGAATTCCAGTAGAACAAAGGTTTGGGTAATGGACCCAAGGTTTTTTCATGTATAATGGTATGAGTTTTAATATATTTTAATGTAAGACTATTCTAGATGGATAGTACATGTCATTCTATTTCTTGTGGTATGTGAAACGTCACATAACTCCTCACGGTTAGAGAGTTATGTCCATGAGAAGTTGGAGAACCCAGGTTTGGGTAATGGACCCAAGTTTGTTTGATGGATAATGGTATGAGTTTTGATATATTTGAAGGAAATACTATTATATATGGATATTACATGTCATGCCATTT
>SNQJ01S0007855.1:153645-193795 GCA_010110895.2 Picea sitchensis | reverse complement strand
AATGCTCTCATCCAAACGACGGCGCACCAATCTCCAAGCATTTCAAAATGTGCGCGCTGGCACTGTCCAGCTGTGTGTGTTCTTTCTCCGTGCGCGCTGGCCCGTTTGATGACGTGTAGATGCTCCTGCATCATCATCGTAGCCATATCAGACACTTCATAGGATATTATGTAGAACAAAGAAGCCAAGAAAGCGACCATGTATGATAGGATTGAGATAAAACTCAGAGGGGTACAAAGGCCCTTCAATTCAGCCGCGCATTATCCACTACGCCCCCGCCATCAGAAGAACCAGAGTTGGGAGATGAGCCTGCCCAACTCCGCATAATAGTTGATGTGACCGAATCTTTCCTTCGTCGAGATCAAGAAGAGAAAGAACAGTCCACAGTGTCCCTGAAGCAAGAACAACAGGAAATGGTAGAGCAACGCCAAGTTGCGCAGCAGGAGAAGGATGACCTCCACACCAAGTTCAAAGAGGAGAGAGAATGGATCCAACAAGAGAAAGAGAAATTGCTCGCATAGAAGCTCAGAGTCAAAGAAGTTGTCAGAAGAGAACTTCTCTCTGTGATAGGATTAGAGAAAATGATAGAAGAACTAGTGGAGAAGCAAGTAGCGCAGCTTGCAGAATCCATTCAACAACTTCAACAAATAATCCCAGAACTAGAGCTACAAACATTTCCAAGTACCCTGCAGGACATGCAAGATCAAAGAGAGGCCACTGCCCAGAGCGCAGTTGAGAGGATCAAAGAATTCGATCTGGAATGTAAACAACTTAGAAGTAGAAGTGCACAAACCTATGAGAGACTTAATGAATACCTTGAACTAAAGGCACTAGAGTCACAACTCCAGAAGGAAAAGAAACAAGTAGTGATAGTATAGGCACAGTTGAAGCTCCTTTCAACAATTTAAAGGATGAAGAGATCCCAGGAACAACGCACTTCTCAATAGTAGGTCCACACCATGCATAGCAAAGTCATGGAAGTAACTCAGAGGTTCCAACTAGTCCAGGACAAATCTTGCCAACTGTTTGAGGAAACTGAAGGCTGAGGAGAAGAGCTGGAACACATATTCACTACAGTCGAGCAACGCTTAGATGGACTTGTCAACGAAGAAGTTATCCAAGAGTTCACCGAGCATGAGACCTTGGCACAAAAACAGGTCAAAGCAGCTCGAGCCAAGCTCAAGGATTTTGAAGAATATCTACCTAGACCAAAGTGACTCAGGATGAGTCACAGGTGAGTGTTGGGGGCATGTTGGCCCTTGACCAAGTTTTGAGGATCCTTGGTCATGTTTGACCTATTTTGGGACTTCGACAGGCTGTTGAAGGCAGAGCGCAAGTCGAAGTGGAGATCGCGGGATCTCAGCCCCTTGTTTATGGATTTTTGGGTTTTGGGCTTATGTAACAGGTATGGGGATGTTGGCCCATGGGTTTACCCATATTTAGGCCCATTTTGTAATGTATAAATAGAAATATAGGCGATGTAAGTAGGTGGTGTATGTGATTCTAAGTGAAAGAGGTGCAAGTATGTGATGCTAAGTGAAAGAGGCACAAGTATTTGATACCAAGTGCTAAGTGCAAGTGATATTTGTACGTGCTTTGTGCATGCTGTGTGAGACTTGCAAGGCTAAGTGCAAGTGACTATAAGGGATTGAGTAGAAGCTTTTTGTTGTAACCTAACTTAGGGAAGGAGGATCTGGCAAGGTGCATGCAGATCTCTTGTCCTATGCAGAGTAGGATCTTGTGTCTCTATGCATGTAGAAGATTGACAGAAGATAATAAAAGAGAAGAAGAGTTGGTGGACGTAGCCCCAGGCTGGGGGTGAACCACAAATATCCTGTGTTGTTATGCTTTGTGCGATGTATTGATGTGTTTACTTGCTTAGTTCTTTGGCATAGATAAATGATAGATATATCTATTGATGTTTTGTGCTTAATAATATGAATAAGTGCTAGATCTAACCTATGTGAATGTGCTTAGTGATCGAATATACTAGATTTGGGTGAATACTGTGATGCTCTGTGATTAGGGTTTTTACTACGAAGTAGATACTGTTTAAATACTGATGAATTGTAATTGCTAAGTTCTTTGGTAGAATATTGTAATCACAGATATGTGTCCCAGCTAAGGTTGTAGACACTGGATTCCTGCAACCACCCCTTCCTCTACCTCGGGTGAGACTTCATCTGCTTCGCAGGTGTTCCCGAAAGAGATGGTAGTTAGGGTTTTGTTGGTGTGCTCCTGAGTGTTGAACCTTGGGTCTGCCCCTGTGCCAAAAAATAGTACAGAGACATCTTCTCCTCAACCACCAGGGTACCAATGCACTGCCAAGTCAAGCATCCAATTTATCTAACCCTCGGTGCACCTTTTCCTAATGGACCAGTATATCATCGCTCACTGATAGAAAATGATGAAATCAAGCATCAGATCCAAGAGCTACTTCAAAATGGGTACATCAAACCTAGCTCCTCCCCTTGCGGAAGCCCGATTGTACTAGTGTAGAAGAAAGAAGGGCCCTGACGATTCTGCAGTGATTACAGAGCATTAAATAAAATTACAGTCAAGAACCAGTGCCCAATTCCCCGAATTGATGACCTTGACCAACTCAAGGGAGAAACGTTCTTCAACAAGATTGACCTAAAGTCTAGCTACCACCAGGTTCCCATCAAGCCAACTCTTATATGGAAGACAACTTTCAAATCTAAAGAAGGTCTCTTCGAATGGTTGGTCATGCCCTTTGGATTAATAAATGCACCAACCACTTTCATGAGGTTGATGGATGATGTATTGAGACCCTTCACTAACTCGTTTGTGGTGGTATATTTGGATGACATCCTCATCTTCAATGGAACTTAGGAATATCACATGAAGCATATTCAACAGGTTTTGAGCACTCTGGGGCAACATAAGTTGTATTCCAACTTGAAATATTCTCCTTTGGAATGAACAAGGTCCAATACTTGGGATACATTGTTGATGAGAAGTGGGTACATGTGGATCCTACTAAGATCCAAGTCATCTGTGACTGGATAGCCTCGACCACACTAACTCAACTTCAGAGCTTCTTGGGACTTGCCAACTTCTATCGACTGTTCATGTTGGGATTCTCCCATATTGCATGGGCCCTCAACCAAGTGACCAAAGGCGGTGGCAGGGAAAAGTTCATGTGGGGGAAGACACAAAAAAGAGCATTTGATGATCTAAAGCATCGCTTGTGCTCAGCTCCAGTACTCTTCTTACCTGATCTGCAACAACCATTCGAGATTGAGACTAATGCATCTGACTATGTTGTAGGCACAATTCTCACTCAACATGGTCATCCGATAGCATACCATAGTGAGACACTCTCATATACTTTCTGGAAATATCCCACATATGACAAGGAAATGTATTTCATTGTAAAAGCCTGACGCTAATGGAAACATTACATTTTGGGAAAGGAGACAATCATCCACACTGATCACAAGCCTTTGCATTTCATATAAACACATGGGAAGTTGCAGAACAATCACTATAAGAAGTGGTCCACCTACCTACAACAGTTCCATATCAACATCAAGTATAAGACAGGGAGCACAAATTGTATTGATGACTACCTCAGTCGATCTCCCGTGGCTGCACTCACCACCGTGTTCCATTCCTGTGGGCATGAGGCATCTGAGTGGCCCCAACTTTATCAATAGGATCCAGAATTCACCACCACCTATCAACTCTTGGGTACAAGCATGAATGTCACTTATTTTCACTTTCAGGATGACCTCTTATGTCATCTGGGCCATCTCTGTGTTCCTGCAAGCGAGTGTGCAAAGCTAATTTGCGAGGTTCACTACAGTCAAATGGTAAGACATTTTGGCGTGGATAATTTTTTTTTCTTTCTACAGAAACACTTTTATTGGCCAAAACTTCAACATGGCGTTAGCAAGTATATCAGATATTTCACTACTTGTGCCATTGGAAAGCCAACCATCAAGAAGAAAGGATTATACACCCCTATTCCTACTCCTGAGAGGCCTTGGGAATCGATCTCAATGGATTACATGCCTGGCCTTCCATCCACCAAGCAAGGAAATGATTGTGTATTTGTAGTGGTTGATTGATTTTCGAAGATGGCCATTCTCACATCTTGCAAGAAGAGCATCACAACGGTAGATACTGCCAAGATTTTCTTCGAACGAGTGTGGGTCCATTTTGGGATACCACAGACCATCATATTTGATTAGGACAGTAAGTTCCTCAACACATTTTGGTCGAGTCTTTGGTCACTATTGGACACCAAGCTCACTAAATACACTGTCGTCCACCCTCAAACTGATGGCCAAACATAGGTCATCAATTGGATGATTGTGCACATCCTGTTCATGTACAACTCTAATCATATACGTACATGGGATGATAGTCTTCCCTATGTTCAACACATCTACAATAGGTCTCTCCATAGCTCCACTGACCATAGCCCATTTTAGGTGGGGTTGGGATTCCAACCCTTGGATCCCATTGATGTTACACCCCCTTTTGAAATCAGACAGAAATAATATTTCCATGTTCTGTCTAAGGCCAACAAAGTCACCAGATTCATTAAGTGGATTCAACACATCTGCCAACAGGTCCATGAGATTTTGCAGAAAGTCAATGCTAAGTACAAGCAGTTCCATGATCAACACAAGGTACCACACCAGTTTCAGGTGGGAGACAAGGTTTGATTACAGTTGCAGAAAGAGCGCCTTACATGGCCCCATCGATAGCTCCGCTCACTTTGCTATGGGCCTTACACTATCACCAAGGCTATGTGTAGCAATGATTTTGATCTCAACACTCCACCCTTCCTTGGCTTGCACCCAACGTTCAATGTGGACCTCCTTTGGCCATATTTTCCACCATTATTAGACACCTCCGAGATCGTAGAACATATAACACCAACAAATCTCAACCCTGACTACATGGAACAAACATCCAATGATTATATAGTGGACACATAGATCAAGGGAACTCGCTAGTAGAGGATCTAGATTTATCGGGTTGTCAAGGCAGGGAAACTTCTACACCAAGGCAAGTGGCTCAACCAGGGCCAAAATCAATAGAAGTTTCCTCACCTGATAGGGGAACTCAACACAATGGAGACCATTTCTTCCTAAGGGGGGGGGCACTGATCCAAGTGGATATTGGTGGCCACCCACCTATTCCAATTGGCTCCTCTTGACAAATTTTAGTTCAACACGTTCTTATGTACTTCTTTGTAATTGTGGGTTCTACACTTTTGAGCTTGTCTGAAGCCCTACACATCTTCCAGGTGGAGACTGGTGGCCACCCACCTAATCCAGCTAGCTTATTTTGGAAGTTTTCATGTTAGCACATCTTAATGTACTTCTAGGGATGTTTTGGGGCCCTAAACAACATTTTTTTGTCTTTCCATAATCAAACTATAGACAAAGTCATAGTTTCATGGAATAATGTGTAGTTCTCTAGAAGATCTTTCCAACGGGCTATCCTGTGCCTAAAATGGAGGTCGTATGCAAAATTTATGACCCCAAGAAGTTGAGGTACCAACATACCCATCGAGGCCCATATAAATTTTGGCATTTCATCTCATAGGGTTAGGTTTTTGGATGTCTAGGGTTTTGGCATTCATTAGTAATGTTAAAAAGGGCCTTTGGAACCTCATTGTAAACATTTTTCTCAGATGGATGCACATAGCAGCCACATCTCTTCTCAGAGATAGATACCACCATTTGGGCAAGTATTTTCAGTTCTGTAGTTTTACAGTTTCAAACTATTTTATTTATTAAATAGAATTTATTGTTCACTGGATATCTATTGTTGTTCTCCATATCTTTGTGTTATTGTATTTAGTTTGTTATTCATTTTGTTTCGCTCATAAATCTGGATCATTAACACTTAGTCATTTAAGTATGCATTCATGAACATGCAAAACCAATAGAACACTTGTGAAACAAACAAGAGGCACACAAATAAATAGCGCGGGAGGCACAAGACATGCCTAACACCCGACTAGGTCTTATTATTGCAAAATAGTTACAACATGAGCACTATTGGATCAATCTACAAGTTGGGTAGAGTTGCACGACTCACCTCACCTCACCAAGTCACTCATACATATATTTTTCCAACCAAGATTCTCTATCAAAACCACTTTCTCAAACCCTGTGGTGCGCCCCAGACATGCGCCCTTCTGTAGACTCACTATTTCTTCTTTGTCACAGACTACACCAAGCTAACACAAAATTTGTTTTTTCCTCATAGAATACCTTACATAGGCCCACATCCAGACTTCCCCAAACTCTACTTGCGCATCCCACTCTTGGCTACTTGTCTTCCATTTTTTCACAACTCTTCCTTGGTTTTTCCTTGCCTCATAACCTTTCCCCAGTCGCTTGAATTTCTCTCTATGTCTCATTGCTCATTTTTCCTTCCTTGGTTATGCACCCTTGTTCTTATATCAACTCTAATTGTCACCTTCACAAATTGTCCCATCCTTTGGGTGTGTCATTCCCTTTCATGAACCATTGCACCCAAACGAACCAACACACCCCTTCGTGGACTTGGTGTGCCCAAACAAACTCATAAGCCCATCATCCATCACATCTCTTGGACTGGTGCACCTCTTTCCTTGTACATTTCCATGTGTTGATCGATGTGACTCTCCATGAGTGTGACAATCGACGTGAATCTCTGTGAGTGTGCCGATGGGGTCATCCAACCTCTCCAATGCACCCATGCTGCTAAGGGAAAGCGGGTCCACTTCCTGGGCATGCACCCAAGTCACCTCATCCTTGCTCAAATGTAAAGCAAGTCTCCATCAATTGTCACAAGGCAAGCAAGGTGTGTATCGCCTTGGTTCTGCATGTCACCATTGTGCACCCAAGGTGCTCCTTCCCATGCCCACATGTCTTTATTCATGCAATTGACCACATGCTCCTTGTGTTATCTTTTCCGACTCATCTCTAAGTCTTCCCAAGGAGCGCACATGCTCGATTGGTGTTGTGAGAGACCTTACATAAATGATAATGGATAAGAGATAAGTATAAGTAAAATGATGAAATTATACTATAATAAGTAAATATTATATTTTTATAATTATATATATCAATGGATACTAAACTAAGCAAATTTCATGTTTGATTGTTATATGAATTATAATTTCAAAATTTTATAAATTCATTTTATTGTATTATGATATGGGTTTGAAGGTACATTGATGTGGTTATTTTATTTTTTCACGAGTTTGAGAAGAAGTTAATCCTCAAATAAATAGGGTAATTGCTAATAAAGTTCTCATTTTTGTTGGTCTTAAAAAGTTTTGCACTTGTTTAGCAATATGATCGATGGAAAGGGAGGTGGGACTAACATGGTAATAATGGTTAAGTATTTGAACTGAAAATGAAATGGATTTCACTAATGATGAGAGTCCATCAAATTGTATTAATTGTATGAGAAACTATGGACAAATGATTGGATTCATCATCTTGAAGATGAATATTTCTCTTACCTTGACAATAAAGTAAACCAATGTACATCCATCTTAAACCTAGATTTATCAAGCACCGAGAGGGACCCAATTTCTTAAGGTGTATTTTTTTTTTTAAATAATTATTTCATTCCATGTCAAGTTTTACACAATGCGTGCAATTGTCTTTTTTAATTGAGCCGACTTTTTATTATTATTGTTACTTTTTTTAATTGAGCGGACTTTAATTTTTTTTTAATGTAGCGTGCAATTGCTTTTTAATTGAGCTGACTTTATTTTTATTTTTGTTATTTTTTTTAATTGAACACACTTTATTTTTTTAAAATGTATTGTTATTATCTAACATTAACGTCTCAAAATCTCCCTCATACTAGGATGTAAAGCACCCATCAGAAAAATAATAAATCTCAAGTGAATATATAACTATAACATTGACTTATAAAATTTCATTTACATTGAGTGACATTATTATTTATTATTGTGAAACAAGAAAACTAACTTAAATTGAAACACCCAAATAAATGGAAAAACCAACAAATATTATAAACATTATTAAATTAAAAACATTATCATTTAAAAGTATGTATATCATTCTTTGTATTTAAGTATTTGTGTATTATTTCCATTATGACAAACAACTTGCATTATTATTTAGAAGTATGCACACCGTTCTTTGTATTTAAGTATTTGTGTATTATTATCAAAACATTGTGACAAACAACTTCATAAAAAGAGTATTGTTTTTGATCTGTAAATTGTCGTAGATATTGCACTAGAAAAGTTCTTCACAATAGTTCTGATAAATAAAATTGAAATCTACACTATGGAGGTTAAATTACTTTAGATTACAAAATTTTTAGTTACCGATTTTTTGCTTATCCAAGAAATAGATAAAAAGTGGAAAATAGAGAACAATAAAATACAATCACACAACATCCACAAAATAACAAAAACATTCTCTGTGAAACCCTTATGGGAGAAAACCTAACTAGAAGGTGAGGTTGCTCTGATCTCTTTTCTCTAGTATGGAAATCATGCAAGTACAAAGGAGAAGACACTCTCTATGGATTTACTTGAGACCTGTGGCCTCTTAGAATGCTACAAAACATTAAACCCCTTTGTTATGCTCTCTAATTTCCCACTCCCAATTGTTTTTCTTTGCTATGAAACAAAATAAAATAACATAGAATGGAACCCCTTCTCCTCCTAGCAGCCCAATATTTAACATAGCTTGATAGTCGTCTAGGGTTAGGGTTTTGACTTCCTCAACCTTAAATTGTGATAAGGTTTTGAACATTCTAGAATCTCCTTGAAAGTCCTCACGTGGCTAGCCCCATATACATGAGTAGCAGGGGTTGACGTGGCATCCTCTCATACCATGGTGGTCAACATATGATGCAGACCCACGAACCTTTGTCTGAGATCTGCACAGGATCGTTCTACCTCGAATCTGAAGAACTGAAATAGTTCTTTTGGGCCCTCACTGGAACCCCACGAATCCGATCCACAAGTCCTTCATGAAAACTCGCCCTATGCAATTTAACACCAGGCGCGAGCCTTACAATTCCATGTGACCACAACCAGGCCTTAGCGCAAGCGCTTTTCGTGACTCACGATCTCGTAATTTAGTGAGTCGAAGACCCTTGAATCCAAACCCCCGATACCTGAGATACGATACGGGTATGGCTCCTTCCTCACTAGCACCTCTACAAGCGATCGTCAGCTAGGGCCTAACTCTAACACCCCTTGTAATTCACAACTTCACAAGATGGAGTGTTGAGCCCTCGTGCTCCTCCTTTCCTAGGCAACGTGTGTCCACCACCTAACACCCACTTCCACCTTTCTCTGGGCACTTGTTGTTATGCCACCTGTCAACCACACGGTCCCACATGTCGGTTGTGCTACTTGTTCATACGAGCCCTCGACGCTCGACACTTCGTGACTTCTGCAGTCGAAAAGAAGTTCTTTCAACCCCCGAACCTATGATACGCGATACCCCACGAAGGTTCTGATCTAATGGTCCGGATCTCCTTCCATGTTCCTCGCAACACGGGACTTCGCGAAAACCAAGAATTTGGTCTGCCCTCCAAACTCACGAACCCCGAATTCGCGAAAATGATCCAACGACGTGGGTTGAAACGAGATCAACGACTCTTATTGACCACGATCAACGGTTCACGTTGATTCTTGATATTAGGGTGGTGAGTTCATCCAACTCCTGACCACCTTACAACTCCACTGGATCCTACGATCCTCGCGACTTCACGAGCTCTCCACGGAGAATTATGACCGCCCGATTCATGCTTAAATGACTCCTTCCCAACGACTAAGTGTTCTCCCTCTTGAACTTAATTTCTGTGAGACGATTTTTGATCTAAGTCTCCCTTTGAACACTTCAAAGGCATTATCTCTTCTGAGATTTTACTTGTAAACTCAAGCCTTCCAAAAGGGTTCCTGCTTGCACTCCTTGCGACAAACTTTCAAATAACCTTTGGTTATTTGAGTCTTCGACCCTGTGCATTCTTTGCAACAGTAGTCCTTCAACTTTCACCTTAGTTGATAAGTTCTAAAGCCTCAACCAACCTGCGCACACCTTGCACGACTCTGTGCTTCACCTGCACTTCTACGGGTATGAGAACAATGATATCTCTCCTGATCTTTCTAAGATAAAACTTAGACCCTCGTCGACGCACACCTTGCGAACGTTCACTGCACTCTTTGTAGGAATTCTCAGAAACAGAAACAATTGAAACTCATTCTTCTTCTCTCTCATACTTCATACATTCAAGATGAAATCATACACACAATACAACATTGAAATAAATGCATAACATAGAAACAAATCAACTGTAATCATACCATTTAACTAATGTAAACAATAAGCATCATAACACCATGAAAGTTGAGTCAAAGATTCATATATTAACTCAAGTGTTTCTGTACATGGGTTCTTTTCTACAGCTCTCTGCTACAGCTCTCCAACTTATCAATTCTGAATGATGATCTCGTTACTGTTACAATGATACAAGGGTGAGGGTGTCTATATCCGTTTTCCCTCCTACGCTTCTAAACTGTCTAATCTAACATTCATATCTACCTACTTTACATTAACAGACTTAAATGCCTATTACATCTGGCAAATGAGAATAATTTCTCCAGATCTTTTCATATCTCCAAGACATAAATTTAAGTACGCTTCTCCTAGCTATTACATTAATGCTTCAGATTTCAAAATTCAAAATGTTTTCATAAAAATGTGCCCCTTTTTTCATCTACATGTCTAGCTGTTCCTTTGGCTAGGCACATGCTTTGGCTTTGTACGATGCTCCTGCATCAACATAATAGGTCAACTTATGAGAGGCATATAACTTTTGCATACATGCTTTGATTGACGCATGGTTTGCATCATTGGAAATATCTTGGAGAGTAGAACATCGTGAAGTGTGTGGGCATAGTTTACAGTCACAGGAACCCCATAAAACACCATTTAATGCCTCAAAATGGCTTAGGAAGGTTCCAGACCCTAATTTTTCAAACTAGGACCTGCCACTAAAATGACCCTAAAAGTTGATTCCTCCGAATTTTTCCACTCTCAAAGCATCGAGATAGATGAAAAATAATATAATTATCCAATCTAGATCATACCTACCCATTTAGGGAGGATTTTGGTCCCCAAAATATTTTATTGAATGAGGTGAGGAAATATTTCCTCTACCTTCTCCCTAGAATACCATTTTTCTTTTCTTCGAAGTTGTCCTTTCAACCCAATCTACCAAAGTTCATGCTACCCATGTCTTGTAGTTCTAGACCTCTTCTACAAAATTGTGTTCTATGCCTGAGCATCTGGTGCTAAATCCTCTATGGAAGTGTTGTGCTAGAATAACACCCTCCCTAATTTGGTCTATTCACCATTACTCTAAGAAAATAAATTGGTCCACCTATTCAAATTTTGCTACTAGAAAACCTTCTAAAATATTCCATCCAAATGTTGAAGTTCAAGATGCTCTTCTTTCCCTCTAGAATTAACCATTTTGAGTATTTTTTGAAGAGGAATTTGGCTCGTCGATACACAACATATCGACGAGCATCCTGTTTCTTCACTGATACACAACATATAAGAAACCATTCTTTTTATTTTCCAATACACAACATATCAGTGAGCATCCTCTATCTTCATCGATACGTCCTATATCAACGATATCTCGCTTTTCTCACCAATGATGTAAAACCATCCAACACTTATAAATTTTAGGTTTTCTTTCTTCCCTTTGAGTCTAGTGAAATTCAATCTTCTTCCTGACACCGATGCAGTGGAGACCAATCGTCGTTTGTGCGCTAATACACTAGAGGATAACCTATTGTTGAATTCCAACATATTGGTGGTGGATCTCTAATTCTTGTTGATACACAATGTATCGACAATATTCCTTTATCTTCGACGATACATGATGTATCAACGAGTTTCATTCATCTTTGTCAATACACAATGCATCGTCAATGCTTTTTCTTCATCGTCCATCGATGTATCGACATAAGATATCCATCCCTCACTGACACTGGGTGTATCGACAATGATCTTCCTTTTCTCACTGACATAGACCATGTCGACGAGATGCTCACATCTTGAAGCCTCTCCCAATTCTTCCAACTCGTATCCTTTTTGTTGTTCCTATTAGTTAGGTTCTTTCAATTATTAAATATTAATCATTTCAAGTCTGATTGGATGATTGATGTTGATTTTCTGCTAATTTTGATTGACATCATGTTGTAGTAGTAATTGAGTATTATAATAATTTGAGAAACTATGTTTGTGTCGCTAGCAAATTTCATTACACATACCATACTAGCATGCATATTTTTCACCTTTTGTTTTTATGACTAACCTTGATCATGAACGTGTCATTTATTGTCAGGTGGGTTAATTGTAACATTTATAAGACATAGGATGGCTCTAAATTGCATCTCATAAAATAATTGGTCCTCCCAACTCATAACCAGTGTCAAGTGATTCAAAAATTAGTTGGCTTTGTTCGCGGGATAATAATTCTTGGCCATTGAAAGATGACCTCAATTCCAATGGATGGATTAATATCCTATATGTTATGGAATAGGGTGGAACCTATTATGAAACATACAAAAAATTATGCAGAGAATCGAAGAGGGAATAAAATTTTGAAGACAAAGGTGGTGTCTAAAGACACTGTTACAACACTTAAGCACAACACACTATGATTAGACAAAATGCATATTGGGCATTGGTATCACCATGATCATAATGAACCATGGGGTTTGTTATTTATATCCTCAAGATGTAACCAACTTCCATGAAGTCAAGAGGATCTTGTCCACATATAACTGTCATTTGTTAGAGTTGACTCCATCAAATCCATGCTATCTAGTTGGCTCGACAAGGATGCTTGAACCAACTCTTCATGAATCCAACTTGTATTCAATTTCTTAGTTGGTTGATACACCATCCGAATATCTTCGAATACTAGTCGAATGTCCGATTAACAGACTTGTCGACTACTCAACCAAATAATGTAGAGATCTGGTTGATTGCTTGACCAACTATTTCTAGATGTAGGTCGACTACCTAACTGATTGCATCCAAGAGAAGTGTGATGAACCATCATGGGTTGATGTTCCAACACCCCCCCATCAACACATGTCTCTAGATATTCAAGTGGTGAAACTACGTCATCATGACACCCCCCCATAATTATAGCTTCCTGAAGCCCAAGCATCATACAGAGCTTGATAAATCTAGATTTAGATAATTTTTTAGTGAATATATCGACAACATGATCATCTGTTTTGCAATATTCAAGAGAGACAACATTCTCATGAACTAGTTGTCTCAAATAGTGAGCATGGAGCTCAACATGCTTCATATTACTATGGGAAAAAGGTTTTTCAAAAACTTGAATGACACTCTGATTGTCATAGTAGAATGTAGTCGAGGTCTGAACAAGAAATCCAAGTTCATCCAAAATTTGACGGATCCATATTGATTTGGTATGTGCTTGAACGATGCCACAATATTATGCTTCTACCTTCTGAATAAGAAATCCAAGTTCACCCAAAATGAGATTACCTTCTGTTTATTGCATGATCACACCAATGGTCCAATGTTGAGGTGAAACATATAGCCAAAAGTGAACTTCCAATCACCATTTTCACCAACCCAAACATAGTTGTTGAAGCCGACTAACGAATCTGAACTTTGACAATACATGATACCAAAATGAGTGGTACCCTTTAGATAGAGGATAGTTTGTTTGACTACTTTCCATTGGCTTTCTTTGGGGTATTGCATAAACTGAGAAACCACACTAACAACAAAGGAAATGTTAGGTAGGCTATGAGTAAGATAAATGAGACTACCAACCAGTTGTTGATAAAGTGTAGCATCCACTGTAGGAGTATGATAGGTTTTGGTAATCTTTAATTCACATTGAAAAGGAGAAGCACAAGGCTTACAATCAACCATATTAAAACATGTCAAGAGATCCATTACATATATAGATTGAGAAATAAACAAACCATCACATAGTGGTAATACTTGAAGATCCAAAATATAATGCAGAGTACTAAGATTTGTCATGTCAAAGGAGTCAACACAATATTTCTTCAATATAAGAATGAGATCAGTATTATTATCGGTAATGACAAGGTTATCCACATATACAACAACAATGAAAGAGTCTCCATTGGTATGGAGTACATACAAGCTGTGATCATATTCACAACATTTGAAACCAAGTCGAAGAAATAAATTGTCGATCTTAGCATACCAAGCTCAGGGAGATCGCTTCAAACCATAAAGTGACTTCTTGATTCGACAAACCAAGTTAGAATCTGTCACAAAGCCATATGATTGTTCCATGAAAATTTATTCAGATAGGTTTCCATGATGAAAATCACTCTTCACATCCATTTGATGGATTTTCCATCCAAATTGAGCAACAAGGGAAAGAATTAGTCGAATAGAGTTCATATTTTCAATAGGAGCAAAGGTATCAATGTAGTCGATACGTTCTTATTGAGAAAATCCCTTGGCAACGAGGCATGCTTTATGTTACTCAACAGTACCTTCAGAGTTAAGTTTGGTCTTGTAGACCCATCAACACTTTACAATGTTCTTTCCTTGCGGTCAGGTAACTAAGTCCCAAGTGTGATTCTTCGACAAAGAATCAATTTTTGTCTGCATAGAAAATTCCCATTCAGGTAGTCCTTGAGCATCTGTTATAGCCCTAAAATTCCCTACTTATGCATACATGGCATTGGCCTTCCTACTTGCATAATTTTCCAAATAATTGCTGAGGAACTCTCTTTAAGAAACCATTTTTTGGAGCATGTGTGCATCTTTTTGCACTACTTCCCACATACATACGCTTGTTTCATTCTAAACATCCCACGTACATACACTAGTTTCACACTAAACAACTCATGTATACCTCCAAAAGTTGAAAAAATTAAAAAGTTGTAAGGAATTCGGTGGAATTAATGGGCTATTGGAGGTTTCCCAACCATTTCACCTTCCATATCCCATTCCCGAACCAAATAACTATATTTTTTTCCATATAAAAGGAGGTCTTGGGGTCTCATTCCAAAATCAAGCATTAGAACGGTGAAACTCTACCCAAATTCCCTTTCCCTTCTTGCCCAAGTATTTGCAACATGTTTTGAGTTCTTGCCTCAACATTCCCTCTCTAGCCCTTTTCTCCCATACAATCCCTTCCCTTCCATTGGAGTGATCAAAAAATTGTTAGAGAAGGCATTTGGAGGTTGAAATTGGAGCAAAGTTAAGAGGAGCCCATACCAAGTTCATGGAGCGTTAGCCTGCAAAGGTTGTAAATTCCAATCTTTGAATATTGAATAAAATAATCTGTTTCCCTGTCCCAAATGATATCTTTATGTCTTTTATTTGGTTTATGCATAACGAGTTATATCTAACCCTAATTGATGAATAGAGGTAGAATATTGGTAGCCTTGTTTTCCTAAGAATTGATGTAGGTCAGCTTTGGGAGGAGACCATCATCCAAGGAAGTAACCAAGCTCATGGAGGTCAACATCAAACATTTGTATCAAAGGTATTGTTCCTGACCTACTCTTTTAACATTTTCAGTTCATCTGTGTGGAATGTTTGGGGTAGTATATGAATAATATTGACTTTTAGGGAGTCATTTCTCTGTCTATACTTAGAACCCTGGTATAGTAATAGGGGTATTTGCCTGCTACCAAAATTGTCTACTCCACCGGGGAGTCTCTCAAGGGTTTTAGAGGGATTTTTTTGGGTTTTTAATTGGCTTCTTGATTTCCTTTTGAGTTTCGGTCAATTTTTTTGAGTCTATTAAGGGTTTTCGGTCATCTACAAGGAGCATACTAAATTTCCCTGCATTGCCAGTATGCCTAGTCGTTTCTTTTTTGAAAAGTCTCAGAGGTGTACACACTCTTCTTTGGCTCAACCTGCGTACATACACACCCTGCAAAGTAGACATCCTACATACATACGCAGGTTTTTGATGAAACAATCCACGCCTCTGTATCTTGTAATTTTTTTTTAACAAAGAAAGGTTTGTCTCTTTCCTGATAGAAGTTTAGGCTTCTTAGGAATTTCTTGAGTCTTCCAGAGTCTTTTTTTTTGGACTTATCTTGGGTTGAAGATTTGTTGTTAACTTGTGTCTTAGTTTTCTTTTGTTTTCCCTAGAGGTTTAGAGTGATTTTTCAAGTTTTAGATCCTCCTTTTGATTTTTTGTTTGAATCCTAGTGTTTAAGCAGTTGGATTAGGGTCTCTGTCAATCTTGGGTTTTGTTTTCTCTTTTTCCCATTTCTTTCTTTGGAAAACAAAAAACGTTTTTACTTTAGTTTTTCATGTTAAAGCAGTTCGAAAAATCAAAAAGAATTTATTTTCTTACATTTAGTTTGGTAAAGTAGCCTAGTTTGTTTTTTTGCAGAAGAAAATAGTCTCATTTTCAAAGTTCTTTCTTGATTTCTTGAAATACAAGTAGTTTTTCTTAGTCCAACTAAATCACTTTTTAGGAAATTTTCATTTGCAAGATCTTGAAACACTTATTAGAAAAGTTGAATTTTACAAATAGTTTTACAAGCTTTTCTTTAAGTTCGAAGTATCTTTTTCTTTCAAATGCTTTAAATTTCTCTTCCTTACTCGTCTCTTCAAAACACCATTAGTTTCATGACCACATCCTTTGCATAAATCAAGCCTTAAAATTAATTATTAACTTAAAATATATTATACTTTCTGTTTGTAAGGTTCATCGACTAGTTTAGGGTTTTAGGGCCTTGAATTAGGTGTGAAGAGGAAACTCTTCAAGGCCATTTAAAAAAAACATTGGAGTCTGAGATAGGGAGTGTCTGAAGTCCAACATCGTAAGAGTTAGCTGGGACCCCCCTCTAACACAGGGGATAAACACGAGGTCGTGTAAGGAAAGGTAGAGAAGATAACCCCTCCAAAGTCGAACATAACGTAGTGGGGATTGTATATTGAGGGTCTTTCTCGGGAACAATACTAATCTCATTTGCCTACGGAGCTTCGTGGACCTAGTATCCATTTGAGATCCTTAGTTGTCTTCTTGACCAATTGAATTCAACACCATTAAAGGGATTCAAACTTGTTATCTTGCTCATTACGATCTGCTCGACTGTCGACTGTAACCGCTTGGTGATTGACTGCGAGTTGGAAACTTAGTTGCCTATTTTTTATGGACTTACATGGGTGACTGTGGGAGTATACCACGGTACCTAGGGTGGACATCAGATCATGCTTTGGATATTATACCCAGAGGGTGATTCTGTGTTAGATTTGCACTCACACCGGTAATTTGCTTTAATGTTGATTGACATAACTGTCCTTGCCACTAGTTAGTTTTCTTCATGATTTGTCTTTAGGAACTTTTAGTGTTTTCTCTACGCTCTCTATTTTTATATAGTGATTTTGTTAGTAATTGATTTGGGTCTTTGACCTAAGGTGGTAGACCACCCACTCTTCCAGTCGTGAGGAATTTTTGGTATTCCTATTAGAAACGTAGAACCACCTCTTTATAGGCATTGTTTTTTATACCACTGGTTCACCAACGTCATTTTGTGAGACTTTTACGGACTTGAACGATCCCGCAAGGGGAGATCCTATGCATAATATCTTCATGGCTAAAGTTCCTGATGATACCAACCAAGGAACCCCTTTGCAATGGGATTCTTGTGCTTTTCCTTTCTTTGGAAATGTTGGTTTCCCTTTGATGGCCACTTTGTACATTCCTGGGTTGAATGTGAGACTACTGGTTTGGTTGGGTACCATTCCAAATGTCCTGAATGCTCTTGATGCTTCTCTGTTAAGCACCTCATGTCATGGGAATCATGTTGATGTTCCTTCATCAACAAATTCTTCTCCTCCTCCTTCTGCCTTCTCTGGTGAAAGTATATATACTAGTAATCGAAAGTCTAAACGAAATAGAAAGAGGAAGAATAGGACAAACAAATCACCAACCTCTACAAGTCATGTTGGAGATAGTTCCTCAACCTCTGCAAGTCATGTTGAAGACCAGGACCCAGCCTCTGAAATTCATGCTAGGGGCATGAACCTAGTCCCTGCAAGTCATACTAGAGTTCAATCACCAACCTATGCAATTCACGTTGGATATAGTTCCTCAACTTTTGCAAGTCATGTTGAAGACCAACACCCAGCCTCTGCAAGTCATACTGGGGGAAAAAGTCTAGTCACTACTAGTCATACCGGGGAAAAATTCCCGTCACTGCTAGTCATACTAGAGATAGGTCTGTAGCCTCTGTGAGTCATGTTATCAACAAATCACCAACCTATGCAAGTCATGTTGGAGATGAGCAACCAACCACTACCAATCATGCTGGGGGCATTGATTCTATTCAGAAACCTAGACGGATAGGACATAAGCCTAAGTTCTCTTGTAAGCTTTGCAAGGGATATCACCTTAATCATTTATTCCTTGGCCTTCTAGAGGCAAAAATATTGTGGTCCCTATCTACAAGCTCTTCTAATTATGAGTCTTTTGAGGTTTCCTCACAACCTATTCAACCTTTGGTTGATGAAGTGGTCGTGCCGATGCAATCTTAGACCGAACCCACCCTTCTTTTTGGGGGGTTATGCACCTTCAGACCATGTTGTCTCGTAGCCTATTCAACTAGTGGTTGAGGAAGTGGTCATGCCAATGCAATCTTCGATTGATCCCACTCTTCTCTTGGAGAGTTTCGAGTCTACCAAAGTGGTCATGCCGATGTAATCTTCTACTAATCCCACTCTTATATTGGGGAGTGATGTGTCTACCGACTATGTTTTTATCATTTCCAATTTATTACTTTCAGAACAAGGGGGTACTCCGCTCACTTAAAGCACACCCACTCCAAGTACTAGGATGGTTTCCTTTGATTGGAATGGCCTGGTTGAGATTCACCTTCCTTCTTCTGCACATTTTCAAATAAATGTTGAAGTTAATTCAAGAACATTTACCGATGTATTGTGGATGAAGGAGCCTCCACAAGTATTTTATCCTCCTCGATTTGGCAAGCTTTGGATTCTCCTAAGCTTTTGTTTGCTTCACATGAGCTGTTGGATTTTGACAGATGTCCTAGTGAATATTTGGTGGTTCTTCCTCAGTTTTCTATCTCATTAGGTGGGAAGACTGTCCATGTCGATGCTATAGTGGTGCAAGGCCCGTTAGATTTAAATATGATTCTTGGGCATGATTATGTATATGTTATGAATGTTGTGGTGTCTACATTATTTTGGGTGATGCGTTTCCCTCAGAATGGAAGCATTTTCACTGTTGACCAATTGACATCTAATAATCACCATCCTAATTTGACGTTAGTTCAGGCTACCCCTTTATATGTTCCTAGTGTCCGTGTAGAATCTACCCTGCCACATGTTAATTATGTGGCATCTTATCCTCGATGTTCAATTGCTTATGAGTAGGAATTTGTGCAATCATGTTTTCCTTCTCGACACATGGTCTTGAAAATTGATCAATATTTTTATCCAATGGGGGAATAGGAGCCCTTGCTTCCCCCTCTTGGTCCGAGTGGTCTTGAGTTTCCTTTTGATTCTTATCTCACTGATTGTAGATCCTCAAATTTTCTTGCTTGTGATTCTTCACTGATAGACTTTGCCAGTCATGGCCATAACCTCCATCATCATATGGAATATGGTCAGTTTTCTTCGCCCTTTGGGACCATCGACCCTCCTTGTTCGAGTGATTTCTCATATTTTGAATTGCCTTTGGATGATGCTATCCTTGAAGCCATGAATACAATTTCTATATTGTGGGAGGACTTACATTGTGGTTTGTTTTTTCTTCCTTTTTTGGAGACTTTTCAATTTGACTACCGAAGGCACTCTTGGTCAGAGCCTAGCAATGGGATCTACCTGAACTACTACCATGCATGAGCCATAAGACTGTGTGGTACCTTGTACATATTGTACAGTCTAGTTTTGTTGTTTTCAATTTTTTTATTCAATAGAACCTCTTATTTTCTGAAGTTTCTATCTATATTGGATCTATTAACTTCTAGATGAGTGTTATTGGCCTTATATGTAGGATCTTGGAGACATTTTTCTTTGACATTTATTCATCATATTGATCCATTCTGATAGGTATTGACATCGAAAATGGCATACAGGTTAGGTTTTTCCCTACTTTCATTTTTTCCTTGTCCGTTTCTTGGTTCATTTGGCCTTAGGATTGACCCCACTAAATTATGACACTAACCTTCCTTGTTGATAAGTGTGTCGTACTTTATGTGGTAGAGCCGTCTTTCCATGGGAACCCTAGTTAGAGCCTTGTTTTCCATTTTGGTTCCCATGGTGAAGTAATTCATAGGCACAAGAGTCCTTTTAGTCCTGCCATGACTTTGCAATGAAGCCTCATTCTTCTTCCTAGTCATCATTCTAGCCTTACCCTCGAGACTCCCTGATGATCACACTTTGTTTTCTTTCAATCTCACTTTAAAATTTGAAAGAAACATCAAATGAGACTATATTTATTCTTTTCGATCTCGTATGGATTACTTGAGAAAAGTAGCCCCATAGAGTCTTCTTTAATCCCTTTTCAGACTCTCTAAAATTAAAAATATTGTTGAGCGATCTTGTTTCCCTTCATGCTCGAAAAACTCAAATTTGAAGGCACATTTGTCTGACGATAGTTTATCCCTTTTTCAGTTCCGAAGGATAATTTTATGAATAAAGGTATGCTTTAGGAACTTCGGTTTGCTAGAAGAGTATTCTCAGGTGTAAGTCTAACCCTTTTTTGGGCCCGAGGGACTAAATTTTCGAAAAAGGAACATTCTCCTTGGTTTTGGTTTATCACCTTTTTTGGGCCTTGGAGATTGCTTACAAAAAAGGAACCCCCCTGGAGTCCATAGTTTTAAGGTCTTTTCAGACTCCTTAAAATTGAAAAGATCGTCGAGTGACCTTCTTCCTTCACACTCGTTAAAATTGGTCCAGAAGAACATCTACTTGGCATGAGTTTAACCCTTTTTCTAGCCAGTAGATTATAGCGGAAAAAGGTACGCCTCAAGAGATTCGTCTCATCGGGAGAGTTTTCATGAATTACTTTTATACTTTTTTAGGCTGAGGAGAATAAACTCAGAAAAAGGATGTGAGTCCATAGTTGAGCTCTTTTCAGACTCCTTAAAATAAAAAATATAGTCGAGTGATCTTGTCTTTGTCACACTCATTAAAATGGTTTTGAAAAGACGTCCTTTCCATGCAAGTTTACCCCTTTTTCGAGCCGATTGGACTAATTGCGAAAAATGTACTTCGTGGAGTCTTCTTTTTGGATTTTTTTAGAGTCTCTAAATGTGAAAAAAGCATCGAGCTTACCTTCTCTGGGCTCATAAAATTTACATGGAAGGAGTCTTGGTGTGTCATGCTTAGTCACATTGCGGGTCTCATATTTGCATCTTTGGCCTAATGTCGGCTCCATGTTGCTCTCAACTGAACCTTTGAATCATTCCTTATACGTAAGCCTTGCAACACTTTTTTCCTTTGCGATCCGACACCTTGACCCATGGAGGAGTTTTCCCCGAGTGTCCTTATCCTACACATGTCTCCTTGCCTTGAGAATCAGTATGTTCCTGTCGCTTGGAACCAATTTTCTTGCTCGTGACACTCGTTCCTCCTTTGTAATGTAGCATTATTTTATTCCTTTTCAAGATCGTTAAAAAATTGAAAAAGACAAAAAAATCAAATATTCCAAAAAAGGGGACGAGAAATATACATTCTTTTTTCAGCAACAAAGATAGTCACCCTTGGACAAAGCACATCCTTTCATTTGTTCGTCAAGCATTGGGATCTAGTATGACCTTAGGAAGTTGTTCTCACTACATAGAGTTGTGTCCTCCTTTGTTTGGTTTCTCTTCCAAACATATGGAGAGTTTGTGATGCTTCCTGCATCTCAGAATTATGTCAATGTTACACTTCTTGAGTCTAATAATATTTCGTTCTTTCATCCAAGGGAAGTTTTATCCAACCTGAGTTAACCTTTCTGTAGTTTGTCTCTTGAAATTCATGAGTTGACCACTCCGTGAGTCCAATCAAGTCCAGATTCAAAATCGATGAATTTATCTACCTGATCATCGAGATCCTATAGTCTTTTCCCGACGTCTTTTTGATGACCTCAGGATAGTTAGTCTTACACTCCCATTGTACTCCTACCTAATTTTTGAAGATCTTGAAGTTGTTTCTCAAGCTTTGAAGTCTTCATCTCTTGCCGTAGGTGTCACTAGATTCTTGAAGATGCGTATTATACTTGTATATCTTCGACTGCTTTTAGGATGTAGATCTGCTATGTATTTCTCACGGCTACACTTTATACATTTATAAGACATGGATTTGTAGTGTACTTTATTGGAAACCATGATTTAGTTCATCTCGAGCATGGGTATGCCTGCCTCAGAGAGATAATAGTTGTTTTACAGATGGCGCCTCCCGAACTCTGGTCCCGGGCTCAATCGACTCTGTAATGGTAAATATATTGTAATGTATTTCAGCCATCAGTTGCTCTTCTAACCTCATACATTAGGGGGCATATTTTATAGCCCTAAAATTCCCTACTTATGCATACATGGAATTGGCCTTCCTACTTGCATAATTTTCCAAATCATTGCTAAGGAACTCTCTTTAAAAAACTATTTTTGGAGCATGTACGTGTCCTGCTACACTACTTCCTATGTACATACGCTTGCTGCATGATAAAAAACTCATGTACATATGCTAACTTCACACTAAACAAACTATGTATACCTCCAAAAGTTGCAAAAATTAAAAAGTTGCAAGGAATATGGTGGAATTAGCAGGCTATTGGAGGTTTCCCAACCATTTCACCCGCCAAAGCCTGTTCCCAAACTGGATAACTATCCTTTTTTTCATATAAAAGGAGGTCTTTGGGTCTCATTCCACAATCAAGAATTAGAACGGTGAAAATTTGCCCAAATTCCCTTTGTCTCCTTGCCCAAGTATTTGCAACCTTTTTTGAGTTCTTGCCTCAACATTCCCTCTCTATGCCTTTTATCCCATACAATCCCTTCCCTTCCATTGGAATGATAAACGTATGGTGAGATAAGGCATTTGGAAGGTGCACTTGGAGCAGAGCTAAGAGGAGCCTAGACCAGGTTTGCGGAGCGTCGACCTGCAAAAGTTGTAATTTCCAATCTTTGAATATTGAATAAGAGAATTTGTTTCCCTTTCCCAAATGATATCTTTACGTATTTTATTTGGTTTATGCATAATGAGTTATATATAACCCTAATTGATGAATAGAGGTAGAATTTTGGTAGCCTTGTTTTCCTAAGAATTGATGTAGGCCAACCTTGGGAGGAGACCAACATCCAAAGAAGTAACCAAGATCGATGATGTCATCATCAAACATTTGGATCAATGGTACTGTTTTTGACTTACTCTTCTATCATTTTCAGTTCATATGTGTGGAATTTTTGGGGTAGTGTAGGAATCATATTTAATTTTAGGGAGTCATTACTCTGTCCATACTTAGAACCATGGTATAATTATAGGGGGGTTTTCCCACTAGCAACATCCGAGTAGGAAATAGGATCAAAAGTTTCAAGAACGCGAGTCATCAATGAGATACTGGCATGTTGATTTTGAATTCAAGATTGTCGTCCACAAAACATATCACCAACATCAGCTCCAACAAATTCAATTGTCTTGGAAGGCCATAAGGGAAGACAAGTGATATGAAATTACTGAATTGATTGCAAATAATTATAAGCGTGAATTGTCTTAGCTCAATTTCTAAATCACTTAATGAACAATTAAAAAAGATGAATTGAAGAAAATAATAATATAAAATAAAGAGACAACAAAACACAAGGTTGTTAATGGAGTTCATCCATCTTGGGCTACGTCTTTGGGTCCGCCGCTAATGAGTGACTGCTCCATTAAGATGAAAAATTATTATTACATCAATTTGGTCTCCAACCTGCAACCAAACTTGTCTTTAGGTTTGCTACAACAGTAGGGGATATCCATAAAACCACTTCCTACTCTCGGGCTACCAAGAAATGGCCTAAAAACCTCTCTTCTTCAAATTGCATAGGAAAAACATCTGTATAATTATAAATTTGTAGCCAATCCTTTAAAGATCTATGACTATGGCCTAGTGGTAAATTCGTTTGGTTATATAATTGAGATCATGGGGTCGAACCTTTTCCCGTTGGGATTTTACGAATTTGACAATATATGCAGTTTAAATATTACAATCTCTCTTTGCCATAACAAGTAATTTGTTTGGCATATTGGTTAAGACCATGTAACTGTTGGGTGGAGGTTGCAAGGTCAAACCCATAGACCGTCCAATTTTTGGAAGATGGTAACAATTGAGGGTTAAATATAAGTTTGCCACTATCCATTGTAAGTGACATTGGTGGCATAATGGTAAGACACTGTGTTTATTTCATATAGGTCATGTGCTCGATTCACATACTTGATCCTTTCGGGGTTTATAATCCCCTTTTGGGAAAAATAGGGCGGCCACATGGTGACCTTTGAATAGTCCATGTGGAGGCCATGTACCCTATACAACCAATGGCCACACCCTTCTTCCACATTATACTACAACATTAACATCTGTACCGTTGAGTCATCCTTCCATGTCAACATTCGTATAGACTAGTTAGCACGCCACCTCAACATTTATACAACCCAGTTAACATGTCATGTCAACATCCATACTGCCACCTGTTCTATCTGTATGACCACATTTCCTATCAGTACTGCCACATTTCTTGTTTTTACTACCACGTGTTAGTCCCCGATGATGCCATGTGTCAACCTTGTCATCATTTTTGCGTGTTTGGCCAAAACTTCAAAATGCCATAACTTTCTCATACGATGTCCATTTGATCTCGTTCAAGTTGCACTGGAACGATATTGACGAGATCTTTGACATGGAAAAATTTTCATCATCATTTGAGAGAACAAATTTTTATCTATCAAAATATCCACCTGGATAGATCCTCCCCACTGAGAAGCTTTTGGACTAGTAATTTTTTTTATTCAGAAAGTAAGTGAGTATATTGTCTTGTCTGTTCAATATCCATCCATCAGGATCTGATAGTGAACATTTGACTCATCAAAACAAGTTGTACAACAAAGATGAAAACTACCATAACATTGTTGACACAAACATTCATTCTCTTACTTTCACAAACATTTGTATTCACTTTCACAACTCCTAACCATACACAACATACTAGAAATAAAAATGAATGCATAGTTGCTAATGGAAACGAATCAATAATATGCTTTCTCTTCTTAACATGAACATCATTAACCAATGGATCTATTTCACTCTCAACCATGGGTTGTAAGCTTGTATCCTTGGTGATTGCATGCAATGGAATCTCATGTTGTAATTTTTGTGAATCTCAAAATGCTTTATCATAGTTAGTAACAAAATTAACTATTTCATCATTATGTTTATGATCTCACTCTTACTCATCTTTTACATACATGAGTGATAGATTATTGCTTGCATTTACTAGCATTTTCATCTATTCTGTATTCACAAGAGACATGTCAGTCTTCATATGATGAGCTCGTACAATATATTCAATTCCATCATTTGTAAAACAATATTTTTCCCTGCCTATAGAAGATAGCTTTTATGTAATACAAATAAGG
Organism: Picea sitchensis; assembly: GCA_010110895.2. Classification (NCBI taxonomy): domain Eukaryota; kingdom Viridiplantae; phylum Streptophyta; class Pinopsida; order Pinales; family Pinaceae; genus Picea; species Picea sitchensis. The sequence continues at coordinate 168,122 of SNQJ01S0007855.1, read as the reverse complement.
GCTTTCCAAAACAATTCCAAAAATATCAAGTGGTATGGATTCTAATTCTACCTCATCAATGAAATTAGAGGTGATTGAAAATCTCATCTTACATTGTTTGGTTACTTGTAGTTTAGCATTGTAACATATCCATCCTAAAGGATATGGTTGTGTATGTGGCTTAGTTTCAAGTCCCAATGTATTAACAACCTCTTGAAAAATTAGATTTGGTTGTGAACCAATACCAACAAGTGTATCAATTTTTGTATTATTTGAGATAATTTTGATATGAAACAACTCATTTTGTTTCCTTTCATCATACATAATATTAGAAGCTAAAACATGAGTAGAAGTGCTAGAATGAGAAACATAAGATATACCTTGTATTCCCATGGATACGATCATGGTTTCATTATCTAAATATGATCCCAGATCTTGTTGGATTATAGTCGTGGTCTTCTTATTACCTTTATGATTATGGAACCACTTTGGCTTTAGTTCTGGATGAAGTTTCCAAAAATTATCATCATCATGTCCTTCCTTATTGCAATATGAACATAAAGCCTTCTCATTCTCCTTATTCACCCTAGTTGTCCATTTCAATTTCTCCTTTTCTTTGTTCTTTCCTTCCTTTGGATGAATTGAATCCTACAAGAAACTATCATGAAAATTCCTTCCACCTGACTCAATATGAGTTTCTTGTAAACAAACTTAATCAAAATTAGTCAGATTAAACATGAGGATTGATCTAGAATTAGATCTCGGGACCAAAATGGGTCCAGGAAGGCCTAAAAATCAGAGTGATCAGAATGGATTCAAAATGAACGTGTGCGTAGGCCTTGTCGATACGAACCCAAAAAAACTTGAACAGGCTTAAACATACATCGTATGCTCCAAATATCACGATCTGTTCATTTTGCCAAATAGACAAAATTTGATGATTGTACAGTCCGTACAGTGCCACATGGAAACTGACTGTACAGGCTATACGACCATACAAATGACATGGTAGGCTACATTTAAGGATGACATGGATAGACAGGTAGATGAGTAAGGGAGTGACACATGTCACCACTACAAGGGTGACACATGGAACATTCGTACGGTTGATGTGGCATGACCGTATGACATGTGGTAGGTATAGTGGTAGGATGATGTGGACAAGTACTAACGTGGCAGGTGGACAGGTGTTTACATGTGTTGACAAGTGGACCAATGGGGTTTGGACACATGGCATCGGATTGGGTGAGTGGAAAGGTGCCATGTGGCCCAGACATTAGATGCCACATGGAACCCATTCATTGGCTAAAGTGTTTGGAAAAATTAGTTGGACTCCAAGGGAGTCGACTGGATGACCTCCGACCGGGAGAAGGGTTTGAAAAGGCCAACCTAGCCAACACGCCCATAGGTGTTTCTTGTAAGCTATGGTTTCAAACTTAAATTTAAGTTGAAATATAATGACCGTTGGGCGAATTAAGGGCTGGGGCCTAGTCCCAACCCCATAGCACTCCATACAACCCTGTCATATAACCACAACACTATTCGTTTGGAAATGAATTTTATTGATAGCCCCGATGCTTTACCATGTGACCATGCCATGTTACCCATCCTTGTAATTTTTGGCGCGGTGGTTACATATGCTACAACCCCTGGCTCTCACGAGATCCTCCATAAGACCCAATGTATAACGTTCTGAGCACAAAAGTTTTGGGGTTAGCCTCGGTCGTTCGGGCTAGCCCGCTAAATAGGGGCATAACTGTGGGCCTTGATATGAGGGCTAATCCAACAGTATAGCATGTGGAGGAATGGGACAGGGCCATATGGCCACTGCACGAGAACAGGGGTCAACAGGTAAGGGGGCCAACGCGCCAAGCCTTAGCGCTTGGGCACATGGCAGCGCCCCATATGCCCAAGAGCATGGAGAAAGGGGGCTATGCCCTCAATATTTTCCTATAAATGGTTTTTATACTTTATTATAATATTTTTTATGATTTATTCAACAATTTTTGGAGATTTTGGTCATTTTTGGGGGATATTGGGCCCTTTTTGAGGCCATATCTTGGGGAGAAGTTGGGATATGGTTACCAACTTCATATATATATAAAATAGGGTTGTTGAAGCCAAAGGAGAGGTTCAAAACAGGTTTATGCTGAAGAATTATTGAGCCAAAGCCATTTTTATGCAGGGAAGCCATTGAGGAGAGCACCTTTGTGGGCCATTTCTGGGAGCTCTGTTCATCCGATTTCAGTGCCGTCAATTTTTTTGGGTTCTAGATATCTGGTAGAACAAGACCAGATCAATTTGTAATCCTCTTGGCACTATTGTGATGTACCTTTAAATCTTCAAACAAAAATAAGAAATCCTCACCCACTCAGACAAATGCCCAGAGACATAGGTGAGATTGCCGAACTCTGTTATCAATTTGGTGTTTTATGGTTTGCTGTTATCATGCTTATGTTCAGATATGTACATTGATTTATGGATGTCATGTTTTCTTTATAATTCTTCCTCTTTCATTCGTCTTCCTAAATGGTTAATTAACACATGCTAAATAACTCAACCATTGTTGTTTAAAAGATATTTTCGGATCAAATTGTATCATAGCTAGTTGACGTTTGGATTTGAGTTTGCATGTTAACCAGGGAAAATCTATATCATGGTGAAGGTGATATTGTTGAAGAGAATCCATTGTTTGGATTTAGAAAGAGAAGTTCTCAAAGTGAGAAGATGGCATCGAAAGAGGGACTTTCTTAGGATGAGAAAGAGTTTCGAAAAAATTTCTTAGCCATGTCGGAGATGATGAAGGTTTTGTATGAGGATTACTTGGAACATAAGAGACCAAATATGGGTGAATCTTCAAAGGGAAAAAATGAATAAGGAGAATATCCTCCTCAAATTCCTCCTTCACCTCCTTCTTCTCCTTCTTCTTCAAGTTCAAGTTCTAAAATCACCATAAGAAAACATGTCCATAAACATAAACAAGAAATGCCTTTACTAAAACTTGATGTAAAGTTTGAATTACCCATGTATGATGGTGATGTCAATGCAGAGAGACCTGATAATTGGATCAGACAGATGGAGGTTTATTGCAGTGTGCAACAAATCAAGGATGAGGCAACTCAGATCAAGTTTTCATCGCTTAGACTTGCAGGAACATCACTCATCTAGTGGAAAAGCAAGTTTAAAAATGACACACAACAAGTGGGTAATGTATTTCCATCATGGAAAAGTTTTATTTCTGCACTTAGAAAGACATTCTATCCTTTGGGTCATAAAGAGAAAGCTTAAATTGAATGGCAAGCTCTTAAACTAAGAAAATGACAAACAATGCAAGAATACACAGATGGATTTTGTAAGATGACATTAATGTTAGATATTCCTTTACATACCCAAGAAACTCTTATGAAGTATATAGGAGGTTTACCTGCACATATTTGAAACACTGTATTCATGTTTGGACCTACTAATCTTGATGAGGTTTCTGTTCAAGCGACATACATTGAAGTAGGGAAAACATGGGTTGGTATATCAGGGGAATCATCTTCAAGGAAAGAGGACAAAAAGAGGTGGAATGGCAAGAAGCCAAATTTAGTGGAAAGAAAGGAAGAGAATCCCTCTTGCAAGCATTGCAAGAAAGAAGGGCATGATGAGGACAGTTGCTGGCAATTGAATCCCGAGAAGAGACCGAAGTGGTTCAAGGAAAGGAAAGGGAGGAAAATAGTTGCAACATTAACACGACCAACATACTTGGGATCAGATTTAGGTGATTAATATAAAGTCTCATTGGTTGGTTTGACAGGTAAAATTGGTGAAGGATTTGATTCTAGAAGTAAATTGTTTCACATAAGGGTCATTATGAGACATACTAAGGTCGACACATTGATATATAGTGGATCTCAATCTAACTTAATTTCAGAGGAATTGGTTAAACAATTGGGATTAAACACATAGTTGCATCATAAGCCTTACACACTTAAATGGATAAGCAACAATCATCAATTGCACATAACAAAGCAGTTCACATTAAAATTTTCAATTTCATCTAAGTTTGTGGACAAGGTAACATGTGATGTGGTGCCACTAAGTGAATATGGAATGGTATTAGGTAGTCCTTACTTTTATGATCGGAAAGCAATCTTCTACAGGGAAAATAATCAATATCACTTAACCAAAGAAGGTCAAGAATATGTGGTTCATTCTCATCATTTAAAGGAAAATAAATCTCTTCAAACAATGGAATAGTAAATAAAGGTAGCTCAAGCAATAGACACACCTATAATTGTTTCAAGTCAAGTAATTGATCTTAAGCAAGAACATGAGATGATTGTAGAATGGAAAATCAATCACACTTTGCTTCAAGATAAGCTAATGTCATGAAAATATTACAAACATATCAACTCATTTGCAGTCATATTTTTGATCCTATCATTAGTAATTTTGTCTACATGGATGATAGTGTCTTCAATAAGATGTGATAGGGTACAAATTGCTAACAATATGCTGTCAGTTATCATTATTGTTTTACAATTGATCTTGATGATATAGGTGCACAAGACAGAGTTTAAAGACATAGAACAAGTCGGGTGGCCTATCCTAAACTTGATGACTGGTCAGTAACCTTTTGGGACCAAAAGGTCTTTAGTGGGGAGGTGTGATCCAGAATTGGATCTTTGGACCAAAATGGGTCCAGGAAGGCCTAAAACTCAAAGTTCTTGGAATAGATTCAAAACGGACGTGTACATAGGCCTTGTCATTACAAAACCAACACAACTTGAATGGGATCAAATAGATGTTGTATGCCCTAGCTACTGCGATCTATTTGTTTTGCCAAACAAGCAAAATTAGATGACTGTACAGTTTGGATAGTGCCACGTGGCAGCTGATTTTATAGGATTTACAACAGACGTAGTAGGGTATAGTTGTTTCTGATGTGGAAAGACATGTGGAAGAGCCAGGGAGTGACACCTGTCACCATTGCAAGGGTGACACATGACACATCCGTAAAACTGATGTGGCATGACCATACGAGATGTGGCAGGTACAGTGGTAGACTAACATGGATAAGTGATGATGTGGAAGGTGGATAGGTGTTGACAGGTGGAACAATGGAATTTTGACACGTGGCATCATTTTGGGCAAGTGGAAAGATGCCATGTGGCCTAGACATGGGCTACCATGTGGAACCCATTCATTGGCTAAAGTGTTTGGAAAAATTAGTTGGACTCCACGGGAGTCGACCAGATGACCTCCGACCGGGCGAAGGGTTTGGCAGGGCTGGGCTAGCCAACCCTTCCGTAGTTTTTTCTTGTAATCTATGGTTTCAAACTTAAATTTAAGTTGAAATATAATGACCGTTGGGAGAATTAAGGCTAGGGCCTAACCCCAACCCCAAAGCACTCCATACAACCCTGTCATATAACCACACCACTATTCATTTGGGTGAGTATTTTGTTGATATCCTCAGTGCTTTACCATGCGACCATGCCATGTGACCCGTCCTTGTAACTGTTGGTGCGGTGGTTACATATGCTATAGGCCCCGGTTCCCATGAGCTCCTCCATAAGACCCGGTGTATAACATTTTGAGTGAGGAAGTTTCGGGGTTATCCCTGGTCGGTCGGGCTAGCCTGTCAACCAGGGGAGTAACCGTGGGCCTTGATCTGAGGGCTAATCCAATAGTATAGCACGTGGAGGAATGAGACAGGGCCATATGGATACTGCACGAGACCAGGGGCCAACAAGTAAGGGGGCCAACGCGCCAAGCCTTAACACTTGGGAACATGGAAGTGCCCCATATGCCCAGGAGAGTGGATAAAGGGGGAAGCACCCTCAATAGTTTCCTAGAAGTGGGTTTTATACTTTATTATAAGAGTTTTATGATTTATTCTACAATGTTTGGATATTTTGGTCATTTTTGGGGGATATTGGGCCGTGTTTTAGGCCAGATCTTGGGGAGAAGTTGGGAGATGGTTACCAACTTCATATCTATATAAACCATCGATTATTTAAGCCAAGGGGGGGTTCATAATAGGTTTATGCTAAATAATTATTGAGCCAAATCCATTTTTATGTAGGGAAGCCATTGAGGAGAGCACCTTTGCGGGCCATTTCTGGGAGCTCCGTTCGTCGATTTCAGTTCCATTAGTTTTGTTGGGTTCCAGAGATCTGGTAGAACAAGACCATATCAATTTGTAATCCTTTTGGCACTGCTATGATGTGATTTTAAATCTTCAAACATAAATAATAAAGCCTCACCCACTGAGACAAAGGCTCGAAGACGTAGGCGAGATTGCCAAACTTCGTTATCACTTTGGTGTTTTATGGTTTGTTGTTCTCATGCTTATGTTCAAATATGTACATTTATTTATGGCTGTCATTTTTTCTTGATAATTATTCCTCCTTCATTCATCTTCCTAAATGGTTAATTAATACATGCTAAATAACTCAACTATTGTCGTTTAAAAGATGTTTTCGGATCAAGGATAGTATGTCAAATATAACTATGCAAACCACCAATATACTTGAGAAGAGTTTCGTGCGTATATAAAGGAATAACCAAAGTTAAATCTTTCTTTCTAAACTCTTGAGTATAACTTTGAACACTTTTTTGTCTAGCTTGCCTTAAGTTTTTCCAATCCATTATTTCTTGTTGCATGTAGCCTAATGGATAAAATTGCTTCTCTATTGCAAGAATAAACTCATTCGAAGAATACATTATTTTACCACTTCAAAGAAGATCCTCTTGAGTTCAACTCTCCCACCTGTTAGTCCCTAAAGTTGTCCTTGAATGCTAAGGGAATGCTAGGGCACCTCAGTTATTGCAATGGTGCATGTTTGTAGGCCTTTTTGGGTTTATATGATGTTTTATGGGTAGAGGAGTGGATGAATTAGGAAACATAAGATTCTAGTTACAAAGTTAGGTTTTCACCACATTCACTTAGTCAATGACAATCACTTTGATCAACTAGATAAGGATGTTTAAACATAAAATAAAGTCAAGCTTACAATCTACTCACTTACATCGAAGAGTCTTGATCCCAAATATCATTCAGAAACAAGAAATAAATACTCAAAAACAAATTATGTAACAATTAAGCAAACAACAAAATATTTACTAGTATTCAACATGAACAAAATAAATCAAATGCTTCACAAAAGATTCAAATGCATTCAAGTAAGAGAGAAGAAATTTAACACAAGGAATGAGACAATCTAAGCATCAACATGATTTTTGCATTGAGTGTAAAGTGTAGCATATTGCAGGTATACAATTCAGGTCAATATGTCTTATAACACCACCAAACTCGAACCCCTACTTCTTAGTATGAACTTGCTTTTATACAAAAAGAAGAAGTTTCACTTTTGGATCTAGATCCCAAAACATAGTGGCCCATTAATTACATCCCTTGACTATAAACATTACATTCGAATTACCTCACATGAGGTAAGAAAAAAAAAGATGATTTTTCAGAAGGAAAATCCTCATAGTAAGATCAAATCCTTGAAAATGATCTTGTGAAAACTAACAAGCTTATTCTTAGCATTTATTTTTGTAAATAAATTAAAAAAGGAACTAATCTCTAATTCCCAGTTGGATTTAGCCATGTGTTCAAATCTACCTGCAAAATCTTCAACTGCCTTGCATTCACTCCTCATCCTACAAAATAAAGTTCTACAAAAATATTATTTTGTTGCATCCTTATGGATCTTCTTTAAGAATTTGAAGACTTTTGTTTTCTTTCTGTTTCATCTTCTGGACTTTAGTTTGTAATCTGAAATTCTGTATTACAAGCCTTTGATTTTTTTCCCAATAATGGTCTCATAATCTTCAGGTGTCAACACATCTTTACTCCCAATCATAGGTTCTTCTTGATTTTCTTGTATCACATGTTCCTCTTGCTTTACTTGTAGTTCAGGTTCTTCTTGATTTTCTTCTAGTGCAGGTCTGTTTAAGTCAATGGATAATTTTGGCTTTCTAGGTTTCCTTTCCTTCTTGTATACCTTTACATGTTTCTCCTCAACAATGTCTTCTTTTGCAGACTCAAGTAGTCTAGGTGCTCCTTTTTCCATGTAAAACTCTGTCATCTATGGCATATCCCTCAGTGTATGGATTTCCAATCTTTCTTGCTTGGTGATTTCATGGGTCTCATCATTTGAGTGAGAAAATTTGATTTTTGGCACTAGTTGTTGCGTGTTTTCCCTTTCTGTCCTTCTTCTAAATTTTCTCTATGATATCATCATCTAAAATGATTAGATTATATTTCTTCAAAGAGGGTTTAAATAGATCCTTTGAATCAAGTCTCAAGTTGTTTGTAGCTCTTGTTTTAGGCATGTTGGGATAGTTTATAGGCTATTTTCCCTTGCTCCTTCTGCTCTGTCTCACTTGTGGGGAATTGTTAACAGGTACATCAAGAATCTCTGTTTCTGGTTCAAGTTTCACTTCTTGTAATTGATCTGTCTTTTTTCCAGGTGATTCTTCTTGTACAAACCCTTTTATAACCCATATAATCATGTTTTTAAAAAGAGGATTCAAGCCTTTGTTTGACTTATTCCTCCTGCTGTAGCATCATTTTTCTCTTATTGGATCTAGTTTTTCTATCTACAGAAGAACTTTGTTTCACTTTTATATTGTTTTTTGAGTTATCATCCTTCTTTGTTGAAACCCTAGGTTTCTGGTTAAAGGTTGTTTTTTGTATTTTTGAACCTTGTTCATCAATTCCTAAGGTAGTCAACAAGTGTCTCCGAAACACTCAAAATTTACTCAATGCATAAATAACCATCCTTTTAATCAATCCTTGATGAAATAAAATTTTATCAATAGTTCTTGGATTACTCTATACTCTCTTTGCCATTTTGGTTGAGCTCTTCAACAGGTAAAAGGGAAATCTAATTTTTTCATCTGCATTCAAATGCATTAAAATTCTCATATGATAATAGTAAACATAGGAATTCCTACCCTCACAGGTTATGTACCTCTTGACTATTGACAAAATTCTTTTACATTCTTCTTTTAACCACTTTTTCGGGATCCCTTGGCTCCAATATGGATCATGATGTTCTAGTACCAAAAATTGATTGCACAGGTCTGCAGATAATTTACTTTTCTTCCACCATGTTTCACCATGTATAGACATGTGACATGATGCTCTTATTGAATGATCTGTAACATGAATTAATAAATTTCCCACTTGAGTTTGAAACCCATCATTTGTTTTTGTAAATAACATCGAAATATCCTCATGATGCCCTTAGAAGGTGATACATAACTCTAACCAACCTCCATCAATGAATGTATGCATAGTCTTTTGGTAGGCTTTCGACAATTGGACCCTTACTAGTTCCAAAAGACTAACCTGACCACCTTTCTTTGGCACCATCACGATGATTGTGATATCTGTCAACCTGTAAATGCTAGGGTTTCAAATCAATCGAGTTTTTGGAGATTCTTGTATAGACAACCAACGTAGAAGGTTTCCTTCTTTACAAATAATGTTAGGATTCAATTTTGTTATGGTAAAAATTAACTCATAAACCTAAGTACTTGAAATCGTGGCTTGATAAATAAATCATATCCAAGGGTATATATGAGTTTTTATTGCATTGTGCCTTGAAGGTTAATCAAATTCCACTGAATTTGTGTGATCTCCTGCATGAATTTGTAACGACTAACACGATCTTCAGAATCAATCCCATTCAATTAGACTTTGGAAAAAGACACCTCTTAAATTAAAATTTGACTAACATTCTGATGTGATATACCCAAATCATGAAAATATTCAATCCAATCTTACAAGAAACAAATAAACATAAACATAAGCAAATGAACCACATCCTAGTGATCGACAAAAGGAAATGTATAAGAAACTTAAGAAAACTGGGATTAGGATGGAACACATTTTTTATAAGAAGACATGAACAAGTTTTGATAGGATAGGCTAAAAATAAAGGGTAAAAGGTTATAGTATGTCTAGGGACTAACACCACCAAATCAAAGTTGTGCCTCCTAGTTGAAGAGGGCCTAGTTGGATCTTTGCAATGTCATCAATAATTTTCTGAATCCTACAATAGACTTCAAGATTCTTGCTCCATTTATCCAATTTTTTTTCATTAAGTTCACCATCATAAATTGGCAAATAAAACTTTACATCGAGTTTCAACAAGAACTTCCACTCGAACTAGAAGAAGAGGATGACATGGACAAAGGAGTATTAGGAGGGTGATCACGACCTTTTTCTCCTTCAAATTTTCCATATGGACCACCTTCCTTGGGATTCTTTTGTTCATGGTGCAACTCTTTCACCATAGCTTTCATCATCATGAATGGTTCAAGGAAAGTTGCCTTAGAGCCAAAATGATTTCCTTCTTTCAACGAAGACATTTCTTGTCTTCAAAATACACGTTCAATTTCTGGATTAGCCTCTTCAAGCGATCCTTCACCATGCTTGAAATTGAGAATGAATAACATTCACCCTTGCAAATCCTGTCAAACTTGATATGATACAAAACTTGATATGAAATTACCAACTTTATTGCAAATTATTATAAGCGTGAATTGTCTTAGCTCAATTTTTAAATCACTTAATGAATAATTAAAAAGGATGAATTAAAGAAAAGATAACAAAAAATAAAGAGACAATAAAATGAAAAGCTTGTTGACAAAGTCTCCTTAGACACGTAATTTTATTAATAAGGAAAAAAGTGATTACAATAAGAAGTGAGGACTCATAATCTCCTTAACCTCACTTAAAGAAGGAAATTGTTTATATAGCTCAATTCGAAACTAAAATCTAGGAGAAAATCCAATCACATAATCACATGAGTATGATAGGTGTCCTTTACATAGAAGCTAGGTGTCCTTATCCTAACAAACTAGAATAAACTAATTTCTAAAAACATTTAAACTAGAAAATACTTAGACTATAGAAATTTAGGATTCTAAGGCTAACAATCCCCCCTTTAATCCGAAAGTTTATATTTACAAATACCAAGTTCATCTATGAACTTAGTGAACTTTATTCTACCAATAGGTTTGGTAAAAATATCTAAAGTTTGATCTTTAGATGGACATAACTGAGGCTTGACGATGTTTTTGATGATGAGCGATCTTATGAAGTGGTACTTGGTGTCGACATGTTTAGTCTTTGAATGGAATACTAGATTCTTGGCTATGTTTATTGCCGACACTGTCAATCAATAAAGTATTTGGTGAATTTTGAGATTCACCAAGATCCCGTAAAATTATGCGTAGCCATACAATATCACATGTTGCTTCCCAAGCTGAAATGTAATCTTCTTCTGCTGAAGAATTGACAATTGTTGTCTGGTTTTTGTAATTCCAAGGTACTGCTGCTAAACCCATATTCATTAAATAACCTAAAGTGGATGTTCTATCATCAATGTCACCTGCAAAATCAATATTTTAATATCCAACAAGTGTAAAATGTTTGTTCCTTTTGTAGACAAGACGATAATATTTTGTACCTGGAATGTATCTTAGTACCATTTTTGCCGAATTCCAGTGACTTTCCCTTGGTTCTTGCATAAACCTTGAAAGTATACTGACTGAATATGACAAATATGATCGAGTAGCTGTCAAATAAATGAGACTTCCAACCAATTTCTTGTACTTTGTACTATTTACCAATTCCCCCCCTTCAAATTTTGAAAGTTTCAATTTATGCTCAATGGGTGTAAGAGAATGTTTACAATATTCCATGCCAAATTTATTTAACAATTCAGTGGCATACTTAGTTTGACCAAGGAATATTTGATTTGGATATTGAGATACTTCAACTCAAATATAATAATGAAGTTTCCCTAAATCAATAATTTTGAACCCTGCTTTAAGTTATTCCTTAACTTGTTTGACGTGAGCTTCATTATTTCATGTTATGATTAAGTCATCAACATAGAGTACAAGTATCACCATGTGCTTAACTTGCATTCGAAAATACAATGTATCATATGATTCACTTTGTTGAAAACCCACCTTTCGTAGGTAATCATCTATTTTTGCATACCAAACTCGAGGAGCTTGTTTCAAGCTATATAAAGCCTTCACAAGTTTGCAAACTTTATGTTCTTGTCTTTCAAATTTTAACCCCTTGAGATTGAGTCATGAAAATATCTTCCTTTAGATCACCATCCAGGAATGCACTTTTGACATCCTTTTGATGTAATTTCCAACCATTATGTGCATGCAAATTGATAACCATTCTGATAGTATTCCATTTAGCTATGGGTGAAAAAGTTTGTTCATAATCAATTCCTTCCTGTTGATAAAAACCTTTAGCAACAAGTATTACTTTGTACTTGTCAATTTTACCATTGGGCTTGTACTTTAATCGATAAACCCATTTACAACCGATGGGATTAACATCATGTGGACAATCGACTAAGTTCCAAGTCCCATTTGCAAGTACCAAATCATATTCATTAATCATTGCTTCCTGCCATTCTTTATGTCCAATGACTTCAGCAAAAGAGGTAGGTTCAGTGGAAGCACGAGAAAAATTAAATTTTGCTCTTGAATATCCCCTAGTTCCCATTTTGTTAATTTCATCTGAATGAACATCTTTGAGAATTTTTTCAACCCACTTTGGCCTCTTATGTTGAGGGGATTGAGGATCTAAATCACTATTATTATTGAAAAGAAGATTTTCAAATAATGAGGCTCTTCTTTCATCTGAAGTATCTGAGGTTGGAGAAGATTCTTTTGAAGTTTTAGTATCAAAAGAGTCTTTTGTAGTTTCATTATCAGATGAATCAGAAGAACTTTTTGATGAAGAGATTTCTTCTAAAGAAGCAACGTATTTTTCAAACCAAAATGTTTTCTTTGAATTGTTCAACTTACGTTTACCCTTAGTGTTTTTCTTCTCTAAATGACTAAGGAGATGATTAATCTCATAAAAAATTTCACTTTCAGTTTCATAAGAAATTACATCTCTACTGACAATGAATTTTCCATCTGAAAGCAACCTATACTCTTTCTTTTCATAAGAGTATCCAATGAATGTACACTTCATACTTTGGTTTTCTAATTTAGTCCTTTTTTCCTTAGGAACTAAAGCATAACACATTGAGCCAAAACCCTAAGATGATTTACCTTGGGTTTAAAAATGAACCAAGCTTCATAAGGAGTTTGTCCATCTAAAGCTGATGTAGGTGATCGATTTTTGAGATAAATGACAGTGTGGACTGCTTCAACCCAATATTTTGTGCTCAACGCTTTGAACTACATCATAGATCTTGCCATGCCCATGATAGTTCTATTCATCCTTTCAGTAACTCCATTTTGCTATGGAGTATAGGAATTTTTTAGTTTCCTTTGAATTCCATTGTCTCGACAATAATCATTGAATTCAATTGAAGTGAATTCTCCTCCATTATCTTTTCTAAAAAATGCAATCTTTTCTCTACTTTTGTAACGACCCTGCTTAAATAGATGTATATGATTATTAAATTATAATTAATTTAATAATATAACTGTCCTAAAAGATTAGCTAAACCATAATCATTTCTTAAAAATAACATTAAATAATTAATTATTATTAATTAGTTATTCATGATTGTCAATGATTAATTTAAGTATTAATTAACTCATTAATTAATAAGGTAAACAAATAAAAGGAGGATAATAAATTATATTATTAAATTAATTTACGTACCCAATAAGGGATAACATATTAACTACAAGGGATAAGATATTAAATAAAGGGGACAAGGGGGCATTAACGGGAAAAGATAAGAAGGTAATAAATGAGTTAGGTAGGGAGTAAATGAGGCGGGGAAGTCGGTGAAGGGGGGATAAGGAAGGGAAGGAGGTGGACGGGAGGTCATTCTACAGGAGGTTGGGGATGGATTTTGGGAGCTCTGGGATTTGCAGAGAGAGGTGAAATTTTGGGAGTGGGATTGTATCAGTGCACCGGGGTTGCTGGGGGTTTTTGGCACGGGGGCCAGGATATCCATATGATATCCTGGAGCTAGGAAGTTACCCAGTTGGCAGGGAGGAACTAGGTTTTGGGTAGTGTGTTATAGTGCAGCAGTGGTCAAGAAAGTAAAGGAAAAACAAAGGGTTATTAGCATCAGGTTCAGGTATTTCAAATTATGCATTGTTTTAATCTCTTATAAATTTTATTATAATTGATAAATTTGTAGGCGAATGTGCTAAATTATAGAAATTTCTTGAATTTTACTGTTATGTTGTAAATTAAATGGTTGTTTATTTAATTTGGCCATTACAGTTGGTATCAGAGCCAGGTTAGTTTAAAATCTGGGCCTATGTGCCAAGTTCCCAACTCCAAGCTCAAATTCTCCTCCGCTTAACCTGCAAACAAAACAAAGAAATTTTAATAACAATAAATAAAAATAAATGCAATACTAATTTTAACACAAATTTTAACTACTAGGGTTGTTACAGAAATATTTGGGTATCATAACAAAATCTTTATGACATATAGCTGCTGAAAACTACGATCAACCCTAAACCTACCCCTACAT
>SNQJ01S0007855.1:131595-150718 GCA_010110895.2 Picea sitchensis | reverse complement strand
AGGAGGATAATAAATTATATTATTAAATTAATTTACGTACGCAATAAGGGATAACATATTAACTACAAGGGATAAGATATTAAATAAAGGGGATAAGGGGGCATTAACGGGAAAAGATAAGAAGGTAATAAATGAGTTAGGTAGGGAGTAAATGAGGCGGGGAATTCGGTGAAGGGGGGATAAGGAAGGGAAGGAGGTGGACGGGAGGTCATTCTACGGGAGGTTGGAGATGGATTTTGGGAGCTCTGGGATTTGCAGAGAGAGGTGAAATTTTGGGAGTGGGATTGTATCAGTGCACCGGGGTTGCTGGGGGTTTTGGGCACGGGGGCCAGGATATCCATATGATATCCTGGAGCTAGGAAGTTACCTAGTTGGTAGGGAGGAACTAGGTTTCGGACAGTGTGTTACAGTGCAACAACGGTCAAGAAAGTAAAGGACAAACGGAGGGTTATTAGCATCAGGTTCAGGTATTTCAAATTATGCATTGTTTTAATCTCTTATAAATTTTATTATAATTGATAAATTTGTAGGCGAATGTGATAAATTATAGAAATTTCTTGAATTTTACTGTTATGTTGTAAATTAAATGGTTGTTTATTTAATTCGACCATTACAAATTTTATTTCAACCATGTGTTGAAAATTTACAAACTTTTAAAAAGCTTCAGGCTTTGCCTTTAAAAAGTACACCCATTTCATTCTAGTGTAGTCATCAATGAAAAATATAAAGTATCGACATCCACCGAAAGAAGATTCCATTGGACCACATATATCACTGTGAATCAACATCAAATACTTTGTTGCTCGCCAGGCGCTGGTTGGAAAAGCTTCTCACTTTTTCTTGCCAAAAATACAAGCTTCACACTTAGAATTTTCTCTCTTGAAAGTTGGAAAACCCTTTACCAAATCTTGGGACTTAATTTTCAAGAGACTATCGAAGTTTAAGTGACCAAATCGAAAATGTCATAATATAAATGAAGACATTTCAGAATTCACTGTTGCTGCAAAATCATGCTTTCTTGGGATAAATTTTCCTTTCATTCTTAGAAATTTTCCATCTTCATATCCTGACATTATTGTTTTCAAGTTATCCTTCTTTGACTTAATATTTTCCAAACCATCTTGCATGATGATTTGATGTCCAACTTATTGGATTGTGACTAAGGATAACAAATTCTTCTTAAAAGTTGGTACATACCAAACATTTGAAATCCATTTTACACCAATTATAGGGAGAAATACTTTCACTGAACCTTTTCCTTGAGGTATATGAGTTGTATCATCATCCAAATAGATGGGAATCAATTGAACATCTTGATAATTCCAAAAATAGTCTCTGTGATAAGTCATATGCTGAGTAGCTCCCATGTCCAATATCCAATCACTTTCAAATGAATATTCTTACAGAACTGTTGTAAAAACATATTCATATTGATCATCCTGGTAATCTTGATCCTCTGCATATTGCGTTGATTGTTGAGAATTTGAATTTTATGTCTTCTTAAATTTTGGCAATTGATCATTGCTTGTTAGACAATTTGATGCATAATGTCCCATCTTTAAACACATTTTACATCTCACTTGACTGGAATTCCTGCCTCTTTCTGATTGTGCATTATTATTAGGAGGATTACTTTGAAAATTTTATTGATTAAAATTGATATGACCTCTACCTTGACCACAACCTCAGCCATGGCCTTGATTAGATGAATGATTCTGGAAATTTCCAAAATTTTATTTTCTTCTTCCTTTAGAACTTTGAAATTTAGTGAAAAGAATATATTCTCTTGATTGTTTTTATTTTCCAAATGATTTACTATGTTGAGCCAGTAATTCACTAAGTGAATCAAAGGTCACAGATGATAACTTATCAGTTATTTACAAAGTCTCAAGAAAATGCTTATAAAATTGAGGCAAGCCATTTATCACAATGGATACCATAAAAATATCTTCAAGTTTAGGAAAACCACCCTTGATGATTTTCTGATGAATGTTCTTGATCCTTGAAATATATTCTAATACATCACCATTATCTTCTAATCTTTGTTTAATAAATTTCATTTGTAGATCAAATCTATGAGATGCAACATGAGTATCAAAAAGCTTCTTGAATAGATTCCAAGTAGACCATGCATCTTTGGAATTCTCAATATGTACAAACATGTGTTCAGTTACAAAAGAGCACAACAAAGAAAGTGATTTTTCATCTTTCAAATGCCATTTTTCTAAATAAGTAGTGTTGGTTGGCTTAGATGGAGCAATATTGCCATAAAAAATATCACACCATAACTCATTATAAATCATAGTGTTCTGCATGTGCCAACTCCAAGATTTGTAATTCTTGGGTCCATCTAACTTATCTGATTATGTGGATAGATTTATTAATTTATACATGATGGTAGATTTCTTTATTGCAAAAGTTCCAAGTTAATGGTCACACCACTACACTGAATAATCCTCAAGACACTAAAAGAGAGACACAAGGCACCAGAAAGAAAGAGTACACAATCCACGCAAAAAGAACACTTTTAAGGGCTTGGTCTTGACCCTTTAAAAGTCTCATTGAAAAAATATTTTGAGAGAGTATTGCACTAGACTCTTCTCAACTTCTGATTTTCAAGACTACAATCGAATCTTTCAAAATTTGACCCTTTTACAAGATTTATATCCTTTTACAAATAGCAAAATATACCCCCCCTTGAACTAGGAAAGTAAAAAAAAATCCTTTTACACAAAAATGTCTCTCTTTAATTTGGACATCAAAATTAAATCCACTCATCTCTCCACATATTTATGTGAAAACAATTTATTTTTCACCCAAAGAGTTAACAAATATGATTTCTCTTTAAAAAATAGTGCTGTGAATTTCTGGTCCATGATCCGGTCCACAATACGGTCCGCGGTATGATCCATGATACGGTCCTCGATTTGATCCATGATATGGTCCCTAATATGATCCACTATATGGTCCTCGATTTGATCCATGATACGGTCCTTAATATGATCCACCGCACCTTGGTTTTGCAACTTCTTTACTAAGAAATCCACTACAGCAAATTACTGATCTACAATAGATGCACCTCTGCCTTTGAAGAAACACCCATTTCATATATTCAAAATGCGGTCGAATTCAAGGGTTTCTGCAATGGTGATCTAGTTATTTTTGATGGCCTTTTTGATGGGGTTCAACTAAGATCCATTTTTTTCAACTGAGATATGACACTTCTGCTGAATTCAGATACAATCCATGATCTGGTCCTTGTTACAGTCTAGGATTTGGTCCGCAATACAACCCTTGTTACAGTCTATGATTCGGTCCGCGATACGATCCTCGATACAGTATGTGATACGGTCCACAAAATATCCACCTAGATCAATCCTCCCCACTAAGAAGCTTTTGGACCACCAAAATCGTTTATTCAAAAAGTAAGTGAGGATACCGTCTTCTTTGTCTAGTATCCATCCATAGGGATCTGATAGTGAAAATTTGAATCATCAAAAAATGATTTCCAATAAATATGAAAAATTCCATAACATTGTTGACATAAACAATCATTCTCTAACTTTCACAAACATTTGTATTCACTGTCGTAACTACTAACCATAAACAACAAACTAGCAGTAAAAATGAATACATAGTTTCTAATGAAAATGAATCAATAATATGCTTTCTCTTCTTAACATGAACACCATTAAACAATGTATCTATTTCACTCTCCACCATGGGTTGTAAACTTGTATCCTTGGTTCTTGCATGCAACAAAATCTCACATTGTGATTCTTTTGAATCCTGAAATGCTTTATCATAGTTAGTAACAAACTTAACTATTTCATCGCTATGTTTAGGATCACACTCTTACTCAACTTTTAGAGACATGAGTGATAGATTCTTTCTTTCATTTACTAGCCTTTTCATCTGTCCTATATTCACAAGAGACATGTCAGTCTTCATATGATGAGCTTGTACAATATATTCAATTCCATCCTTCGTAAAACAATATTTATTTTCCTCCCTGTAAAAGATATCCATTTTTTCATACAAATAAGGGCTTCCCAAAACAATTCCAGAAACATCAAGTGGTATGACATCTAATTCTACCTCATCAATGAAATTAGATGTGATTGCAAATATGAGATTCCATTGTTTGGTTACTTGTAGTTTAACATTGTCACATATCCATCGTAAAGGATATGGCTGTAGATGTGGCTTAGTTTCAAGTCCGAATATTTTAACACCCTCTTCATAAATGAGATTTGCTTGTGAACCACTATCATCACATGCGTCAATATTTTTATTCTTTGTGATGATTATAATATGAAACAACTCGTATCGTTTCCTTTCATCATGCTTAATATTAGAAGATAAAACATGAGCATAAGTGCTAGAACAGGAAATATAATATATGCCTTATATTCCATGGCTAAGATCATGGCTTCATCATCTGAATTTGATCTCAGATCCCTTAGGATTATAGTCGTGGTCTTCTTATTACCTTTTCGATTCCAGAACCACTTTGGATTTAGTTCTGGATGAAGTTTCCAACACTTATCATCATCGTGTCCTTCCTTATTGCAATCTAAATAGAAATGCTTCTCGTCTTCCTTCTTCCCCGTGGTTTTCCATTTCAATTTCTCCTTTCCTTCCTTTGACTAATTGAATCCTCCGAGAAACTATCATGAAAATTCCTTCCACCTGACTCAATATGAGTTGCTTGTACACAAACTTCATCAAAATTTGTAGGATTAAACATTAGGATAGTATGTCTAAGATAACCATGCAAACCACCAATATACTTGAGAATAGTTTTTTGCATATACATATGAATACCCAAAGTTAAAGATTTATTTCTAAAATCTTGAGTATAACTTTGAACACTTTGTCCTTTATCTTGCCTTAAGTTTTTCCAATCCATTATTGCTTGTTCAATGTAGCCTAATGGATAAAATTGCTTCTTTATTGCAGCAATAAACTCATTCCATTAACAAATTATTTTACCACTTTGAAGATGATCTTCTTGAGTTCGGCTCTCCCACTAGATCAAAGTTGTGCCTCCCCGTTGTAGAGTGACTAGTTGGATCTTTTCATTGTTATCAACAATTTTGTGAATCTTTGAATAGACTTCAAGCTTGTTGATCCAATTATCCAACTTTTTTTCATTAATTTCACTATCATAAATTGGTAAATCAAACTTGACATCAAGTTTCAATAAAGGAAAATCAGATGAATGTTTCTTAGAATGTTTCTTGAAGGAAAAAATTCCACTCGACCTAGAAGAAGAGGATGATGGGGACAAAGGAGTCTTGGTAGGGTCATCACCACCTCCTTCTCCTTCAAATTTTCCAGATGCAACAACTTCCTCATGCTTATTTAGTTCGTGGTACAACTCTTCCACCGTATATTTTATTGTCATGAATGCTTCAAGGAAATTCACGTCAAAGAAAAAAATATTTCCTTATTTCAACAATAACATTTCTTGTCTTTAGAATAAACGTCGAATTTATGGATTAGTTTCTTCAAGAGATCTTGGTTAACATTCACACTTGCAACTCCTGTCAAACCTACTTTGATACCAAACTTGATCTAAAATTACTAACTTGATTGCAAAAAATTATAAGCGTGAATTTTCTTAGCTCAATTTTTAAATCACTTAATGAATAATTAAAAAGGCTAAATTGAAGAAAAGAATAGCAAAAAATAAAAAGACAAGAAAATGCAAGGTTGTTAACGGAGTTCACCCATACTGGGATAGGTCTCCAGGTTTGCTTCCAATAAGTGACTGCTCCATTACAATGAAAAATGATTATTACATCAATTTGGTCTTCAACTTGCAACCAAACTTGTCTTCAGGTCTGCTACAGTAGTAAAGGGTTTCCATAAAACCACTTCCTACTCTTGAGATGCCAAGAAATGGCCTAAAAACCTCTCTTCTTCAAATTAAAAAGGAAAAAAAATTGTATAATATAAACTTGTAGCCAATCCTTTCAAGCTCTATGACTATGGTCTAGTGGTAAAGTCATTTGGTTATATAATTGAGGTTGTGGGATCAAACCTCCGCCTGTTGGGATTTTATGTATCTGGAAATATATGAAGTTTAAATATTACAATCTTTGTTTGCCATAACAAGTCATTTGTTTGCCGTATTGGTTGAAACATTGTAATTGTTGGGAAGAGGTCGCAGGGTCAAACTCGCGGACCATCCATGTTTGGGGAGGCGATAACATGTGAGGGTTAAATATAAGTTTGCCAGTATCGATTATAAGTGACAACGGTGGCACAACAACAAGACATGATTTTTTTCGCAGAGGTTAGGGGTTCAGTTCACCCGCTCGATCCTTCTGGGGTTGATAAGCCCCTTTTGGGAAAAAAGGAGCTACCATATGGTGACCTATGATTGTTCCATGTGGTAGCCACATATCATGTACACTAAACTTCCATGTCCTTCCACATCATCTTTCCACATCAACATTTGTATCGTCCAGTCATCCTACCATGTGAGCATCTGTACAACCCAATCAATATGCCACATCATCATCCATACAACCCAGTCAACATGCTATGTCAACATTAGTACTACCATCTATTCTATCTGTATGAACATGTTTCATGTACGTACTACCATGTGTCTTGTCCGTAGTGCCATGTGTCAGTCCTTGATGATGCCATGTGTCAACCTTGTCATCCTTTTTTCCTATTTGGTCAAAAATTCAACATGCCATAACTTTAGCATACAATGTCCATTTGAGTCTGTTATCACATATAATTGTAAGGGGGTGTTTTCCCTAAGGATTTGTCCCTTGGGCGGAGAAAATGCAAGAAAAGGGGTTTTAAAAACCCACCATATGCATTTTATCCAAAGTCAGGGTGTATGAAGGTGGGGGATAGGTGGAAACATATCAACATTTCCCTGACTCACGAAGCAGAAAAGTCAAAGGGCAGAGTCATGAGGACTTGCGAAACGCAAAGTCACGAAGCGATTTGGTCCGTCTGTTACAGAAGGACACGTGGCGTAGGATCAACATGGAGAAATTCATTTTGGAAAGGCTTAAGTGAGAAATGTCGATAGCTGAGGTCCCGAAATGCCGATGGCCCAGGGTCCCGAAATGCCGAGCGTTTGAGATCCCGAAATGCCAATATTCACCTAGGCCATCCGATCAAAAGGGACACGTGGCACCTGATCCAAGAGATCACGATTTCGTGACTCAGAGGTTTGAGCATGGAGCACAACCTGAGTTCGTGAAAAGAAAAATCCCGAAGCGCCTGAGAGTTGGGCCCACGATCACAACCCGCGATCATATGGAAGGATGGCCATAAAGAAGGGGAAAGCGCCTATCGAGCAGTGGGCGAATGAGATTGTTCAAGGAAATCATCAGGGATGATTTTAAGGATGGAAATTTATTTTAAAATGTAGAAACCTTAGTGAATCTTACTAATTCTTCATATGCCAACTATAAATGATTGGTGATATTTTTGTAAAAATATTCAAATTTCTATGGATTTTATATAGTTTTTATAAAATTTTGGCTATTTTTAAGGTAAAATAATTTTATCCTATAGAATTTGGGCGAATCATTTTTAAAATAGCGAATCTCATTTTTTGAAAAACCATTGAAAATTAGCCCATGAGTGAAATTTAGCCCCTAAAATCATCCCTGGAAATCATCCTGGTCGTCAAGATCAAATAAAGTCCGACCGTCGATCTATATGGGTCATTTCATGGGACAAAACATCAGGATATATGAAATCAAGGGGAGTGAATACTCCTGACAGGTGAAATCCCAAAATTTTATATGGGGGATACGTACGGTCATGGATCGAGGTCGCATGGAGCGATGGATAGGAGCTGCGCCAAGGGTTGAAAGCGCTCGTTTTGGTCTCATTAGAATATTTGCGTGGTTTCAAAGAACTGGGCTTGACTTGGAGGAGTCGTGAACGTCTCCTGGAGCATTCATGGGTGTTGGGATCCATCCTAATCCTGATGCAGGTAGTTAATGGAAATGGGGGAGGTGGTTGAAACCTCATATTACCCCATAAATGGAAAGCATGGAAAGATGGCCGTGTAGGCAGACTGTTAGCCAAAAGTTCCCCTATCACCGGATTCTCCTGCAAAGCCCATACTGATTCGAGATCGCGTCTGACAGAAGAATGCAAGTACAGACTGATAGAAGAAGATGCAGACACAAATGTTTGATTGTAGTGGTTAGGTCACACTCTTGGTGATGGCAACTGTTTTGGGTATAAATACTCAGTTTTGATATTTTGTTATGGTCGATGGTAGAGAAAAGCTCCCGTATTGTAAAGTTTTAAATGAAGCTTCTGGTTCTCTAGTTATGCGTTGTAATCTAAGACTTCTTGTTTAATGATAGTCAACTTCCTTGATCCCTCTTGTTTCATTCTGATAGTGAAAGAGTTCATGATTGACTGATTCCCATGAATTACTGTGACTGTATTATGATGAATGTTTGATTATAGTGCTGTTATAATTCCTTTCAGTTTCTTTGAGATTTGAATTCAACAAGATCTTGTGTTTAAGTTTTTCCTCCTGGGCTACTGGAAGACCTGATGTCTGCGACATACCTTTACATTTTTCTCACCAAATTCTTCCTCCAACACACCTTTACTACAACCTACTAACTAAAGTTAAACTAAGACCTCACCTGCATGTGCATACCAGTCCAATTTTCTGAGTTAAGACGATATTTTTTGGAGACTGCGCCCATTTGACCTTTTTATAACCAACCTGTGACATAAAACTCTGATGGGTACTAGGATTACCTTCAATGAAATCTGGAGGTGACTTCTAGTGCTGTTGCCGGGGACGAACTGAATATTTTCCCTGGGTAGAACGATAATGAAGTTCTGATTCTGAAGGTGCATAAAAAATTAGAACCTTTGAAGATTATGCTTACACCAGGTGACTCCACTGAGGTGACTCCACTGTTTCAGGGTGGCTTCTTATGGCTACACCTGGTATCCCTTGGGAGAACACAATGATCAGATCTGGTCTTTGATGGTGAACAAAGGCCAGACACATTCCTACTTCATATCATTCACCTGACGACTACATGGTTAAAGGATCAACTCGCGATTCCATTGGTTCGATATGAACAAAATTATGGCTCAGAGGTTTGCTCCTTTTAATTTTTCTATTGTTCCTGGTTTTCCTAATGTTGTCCCTACTATGGATGAATGGGGTGATTATTTGCCCATATTTAGAGAATGTAAAGAGGACAACCTTGCTCGACATCTCCATGAGTTTCATGAACTCATGCATCAGTGGGAGATACATCATGAGGATGTTTTAATGAAGATGTTCATGTTCTAACTGGATGGGGATGCCTATGAGTGGTATCAATCCTTTCCCCCTACTAACATCTCCTCCCTGAAACAGTTTCATGCAGCCTTTAATAAGCATTGTCAAAGGTATTATTCCTCTGAGTTAATCTGTCATAATTATTGTGAGGAATGCGAAGGCCATGATCAAGATATGGCTGTGTCTAATGAAGGATGTGAGGATGCATCCCATAAGGAAGATGAAGATGCTTTGGGCGAAGTAATGGAGCTGGTAAAATCTCTCTTTGCCAAACTAGAAAGGTTGGAATCTAAAGAAAGTGCAGAGGATTTTCTAGTCCTTGAGGCAGATGTTCTTAGAAGCTCTACTGAGGATGATAGTGAATATTTAATAGATGTAGAGGCCTTGCATTCTTCTCCTGAGGTGCCTGCTGTCCCTAGATTTGATGATTATTCACATGAAGAGAATCAGAGCCCTACATCATAGTTTGTTGACCAGAGGGGAAATCGACCTGTATATGACATCTATGAATCATATTATGAGCTAGATATGCAGGATTTCCAAGATCATACATCAGAGCCTTATCCTCTATTCGTTAAGGGAAAGAATTGTGAGGAAATAAACCATCCTGAGAAGCACGATGAAGAGAAGATATTTCCCATGGGTCATGTTTATGATGATTATGAATCTGACCCTTGGGAGAGCCAAGAAGAAGAACCAAATGAACCAGAGGAGCAATAGAAGGGGCAGTTTATCTCATGTCTAGAGCCTGTCAGTGAGCAACCATCATCCGAGAGTAGTCAACCTGCATCAATCTCTCACCCACCTGCACTTTCCAGAGACATCCAACAATTTGTGAGCAGTTGTGTAGCAAGGAAGGCTGCATGTTACCAATTTTTTGGAGTTGGCTGCTTGGCCTACGAGCCTTAGAAGGAATACATGGAGTTGTATTTCCTTCATGTTTTGAAGTCGCCCAACTTTATCCTGACCTTAGCATTAGGAGGAAAGCTGAAGGATATGACTGTTCTACTGTCACGGTTGCATTATCTGTTATCAATCATCGAAAGAGTGAAGGAACTTCTAGTTAGGAAGTTACTTGAATTGCTATGGTGGAATTTTTCTTTCACCTAGCACTGTGTAAAAATCTATTAGTTTAGGACTACATATAAATAATCTCTTTGGAGCATGTGTGTTTATTTTTGTTTTTACTTATCGACTTTCATTCCTCAGTAGGGTGTTTTGAGCTTGAATCCATAGCCCAAAAGAAGGTGACTGAAACTACAAAAGGAGATATTAGAGCCTCGCAGTGAGGACTTTATCCCCCATGGAGCCTAATGTTATCACATATAATTGTAAGGGGGTGTTTTCCCTAAGGATTTGGCCTTTGGGCGAAGAAAATGTGAGAAAAGGGGTTTTAAAAACCCACCATATGCATTTTATCCAAAGTCAAGGTGTATGAAGGTGGAGGACAGGTCGAAACAGACCAACATTTCACTGACTCGTGGAGCAGAAAATTCAAAGGGAAGAGTCACGAGGACTCACGAAACATGAAGTCACGAAGCGATATGGGCCATCCGTTACAGAAGGACATGTGGCATAGGATCAACATGAAGAAAGTCATTTTGGAAAGGCTCAACTAAGAAATAACGATAGCTGAGGTCCCAAAATGCCGATGTCCCGAGGTCCCAAAATGACGAGGGTCCGAGGTCCCGATGGTCCGAGATCCTGAAATGCCGATATTCATTTGGGCCATCCGATCAAAGGGGCCACGTGGCACTTGATCCAAGAGGTCAGGATTTCGTGACTCACAGGTTTGAGCATGGAGCACAACATGAGTTGATGAAATGCGAAATCAGGACATGCCTAAGAGTTGGGCCCACGATCAAAGCCCGTGGTCATATGGAAGTAGAGCCATAAAGAAGGGGAACGCACCTATCGAGCAACGAGCGGCTGAGATTGTTCAAGGAAATGATCCTGGCCATCAAGATCAAAGAAAGTCCGACCGTCGATCTAGACAGTCATTTCACGGGATCAAACATTAGGATATTTGAAATCAAGGGGAGTGAAGACTGCCGACAGGTGAAATCCTGAAATTTCATATGGGGATACGTAAGGTCATGGACCAAGGTCGTGTGGAGCGATGGATAGGAGCTGCGCCAAGGGCCAAAAGCACTATTTTTGGTCTCATTAGAAGATCTACGTGGTTTCGAAGCATTGGGCTTGACTTGGAGGAGTTGTGAACATCTCCTGGAGAATTCATGGGTGTCAGGTGTTGGGCCCGAGATATGATCAGTTTCATGACAATAATTAGCTACTTTTGTTGAATGTATATATATGTGTTTTTCATGTTTTGGAGAATTTTGTGCCAAAATGCTATGATCCACACCAGGTATGCATAATTCGTGTTTTATAATGATCTTGAGTATGATTCAGTATGATTTTATGTTTTTAGAGATCTGATTCACGTTTTTTGGTGTTACAGGGAAAAATCACATCATGTTTCTGCTTCCGACACTCAGTCCGACACTCCTTCTAGTACTTGATCTGGTACCCAGTCTGACACTCCGTCCTGCACAAAAATGATGGGCGATTTGGCGGTTATGGTATTGGCGGGCAGTGATGGGCAAATCATGAACATGGGTTTTTCTCGTGCTTTCCCCCTTCAACTACTGAACTCTTCACAACTCGGTTTGGGTTGTTGAGAAGGGAGATTATTGGCTCGCTCCATTTCGGCAGTTAGGGCACCATTAATGTAATTTACTGTTTATAGAAGAGGTTCAACCCTCCAATGGTCAACCTCTTGGTCTGTAAAGCTTATAAATACCACTGTGGTGGTCACACAATAGTTAAAAAGCTGAAGAAGTAGTGTGTTAGAGACAAATACATTTTCCCTCTATTTTTGCCATTTTCCATTGCCATAATTATATAAAACTACGTGTTTGAGTTTTAATGGTGAAATCGATTTGCTGAGTTCATGGTCTGCCTTTGAGAAGTGAACATGACTTGCTGGGGGGCCCACCAGAAGTCTGGTAACTGTTCTATGTGTTATTTATGAATTTCATAGCTTAGATGTCTTTTATTTTATTTCCTGTATATGAAATTGCTATTTTGTTTCTTTGTCATATAATTTGTTGTTATAGTTTAACTGTGTGAGTTCTCTTTTGCAGGTTAGTATGAAGGATTTTGTTAATATGCAGTAACTTTGTAGTTAGTAGGAACAAGTTTGCAAACTTATACACTAAGCCCGTGTGTGATTAAATATTAGATTATATGTTATTTATGCTTTTAAAGTCAAGTTCAAAATAGAGTTTGAAACAAAGTTTAGAACATAATTTTAGTTTATGTTTTCTTTAACGAGGCTTCAGTGGATGGATAGTATTAGTTCTAGTTTTTATTTGTAGATTGCCTATTTAATTGTTATTTAGATTTTGCTTAACTAGTTGTTAATTAATTTACTCATTGGTTTACTTGTTATATGCTAGAATCATGTTTAAATTTCTGTTTACAAGCATTTTCCTTTTTGTAATTTGAATTGTTGAAATAGGTCTAGCTTAGTTTGACTATATGCAGTTTCTTTCCTAGAATTAGATTGCAATTACAATTCTTAGTTAATGATTGAATTTACTTATGAATTTTGCTTATATAACATAGAGTACAATTATAACCTTGTTGTATTGTTGATGGTTAATACATGAGCAATAATTCCATGAATATGAAGGGTAATTGACGATTGTTTCTGTAATGGCTAAGTTCTCATTGGATTGTTTAATCCACACCTTTCACTTTGCTATTGAGATCAATATTGAGCTTATACCACTTGAATTATCTTTTGTTTTCAAGTGCCATCGAGATATTATAAGACACCATATACATTCACACAACCACCAACACTATATTTGAGTTTTCATAGGTTAAAAGATAGTTTCTTGCTTTCGTAGATCAGAAGATAGTTTTATTGCCGTTGTAGGGTAGATAGTCTTTTTCTTTGGTATATTAAAGAGCAGTTTTCTTATCATAGATTAAAGGTTAGTTGTTAGTTCTTCCTTCTTTCAATTAAATAGATTTCCTTTTATGAATTAGAAATAGTTTTGAAGTTTGAATTAAGAATAAAATTCACTTTCCTCTTAGCTTAGTTAGTTGTTCAATGAATAGTCTTAATTAGTTTACTTGCAATAGAAGTTATGCTAGGTTAGTTAGTTGTTTACTTGCTTTAATATTGCTTACTTGTCTATTCTTGCTTTGATAGTATAGTTGCTTGTTTATTTACTTGCTTTCACAAGATAGTTGCTCATTGAATTTAGGTAGGCTAGTTAAAGTAGTTTGCTTTTGCTATTTGCTTATTGTTATGCTGAAATAGTTTCTTTTTCTTATCGCCATGATTGAACTAGTTTTCTTCACGTAGGGTTTTCATTTGTTTTCCTAGAACTATCCATCGATCCTTGGTCCAAAATTACTTAGGTTACATAGTTTCAAGTTGCTTAGTAGGTTTTTCTCATTAGATAGCTTTGCTTGAGTAGATTATCCCTTAGATAGCCACTTCCTTAGTTAGACTATACTACTACCATCCCTTCTACCTTGGCATATATTTTTCTACAACTCTAAGTTTACTTACCCCGGGTTGACAGTTTAATTGAGGGTTTTTAGTGTGTTTTTAGTGCATATAGAACACCCATCATCAAGCTACATCCCGATCCCGATGAAGGTAATTAATGGAAATGGGAGAGGTGGTTGAAACCTCGTCTCACCCCATAAATGGAAAGCATGGAAAGATGGCTGTGCAGACAGACTGTCAGCCGAAAGTTCCCTTATCACCAGATTCTCTTGCAAATCCCATACTTATTTGAGATCGCGTCTGACAGAAGAATGCAAGTACAGACTGACAGAAGAAGATGCAGACACAAAGATTTGATTGTAGTGGCTAGGTCACACTCCTGGTGATGGAAATTGTTCTGGGTATAAATACTCAGTTTTGATATTTTGTTATGGTCGATGGTAGAGCAAAGCTCCTGTATAGTAAAGTTTTAAATGAAACTTTTGGTTCTCTGGTTATGCGTTGTAATCTAAGACTTCTTGTTTGATGACATCCAACTTCCTTGCTCCCTCTTGTTTCCCTCTCATACTGAAAGAGTTCATGATTGAATGATTCACGTGAATTATTGTGACTGTATTATGATGAATGTTTGATTATAGTTTTGTTATAATTCCTTTTAGTTTCTTTGAGATTTGAATTCAATAAGATCTTGTGTTTAAGTTTTTCCTCCCGGGCTGCTGGAAGACCTGATGTCTGCGACAGACCTCTAAATTTTTCTCACCAAAGTCTTCCTCCAACTCACCTTTACTACAACCTATTGACTGAAGTTAAACTAAGACCTCACCTGCTTGTGCATACCAGTCCAGTTTTCCGAGTTAAGACGATATTTTCTTGAGACTGTGCCCATTTGACCTTTTTATAACCAACTTGTGACATAAAAATCTTATGGGTACTGGATTACCTTCGACACAATCCGGAGGTGACTTCTAGTGCTAATAGAGCCCATTTAAGTTTCTTTGGAAATATCTCGACGAGATCTTCGACATGGAGACATTTTCATCATCATTTGAGAACATCAATTTTTATCGGTAAAAAGATCCACCTGGATCAATCCTCACCACTGAGGAGCTTTTGGACCACCAATTTGTTTTATTTATAAAGTGAGGATATTGTCTCCTTTGTATGATATCCATCCATTGGGCTTTGATAGTGAACATTTGAATCATCAAAACATTCTATCCAACATAGATGAAAACTGCCATAACATTGTTGACATAATCAATCATTCTCTCACTTTCATAAACATTTATATTCACTGTCGCAACTACTAACCATACACAATAGAATAGCAATACAAATGAAAAAATAGTTGCTAATGGAAATGAATCAATAATATGATTTCTCTTAATAACATGAACACCATTAACCAATGGATCTATTTCACTCTCAACCATGGGTTGTAAGATTGTATCCTTGGTGCTTGCATGTATCAAAATCTCATGTTGTAATTCTTGTGAATCATGAAACACTTTATCCTATTTAGTAACAAACTTAATTATTTCATCACTATGTTTAGGATCACACTCTTCGTCAAATTTTATAGACTTGAGTGATAGATTCTTGCTTGCATTTACTAGCCTTTTATCTATCCTATATTCACAAGAGACATGCCAGTATTCATATGATGAGCTCATACAATATATTCAATTTCATCCTTTGTAAAACAATATTTGTTTTCCTCCTTGTAGAAGTTATTTTTTCTTTCATACAAATAAGGGATTCCCAAAAAAATTCCAAAAATATCAAGTGGTATGATATTTTTCTGATATCATAAAAATATCAAGTGGTATGATATTTTTATGATATGATTCCAATTCCACTAGTTAGTTTTCTGCTTGATTTGTCTTTAGGAACTTATAGTGTGTGCTATGTGCTCTCTAGTTTTCGATAGTGAGTTTGTTAGTCATTGATTTGGGTCTCTAACCTAAGGTGGTAGACCACCCACTCTTCCAGTCGTGAGGAATTTTCGGTCTTCCTATTAGAAACGTAGAGCCACCTCTTTACAAGCATTGTTTTTTATACCACTGGTTCACCAGAGTCAATTTGTGAGACTTTTATTGACTTGAACAATCCCGCAAGGGGAGATCCTGTGCATAATACCTTCATGGATAAAGTTCCTGACAATACCAACCAAGGATCCCCTTTGCAATGAGATTCTTGTTCTTTTCCT
This sequence comes from Picea sitchensis, assembly GCA_010110895.2. Lineage (NCBI taxonomy): Eukaryota > Viridiplantae > Streptophyta > Pinopsida > Pinales > Pinaceae > Picea > Picea sitchensis. The sequence goes on along the minus strand of SNQJ01S0007855.1, from coordinate 134,668 downwards.
TTGTTTGGAAATGTTGGTTTCCCTTTGATGGCCACTTTGTACATTCCTGGGTTGAATGTGGGACTACCGGTTTGGTTGGGTACCATTCCAAATGTACTGAATGCTCTTGATGCTTCTCAGTTAAGAACCTTATGTCATGGGCATCATGTTGATGTTACTTCGTCAACAAAGTCTTCTCTTCCTCCTTTTGCCTTGTCTGGTGAAAGCATAGCTACTAGTAACCAGAAGTCTAAATGAAATAGAAAGAGGAAGACTAGGAAGAAAAAATCACCAACCTCTACAAGTCATGTGGGAGACAGTTCCTCAACCTCTACAAGTCATGTTGAAGACCAGGACCAAACCTCTGCAAGTCATGCTAGGGGCATGAACATAGTCCCTGAAAGTCATACTAGAGTTCAATCACTAACCTCTGCAATTCATGTTGGAGATAGTTCCTCAACTTCCACAATTCATGTTGAAGACCAACACCTAGCCTCTGCAAGTCATACTGGGGGAAAAAGTCTAGTCACTACTGGTCATACTGGGGAAAAAATTCTAGTCACTGCTAGTCATACTAGAGATAGGTATGTAGCCTCTGCGAGTCATGCTATCAACCAATAACCAACCTATGCAAGTCATGTTGGAGATGAGCAACCAACCACTGCCAGTCATGCTAGGGGCATTGATTCTGTTCAAAAACCTAGATGGATAGGACATAAGGCTAAGTTATCTTGTAATATTTGCAAGGGATATCACCTTAATCATTTATTCCATGGCCTTCTAGAGACACAAATATTGTGGTCCCTGTCTACAAGCACTTCTGATTGTGAGTCTTCTGAGGTTTACTCACAACCTATTCAACCTTTGGTTGATGAAGTGGTCATGCCGATGCAATATTAGACCGACCCCACTCTTCTTTTGGGGGCTTATGCGCCTTCAGACCATGTTGTCTCATAGCCTATTCAACCAGTGGTTGAGTAAGTGGTCATGTGAATGCAATCTTCGACTGATCCCACTCTTCTCTTGGAGAGTTTTGAGTCTACCAAAGTGGTCACGCCAATGTAATCTTCTACTGATCCCACTCTTATATTGGGGAGTGATGTGTCTACCGACTATGTTTTTATCATTTCCAGTTTAGTACTTTCAGAACAAGGGGGTACTCCGCTCACTTAAAGCACACCCCCTCCAAGTACTAGGATGGATTTCTTTGATTTGAATGGCCTTGTTGAGATTCACCTTCCTTCTTCTTCACCTTTTCAAGTAAAGGTTGAAGTTAATTCAAGAAACATTTACCGATGTATTGTGGATGAAGGATCCTTCGCAAGTATTTTATCCTCCTCGACTTGGCAAGCTTTGGATTCTCCCGAGCTTGTTTCTACTTCACATGAGCTGTTGGATTTTGATATATGTCCTAGTGAATATTTGGGGGTTCTTCCTCAGTTTCCTATCTCATTAGGTGGGAAGATTGTCCATGTCGATGCTATAGTGGTGCAATGCCCGTTATATTTCAATATGCTTCTCGAGCGTGATTATGCATATGTTATGAATGTTGTGGTGTCTAAGTTCTTCCAGGTGATGCGTTTCCCTCATAATGGAAGCATTGTCACTATCGACCAATTGGCATCTGATAATCACCATCCTAATTTGGCGTTAGTTCAGGCTACCCATTGATATGTTCCCAGTGTTCGTGTAGAATCTACACTGCCATAGGTTAATTATGTGGCATCTTATCCTTGATGTTCAATTTCTTCTGAGTAGGAATTTGTGCAATCATGCTTTCCTTCTCGAGACATGGTCTCAAAAATTTATCAATATTTTTATCGAATGGGGGAATGGGAGCCCTTGCTTCCCCCTCTTGGTCCAAGTGGTCTTGAGTTTCCTTTTGAGTCTGATCTCACTGATTGTAGATCCTCAAACTCTCATGCTTGTGATTCTTCGCTGATAGAATTTTCCAGTCATGGACATAACCTCCATCGTCATATGGAATATGGTAAGATTTCTTCTCCCTTTGGGACTATTGACCCTCCTCGTTCGTGTGATTTCTCATATTTTGAATTTCCTTTGGATGATGCTATCCTTGAAGCCATGAATACAATTTCTATATTATGGGAGGACTTACATCATTGTTTGTGTTTTCTTCTTTTTTGGGAGACTTTTCAATTTGACTAACGAAGGGACTCTTGGTCATAGCCTAGCAATGATATCTACTTGAACTACTACCATGCATGAGCCGTAAGGCTGTGCGGTACCTTGTACATATTGTACAATCTAGGTTTGTTGTTTTCAATTTTTTTATTCAATAGAACCTCTTATTTTCTGAAGTTTCTATCTATATTGGATCTATTAACTTCTGGATGAGTGTTATTGGCCTTATATGTAGTATCTTGGAGACATTTTTCTTTGACATTTATTCATCATATCGATCCGTTCTGATAGGTATTGACATCGAAAATGACATATAGGTTAGGTTTTTCCCTACTTTCATTTTTGCATTGTCTGTTTCTTGGTTCATTTGGCCTTAGGATTGACCCCACTGAATTGTGACACTAACCTTCCTTGTTGATAAGTGTGTCATAATTTATGTGGTAGAGCCTTCCTTCCATGAGCACCCTAGTTAGAGCCTTGTTTTCCATTTTGGTGCCCATGCTGAAGTAATTCATAGGCACGAGAGTCCTTTTAGTCCCGCCATGACTTTGCAATGAAGCCTCATTCTTCTTCCTAGTCATCATTCTAGCCTTATCCTCGTGACTCCCTACTGATCATGCTTTGTTTTCTTTCAATCTCACTTTAAAATTTGAAAGAAACATCGAACGAGACTGTATTTATTATTTTCGATCTCCTATGGATTACTTGAGAAACGTAGCCCCCTGGAGTCTTATTTAATCCCTTTTGAGACTCTCTAAAATTGAAAAGATTGTCGAACGATTGTTAAGCCCTAATATTTGCTCATCACCCCTTAATTGGGGCATATTATATTAGTAATTTTATTTTATTTATTTCGGCTTTAGGCCATTAGTTGTAATTATACCTCCTAGTCTCCTATATATACCAAGGATACATTTTCATTTTGAATCATCTTGTACTTGAACATTTA
>SNQJ01S0007855.1:45283-129749 GCA_010110895.2 Picea sitchensis | reverse complement strand
TTTAGGCCATTAGTTGTAATTATACCTCCTAGTCTCCTATATATACCAAGGATACATTTTCATTTTGAATCATCTTGTACTTGAACATTTAAGTGGGGTAAAAGGAGGTTGCCCCCTCGAAGAGGCTTATTATCTAAAATTATGTCTTTTTCAAGGCGTTGAGTACTTTTTCTGAGTTTTTTCTATGCTATACTGATATTTGGTTCTTAACAACGATCTTGTTTCCCTTCGTGCTCGACAAACTCAAATTTTAAGGCACATTTGTCCGACTGTAATTTATCCATTTTTCGGTCCTAATGGATAATTTTACGAATAAATGTATGTTCTAGGAACTTCGGTTTTCTAGAAGAGTATACTTAGGCGTAAGTTTAACCCTTTTTCGGGCCTGAGGGACTAAATTTTCGAAAAAGGAACATTCTCCTTGGTTTTGGTTTATCACCTTTTTCGGGCCTTGGAGATTACTTACGAAAATGGAACCTCCCTGGAGTCCATAGTTTTAAACTCTTTTCAGACTCCTTGAAATTGAAAATATCGTCGAGTGACCTTGTTCCTTTGCACTTGTTAAAATTGGTCTATAAGAACATCTACTTGGCATGAGTTTAACCCTTTTTCTAGCCAGTATATTATAGCGGAAAAAGGTACGCCTCAGGAGATTCGCATCACCGAGAGAGTTTGCCTCAGTTACTTTTATAATTTTTTGGGCTAAGCAGAATAAACTCAAAAAAAGGATGTGAGTCCATAGTTAATCTCTTTTCAGACTCCTTAAAATTGAAAAGATAGTCGAGTGATCTTGTCTTTGTCACACTCATTAAAACGGTTTTGAAAAGATGTCCTTTCCATGAAAGTTTACCCCTTTTTCGAGCTGATTGGACTAATTGCAAAAATTGTACTGCATGGAGTCTTCTTTTTGCATGTTTTCAGACTCTCTAAACGTGAAAAAACCATCGATCTTACCTTCTTTGGGCTCATAAAATTTACATGGAAGGAGTCTTGGTGTGTCATGCTTAGTCGCACTGTAGGTCTCATATTTGTGTCTTTGGCCTAATGTCGAATCCATGTTGCTGTCAACCGAACCTTTGAAGCATTCCTTATAAGTAAGCCTTGCAACACTTTTTTCCTTTGCGATCCAACACCTTGACCCATGGAGGAGTTTTCCTCGAGTGTCCTTATCCTGCACATGTCTCCTTGCCTTGAGAATTAGTATGTTCCATGCGCTTGGAACCAGTTTTCTTTCTTGTGACACTCGTTCGTTCTTTGTAATGTGGCATTATTTTATTCTTTTTCAAGATCGTTAAAAAATTGAAAAAGACAAAAAAATCAAATATTCCAAAAAGAGGGGACGCAAAATATACATTCTTTTTTCAGCAACAAAGATAGTCACCCTTGGAAAAAGCACATCCTTCCATTTGTTCGTCAAGCATTGGGATCTAGTATGACCTTAGGAAGTTGTTCTAACTACATAGAGTTGTGTCCTCCTCTATTTGGTTACTCTTCCAAACATATGGAGAGTTTGGGATGCCTCTTGCATCTCAGAATTATGTCAATGTTACACTGCTTGAGTCTGATATTATTTCATGCTTTCATCCAAGGGAAGTTTTATCCAACCTGAGTCAACCTTTCTATAGTTTATCTATTGAATTTCATGAGTTGACCATCTCTTGAGACCAATCAAGTCTAGATTCAAAATCGATGAAGTTCTCTACTTGATCATCGAGATCCTCTAGTCTTTTCCCAACATATTTTTGATGACCTCAGGATAGTGAGTCTTATACTCCCATTGTACTCCTACCTGAGTTTTGAAGATCTTGAAGTTGTTTCTCAAGCTTTGAAGTCTTCATCTCTTGCCACAGGTGTCACTAGCTTCTTGAAGATGCGTATTATACCTGCATATCTTCGACTGCTTTTGGTATGTAGATCTGCTATGTATTGCTCGCGACTACACTTTATACATTTATATGACATGGATTTGTAGTGTACTTTATTGGCAACCATAATTTAGTTCATCCCAAGCATGGGTATGCCCGTCTCAGATGGATAATAGTTGTTTTGCAGATGGAACCTCCCAAAATCTAGTCCCGGGCTCAATCGACTATGTGCTGGTAAATATATTGTAATGTATTTCAACCATCAGTTTCTCTTCTGACCTCATACATTAGGGGGCATATTTTATATCCCTAAAATTCCCTACTTATGCATACATGGCATTGACCTTCCTACTTGCATAATTTTCCAAATCATTTCTAAGGAACTCTCTTTAAAAAACCATTTTTGGAGCATGTACGCATCCTGCTACACTACTGCCCATGTACATACGCTTGCTTCATGCTAAAAAAATCATGTACATATGCTAACTGTACACTAAACAAACTGTGTATACCTCCAAAAGTTGCAAGGAATTTGGTGGAATTAATGGGCTATTGGAGGTTTCCCAACCATTTCACCTGCCAAAGCGTATCCCCAAACCGAATAACTATCAATTTTTTCATATAAAAGGAGGTCTTTGGGTATTATTCCAAAATCAAGCATTAGAACGGTGAAACTCTGCCCAAATTCCCTTTTCCTCCTTACCCAAGTATTTGCAACCTTTTTTGAGTTCTTGCCTCAACATTCTCTCTCTAGCCCTTTTCCCCATAAAATCCCTTCCCTTCCATTGGAGTGATAAAAATATTATGAGAGAAGGCATTTGGAAGGTACACTTGGAGAAAATCTGAGAGGATCCTAGACCAGGTTCACGGAGCGTCGACCTGCAAAAGTTGTAATTTCCAATCTTTGAATATTAAATAAGAGAATTTGTTTCCCTTTCCCAAATGATATCTTTATGTATTTTATTTGGTTTATGCATAATGAGTTATATATAATCCTAATTGATGAATAGAGGTAGAATATTGGTAGCCTTGTTTTCCTAAGAATTGATGCAGGTCAGCTTTGGGAGGAGACCAACATCCAAAGAAGTAACCAAGCTTGATGATGTCACCATCAAACTTTTGGATCAAAGGTACTGTTCCTGACTTACTCTTCTATCATTTTCAGTTCATATGTGTGGAATTTTTGGGGTAGTGTAGGAATCATATTTAATTTTAGGGAGTCATTGCTATGTCTATACTTAGAACCATGGTACAGTTATAGGGGGCTTTTCCCGCTAGCAACAACCAAGTAGGAAATATGATCAAAAATTTCAAGAACATGAGTCATCAATGCGATATTGACATGTTGATTTTGACTTCGAGTTTGTCATCCAAAAAAAATATCACCGACATCAGCTCCAACAACTTCAATTGTCTTGGCAGGCCATAAGGGAAGACAAGTGATATGAAATTACTGAATTGATTACAAATAATTACAAGCGTGAATTGTCTTAGCTCAATTTTTAAATCACTTAATGAAAAATTAATAAGGCTAAATTGAAGAAAATAATAACATAAAATAAAGAGACAAGAAAACACAAGGTTGTTAATGGAGTTCATCCATATTGGGCTACGTCTTTGGGTCCACCTCCAATGAGTGACTGCTCCATTAAGATGAAAAATTATTATTACATCAATTTGGTCTCCAACCTGCAACCAAACTTGTCTTTAGGTTTGCTAGAACAGTAGGGGATATCCACAAAACCACTTCCTACTCTCAGGCTGCCAAGAAATGGCCTAAAAACCTCTCTTCTTCAAATTTCATAGGAAAAACATATATATAATTATAAATTTGTAGCCAATCCTTTAAATATCTATGACTATGGCCTAGTGGTAAATTCGTTTGGTTATATAATTGAGATCATGGGGTCAAACCTTTTCCTGTTGGGATTTTACGAATTTGGAAATATATGCAGTTTAAATATTACAATATCTCTTTGCCATAACAAGTCATTTGTTTGGCGTATTGGTTAAGAAAATGTAACTGTTGGGTGGAGGTTGCAAGGTCAAACCGATAGATCATCCATGTTTTGGAATATGGTAACAATTGAGGGTTAAATATAAGTTTTCCACTATCCATTGTAAGTGACATTGGTGGAATAATGGTAAGACACTGTGTTTGTTCTGTATAGGTCATGTGCTCGATTCACATGCTTGATCCTTTCGGGGTTGATAAGCTCCTTTTGGGAAAAATGGGGCTGCCACATGGTGACCTTTGATTAGTCCATGTGGCGGCCATGTACCCTATACATCCAATGACCACACCCTTCTTCCACATTATCCTGCCACATTAGCATCTGTACCGTTCAGTCATCCTGCCATGTCATCATCCGTATAGACTAGTTAGCATGCCACCTCATTATATGTACAACTCAGTCAACATGTCATGTCAACATCCATACTGTCACCTGTTCTATGTGTATGACCACATTTCCTATTAGTACTACCACATGTTAGTCCCCGATGATGCCACATGTCTACCTTGTCATCATTTTTGCATGTTTGGCTAAAACTTCAAAATGCCATAACTTTCTCATACAATGTCCATTTGATCTCGTTCAAGTTGCATTGGAATGATATCGACGAGATCTTTGACATGGAGAAATTTTCTTTTTTTTTTGTAAGCAAGAGATTTTATATATAAAGAGCCTTCAAAATACAGACCAGAGTTACAGAAGCTTGAAAACAACCGTTTTGTAGTTACCGAACTGCCCCCAAAAGGGGAAACCAGTTCAACTAGCCAGCTAAGTCTAGCAATTTTATAGTCTAACAGTCTTAGAAAAAAAAAGCTAAACTGACTGGGCTACAGCTAAGAAAAGTAAACTAGAGAAAAGATCAGAACCCCAGAAGGGTCAGACACTTGGAAAAAAACCTGGTTAGGTGGCTTGGTATGCCTCGTCCCAGGGTTCCTCTTCGATGGGCATCCTTTTCCCTTCCATTTGCATGTCAACATCCAAGTTGCCCCCTTCCAAGTTGGCATCTGGAAGAGTGTCTCTAGATGGATTGTCTGTGTAGATGCCCATGGCTACCGCAACCTCCGTGTCCCCGTGTGTGGTCTACCCCAAGTCGCCACCTTCTGGTTGNTCCTGCTGACGGGCTCTGCATGGGGAAGCTCTGCTGCTCTTGTGGCTTCTGGAGTTGAGTGGAAAGTCCCCTGGAAGGTGGAAAGGATCTCGAGGAGAGCCGAGGTATTCCCATCCAGTAGCTGCAGTCGAAAATGTAGGTCCTCCAATCCTTGCCGGAGCTCAAAACCAGCCCATAGAGGATGGCCAGGCTGTCCTGCAGCTGCGAGTCTGGGATGGAGTCGGTGAAAGAGTGTAGCCTGTGCTGGGCATCCTGAAGAAAGGGTGGCACCTCCAAGGGTGGGTTGGAGGGGAAGACTACCAGTGCAGAAAATGGCACACTGGCTAGGGAGTTCGAAGGGTCTGCAGGAAGTCCTGAGAGTGAGCCCAGCGAGATGTCGGTGAGGACCAGGCCTTTAAGCCGAGAGGCAGGCGGGGTGGAGGTGGTGAGAGGTTCCAGCTTGGGCTGCGAGGAGTGAAAGGAGTGCGTAGAAGGTGAGCCAGGGGGAGAATCAGGTACTTGAGGCCGAGGAGGATGCCATGGAGAGCCTCTCCTTGGCCTCCCTCTTTGCTGCGACATTCTGACCTCACAGGGAAGGCAAAGTTGAGAGGAGAGTCCTGGATGGACATAGAGAGCCTGGAGTAGCCCGATGGCAGTGAGCACCATGGAGGAGGGAAACCCGAGTAAGCCAGGTCTGGGCGTCTAGGGGATATGAAGGTCAGGACACATGCAGAGGTTAATGGCGCCTTCAATTAGAGAATCCATGGAGGAGACAACAATGGGAGTCAGATGCACCAACGTTAATGGTGCAACGGATGTCATATAAGCGTTTAAATGCATGGAGTAGGCGGTGGGGCTTGGCATTAGCTTGACACATGTCCCCTGCCACGCTGGCCTTTACGCTCCTCCTCATCCCGCCATGTGTCCTGCACCAACACCCCATATGGGGGTTTGTCCACTGCCGTAGCCTTACGAAAGTATTGCTGGAGAATACGGTGTGCAGGGTTGAGGGATGCTTTGCGTAGGAGATCCGGTCCGTCCCAGTTAGTCCCCATATTATCCAGTTCGTCTGCTACTTGGTTCACCTTTCGCCTGATGTGTGTAGGTATAAAGGCCTGATTGGGTTGCAGAAGATCCACTATAGTATTTAGCCCATGTGAGAGTCTCCATATGGGTGAGATTCTTTCCAGGTCCACTCCATTTAATATTCTGCTGAAGAGATTGATGATGACTTGGGAGTCACCTTCTACAATCAGCTTGGTGAAGCTATTTTCAATTGCTAATTGCAGTCCTCTGGTGAGCCCCCAAAGTTCCACTGCATTGTTCGTCGTGTGACCAAGGGTGCCTGCGTTAATGAGAAGGATGTGTCCATGGTGATTGCGGAAGACCACTCCGTATCCTGCTTCTCCTGGGTTGTCTTTGGAGNGGGGGTGGGTTAATAATTGGGGGGGACCTCCAATACTGGAGGATAAGAAGTTCTGGGGGAGTGTTGATCAGATCCTTTGCAATCCAATGCTGAAGGCTAATAGTTTTCAAAATGTTGAGGCGACATTGGTTCCAGCAGTGGTGCCACAGGAGGTGGTCATTCCAGAAGAGCCTTCTGTTTCTTTCCTTTCATACTTGCCATAGAATGAAGCCTGGGAGAAGTTTCCAAATACAGTTTAGAAGGGGAGATTGGAACACTTGGTCTCTCCAGTCCGTGATTGTGTCGATGATGCTGTCTCTTTTGTGATCTGAGGTGCGCATAATTAGCGCACTTTGATCCCAGACTTGAGCAGTGTAGGGGCAAGTGTTGAGGAGATGATTCATGGTCTTAGCTTCTTCTCCATAGAGCATGCAGATAAACGGGCCAACAAAACCTCTTTTTGAGAGGTTATCCCAGGTGAGAATGCTCGAATGGGCGAAAAGCCAGAGGAAGAGAGTAATTTTTGGCCAGTGTTTAAGGCCCCAAGTTTTTCTCCAAACCTTCCCTGTGGGTAAAGGGTATGAGTGTGTTTTTATGGCATAGGCCTCTCGTATGCTGAAGGTGCCCCATGGCAAGTATCCCCATCATAGGATATCCTCTCCTATAAGTTTGGGGATTTTTCTTTTGGCCATTGCTTCCTGCCAGGGTCTTAGGTCCACGTGCGCCTCTAGGTTTAGGTGCTCCCTATTTAAGTGCCAACATTGCCAGGTGTCCTCTATTGGATTGTCTTCCCAGTAATCTGTGACTTTTTTCAGGCCCACGTGTGTAGCTGGGATGCTGATATTCTCAGCCCAGTCCTCATGGTCTAGAGTTGGCCATTGCTGCCAGGAATCTTTCCAGAATAGGGTTGTTTTCCCATTTCAGATTTCCCAGAAAGCATGATTTGTTACCAGTTCAATGACATGGTAAAATGAATTACAATAGCTGTAAGTAGTACAAGGGTTTTAAAAATCCCTTGCAAAATTTCCTAGTTGTGGGAAGTTATAGAAACTAATCTGACCTCAACCTCGACCCATACCTCCACCTCGTCCTCTTGATCTGACTCCACCACAAGTGTTGAAGTTTCCTCTTCCTGGGGAATTGAACTACATATTGTTTCCTTCTGACTGTAATTCTCCTTGAATTCTATATGCATCCCTTAACCTTTCATGCATGAGGTCATAAGCCCTACAATCCTTCTTATCATGCCCCACAGATTTGCAGAATGTACAATAAAGATTGGTAGGTGTCTGGACACATTTCTACATATAATAACATTCACCAGGGCGATGCCTGGTTCTGCATACCTCCCACCATGGTATAGTAGCCTGCTTCAAGGGGTTAGGGGCTCCAGAGGCTAAGTATTAATTAAACAAGGGAAAATGCTCTTTGTCATGGCCCTCTGATTTACATATGATACACCAGATTCTTCTCTTTTCTCTTTCCAATTATCTTTCTTCATGTCTTCAACTTGTAAAGATAAACTAGTTAATTGATTCAAAATTTGACTCATACCTGGGCTAGATTCTCCTACAGGGGTTGCTTATAGTTTCATAGCAATCTCTAATGCTTCAGTCTGCGAAGCAACCTTCTGTTGCATCAGAGGAACTCTAATGTGTGGTAGGAGGGCAACGATGAACCATTCATTATGTTGTTCATCCGGAATTTGAAAAATTAAATGGCCTGTCAAGGTCTTAAACCTCTTATCAAATTCCCAAACAAGTTCAGTTACCTTCTGCTTGATTTCCTTCAACTTCGTAATGCACTATGAATCCAACTTAGGTTTCTTTAACTCCTCACTCAATGTAGTATTAATGTCATTCAGTGGCTTAGGTTGTATAGATTCTGGAGAAAATTTCATATACCATCTCAGAGCGCGGTCCCTCAAGATAGTACTAAACTAACCTCTCTTAACAGCTTCATCGATGACTTGTTTAAGTCTCCATACATCTTTTCATAAGAACCAGTGTTGGTCAGGATCCTCAGATCCATCTCCTCTAAAAATAGGTAGCCTCATTTCATCTTCCATAGATCTTCCTTGGTTTCTCGACTCAGTATGTACTAAACTTCTTGTAATAGTACTCTGATTTCTATGACTACTTTGGTTACTCTGGTTACTTAATGTTGCTAAAACAAAAGGAGGAGTAAAAATACTTACTTCAACCGTAGGCGCATTTCCTGAAGTTTTTGGTTCTTCTCGACGAAGTTCTTCAGTCTCTACTTCCTCTTCCCTTGTGAACTCTGAATAATCCTCGTCCGATCTCCCTTCTTCTTCCCCACTGTAGAAATCTTCATCTTGTGCCAATGGTATATAACTCTGCTTAAACAGTTTTTCAAGAGGAACCTTCCTGAATGATATCCCACTTCATGTGTGTCCAACCTCTGTGTTGTTGTCACTATCTGAATTCTTGAACATTAGCTTTAAGATCCAACTGATTACTGTATCTTCAAGATATTCTTCTCATGAAATCACATCTTAATATTCATCTTCAAAAACTGTAGAAAATTCCCTCTATGTCCCTTAAAGAAATACCTCTCTGCTTGACTATATGATTCCACTCTATCAATAGAAAAATCAGTAATATACCCTCCAATAGTGCTATAAAACAAGAGATCCACTACTTTAGACACAACATTATCAACTCTCTTGAATTTGTTGATCAACACCAGTGTCCAAACCACAAGTGGTCTAGATCTGATCTCAAACTGGGTGACTACTAATCTGGATAACCACTCGTATAACTCCTTATGAACTCCAACAAAGAAAATATCTTGTACTTCAATAAAGATGTATCTACCCAACTAGTCTTTTGTACTAATGTTAGGGTTATTTTTCTGAGCTTCGACGAAGTCCCTTTCTTGTTCTTCTATCCACTTCTGAATATTTGTTTTCAATGGAAACCACCTTGACATTCCCTCAAGAAGATCCTGGTCCTAACAACGGAACCATTTGTTGGCACAGGGGCAGACCCAAGGTTCAACTCTAACAATGCACCAACAAACCCTAACTACTGGCCCTTTTAGAAACACCTACGAAGAAGATGAAGTATCACCTGAAGTAACAATAGGGGGTTGCAGGACATAGGTGTCTACAACCAGGGGAAATGCAAAGTGATTCTAGAACAACAACGCAATGTAACCTAGAGATTCTTTAATAGTATTACACTTAGCTTCCCAAAGTTATCTTATAACTCCTATCTTTAATAGGGAAACACCAATGCAATAACAGTATAATAGATAGAAAATAACACAACATCAACCAAAAAGAAAAACAAGATTTACTTGGTTCACCCTCTCCCTAGGGCTATGTCCACAGAACTTCGTTTCTTGATATATTAGATGAAAACATATAGTTCTATCTGCACACTTAGATGAAAATCCTTCTCTCTCTTCCTCTTTCTCTCCCTTACCTATGCACCCAACTGTATGGTTGATCTTCACACCTAGCTAAAGATCTAGAATACAAAATTCTCTTACAACATGACACCTCTCTCAACGACAACAACAATCATAACCCCGATAACAACTAGCCCTCTCAATTCTTCTAGACCTTTATTTATACATCTCATGAATCTTTGGACAACCTTAGACCGAAGCCTAGGTGTCAAAACCCTAGGTCTAAACCCCTAGGTGCCAAAACCCTAGATTCCAAAGCCCTAGGTCCCAAAACCCTAGGTCCACATGACTCGCATTTTAAGGGTTCACCAACCTGTCCTTCCTTCTCCTCTGCGAGGTGCTCCAAATCACCTGTTAGTGTCTTCTTATGCTTACTGACCTGTCCATGATTCATCTTCCTTGTTGCTTTGTCGTCCTTGATCTTCTCCTTTAACGACTCGCGTTTCCTTCACTTTGCTCCTTCTTTTCTTCTTTTTTAACCACTTTGAACCCTCCTTGGTTTGTGTCCCTTTCGCGCACTTTGTACTTTGTCTTTCTTCCTCCTTAATCTTCACTTTATTCCTTAATACATAACCAAGGGCCAACAGGTGGACTTGATTCTTCTTCTTTTTTTGAATTTTGAAGAAGTGGAGGCTATGTTCAACGACTTCCATAGTGGAGTTGGGTGGTCACCTATCTAGGTTGGAAACAACCCAAAATATTTTACGGGTATGATACTTTTGGCCCACAATATTCAAATATTGTATTGAGTCGGTAAAGAACTGTCACCTGCATCAAATATTCACTAAACAATTGTGTGCACATCACGCTCCCATGTTTATTGTTATTATTTTTGGCCCCTTTGCCAAGTGGGGTAGATTTCATGAAATTCCACCTGGCTTCAACTAAGGGGCATCGTTACATTATTGTGGTTTTTGACTACTTTACTAAGTGGTCCAAGGCTATGCCAATGTTTTATAATGAAGAGGAAACTACAACACTCTTCATATTTAATCAGGTCATAGCTAGGTTTGGGGTTTCGAGAGAGATTCTCACCAACCATGGAAGTCATTTTCAAAACAACATGATGTCGGAGCTAGCATTAAAAATGGGATTTAGGTAGGAGCATTTGTCTCCCTACTATGCCCAGGCCAACGGTCAATTTGAATTTATGAACAAGTCATTTAAAAAAATACTAATAAGAACGATTAACTCAACTCGAATGAACTGACACTTGATGTTATATCTGGCCTTGTGGGCTTACCATACCTTAGTCAAAACTACTACTGGTTTCTCTCCTTTCCAATTCATCCAGGAAGTGGAAGTAGTTTTTCTGATTGAATATGAGGTTCCTTCACTTAAAATTGTAGTTGCGATCCTTCCTGACACGACTTAGCTTGAGGAGTGCCTAGTTTATCTTGAACATCTTGATGAGAACCGTCGATATGCGGCCTTATCAAATGAGGTGCATATGAAGCATTTTAAGTATTAGTACGATAAATCTGTTTGTCCTAGGGTTTTATCTGAGGGAGACCTTGTGTTGTTCTATGACAAGGACAAGGATTCACTGGGGGAATGCAAGTTTAACCCCATGTGATATGGCCCTTATGTCATGTGATGGTTCTTAGAAAAATGATATTACGAGCATACAGATTATGAAGCTAATGTGTTTCTAGAGCCCATAAATGGGATCTATCTCAAGAAGTACTATTCTTGAGCCCGAGGGCTTGAGCATTAGCACATTTGTAAGTATTGTTTATTTTGTACATAGATTTGTTTAGAACTATCTTTTTATTTTGTTGTGTTAGTGATTGGTGTGATTTTGATATGTGGCAGATGCCTAGGGAGTCTTTCATCTACTATGGATTCACATATGGTGATAGTATCTATAATTGACACTGAGTATCCACTGCTTGGGTGATTTATTTTCCTTCTAATCATCTAGTGTCTTCTATAGGTGTGTGTCTCGGGGTGAATACTAACAACATTGTCAAGTATAGTGCAATTATTGATATTTTGTGAGATACATTGTCATGTGGAATTAATCTACTTCAAGTGTTCATGGATTCACAATTGGTGGTTTCACAGTTAAATGGTCTGTATCGAATACGTGATCTGGCGTTGTTACGATTTTTCATTAGGGTACATCTTCTGGAGTGTTCATTTGATTTTATTACTTATGAACATGTTCCTGGGAGAGATAATAAATTAGCTAATTCCTATGCTAATTATGTTTTAGACTGGAATTTATATCACCAGTAATGTAAGCACACACATTCACATGTAAATATTTCACATTTTCAAATAAAGTACAAAATATATTTAATGCACAAACAATAATATATCTATGTCAAAATGAGGTCCATAAGTACAAAATGTGGGGCTCCTAGCTCCCGAATGTCATATAATGTCGTATAAGTACAAAAATTGTTCTACGATCATATAGTCTATCTAGGCCTAAGGCGAGTGAACTCTATCATAACAAATGACGACATTTTCAAAATGTCGGAACATTCATACCCATGGCATGGGTACCCCCATCACATGACGTTGCATGCCTATGGGGATGTCATCAATGGTACTCATGGGCACATTGTGAGTGAGGCCCTCAAAGTTCCTTCCCACACTACACAAGGTCCTAGATACATCATCGTTGGGTCCTATCTCCTCTCTCCCTTGTCGACTATGTCACAAGACATTAGTTGGCCTCACGGGTGCTCTATCTACATAAAGGTAAAACACTTGTCAGTATTTTGGATCTCACAAAAATATAGAACTTGTTACGTTTCTATGTGTATATATATATATATATATATATATTTAAAAAGTAAAAATTAAATAATATAAAATAAAAAGTTACCTACATCATGTGTCTCATCCTCAGGAGGGATGATGATGTCAGGATCGTTGGTGAAGTCAATACCCGCATAAGGGTAATCCTCAATAAAGGGAGCATGTCCCTCCCACCAGCTAAAAAAATCGTCATCATCTAGATTGGACATTTGTCCACCTCCTAGGATATATATGAGCTTGGTCCATCAGACATGGCTAGCCATGGTTGTAAGTGTCCTCATATGTGTGTCTGTGGGCTCATCATAGAAACCAAATCAAAGAAAAAAGTGCATAGGACACTCCCGAAGAAAAAAATATTGGCCTTCCTAAGCTTGCAATCAGTAAGATGTGATTTCATGTAGTTGAGCATCATGGTGCTACAGTCATAAAATGTGGGTCATAAGCATTCAACCCCATGTTTTATTTGTTCCCATGATGCCAAGTGCAAGGCGTTGGATCCCATGATCCGAACCATGGTATATAGGATTACTCAGAGACTCAAAATGGTTATCTATTTGACAGGCACTTGTGATCCACTTTTCTCGGTGTTGGTATCACAATACTCGTTTATGTAGGCATTGATACTCCACCCTCCTCCACGAGTTTGGAAGTTTTTCACTTCCCATCTCCTAGACAAACCAGTCATGAAGTAAATTTCTTCCACGATGATGGTCAGTGATTTCCCAGTGAGCATGAATGCATCGACATCAGGGTGCCAATAGTCAATTAAGATATTTATCAATCTCCATTGGGTCCTCATGCCATTGATTTGAAAGAAATTGTACATGCCACATGCACGTAGATATTTTTTAGCTTTGTCATCATCGAATATTGGTTGGTCCACCTCTTTGTGTTCACATTCTCTCCAATGAACGAACGTCCTGCCCAATTTCCAAGACAATTTTTGAGTTAGTTTTTCTTTTTCAAAACATTCTCTAGGCATCCACGATATCTAGTGACAAAATGCATGGATATTCACGACTGGTGTTTCCACCAGCTATGGATATCCATGGGTTTCGTTAAGGAAACCCGTAGATCGACAAAGAGGAGTTGAATAAGTTAATTGTAATCCCAAATTTTCCATGGAATTGAATAAACAAGTACATGAAATGAAAGGTAGGGTAAAAATACATACTTTCTTCAAGTGGAAAGAGGTCTATTTACTCCAAACTCCACAATCCTTCATTTGGAAATTCAAGGGTTTTGGTCACTTTGGTGTTTTTTTTGGGAAGAATGGTAAAAGTGGAATGGCAAATGGGTAAATAAACCAAAATTTGAAAACAAATTGCCTATAGTTTCAATATTGTTTCCAAATTTTCAACTAATGTTCAATCTTTTGTATTTCTATGCTCCCTTTTTGCAGGTCTTAGGCTAATGTATATTCTCTTTGGATTCTTGTCATCGATTGGTCGAACTTTTTAAAAGGCCCTGGGAAAGTAATGTTTTCATAACTAAAATTTAGGGTAGGGTAAATTCACCTAACATTTTTCATTATTAGGTTCCATTGCCACTTAAACCTATAGTCGACCCCATTAACAAGCAATCAAACCTTTCTCTTTTCTCAAAAGCATTTTTTTTTTATGGTAGAGCATACCTTCCATGAGTACTCTAGTCCATAATCTCCTTGTATTATGGTGCTCATGCTGCAAGTTTGTTTTTAGGCTTAGGAGTCTTGTTTAGCCCTGCCGTGAGTTTGCGTTTGAACTTCATGCTTCTTAATCACTCTTATTTTGGCCATTACCTATGGGAATTCCTCCTTTATATTGTTCCCACGACAACATTATGGAGTCCATATTTAAGCTCTTTTCAGACTCCTTAAAATATAAAATATTTCCCAGTGACCTTGTTCATTTTACACTCTTTAAACAATATTGAAGGAACCTCTATTCATCACAAGCTTACGCCTTTTTTAGACTGATCAGAATAATTAAAAAAAATGTATACTCTAGTTTACAGACTAGAATATTTCTACTTAGTTTTGTTTTATACTTTTTTGGGCTCAAGAGACTAAATTTACAAAAAAGGACGAGGGAGTCCATAGTTAAGCTCTTTTCATACTCCTTATGTTGGATTTACTTCACACACACCTAGGATTATTTTTCCTAAGGATTTTACTTGTTTATTAGTCATAATTAGTCATTATCTAGTCTCCTATATTTTAGGGGGAATATTCCATCTAGAGAATATTCTCTTTCAGTTGACACTTCAATTTGACTAGTTGAGTTGTGTTTAGATGTTGCATTGGTTTTGTCACCATGCAACATTGGGATCATCACCAAATAATGTGAACTTGCCTTTGGATCATCACCAGACTGGCACATTACCCTTTATTCCCTCAGTTAACTCCTCACAACTCTATGTTCAGTCAGTTAACTGAAGACTAGTTGACTAGTTAACTCAGTTAGGTGGCAATTCACTCCCGTAACTGCCTGAGAGACTAGACTAGGTGGTAGTTCACTCCCGTAACTGGTGGTGTGTGTCTAGATCACTCGAGACCACCACTATGGTGCATTAGTTACTCATGTATCCTATATCTATTGTAAATTGTTCACTCTTTGAGTGTGAAAAACGGTTAATGAGAATTCTTCCATTCTTTCTCTCCTTCTTCTTCTTTCTCCAATTCTCTCTGCAAATGTGTGTATTATTTTTTTATCTAGATCTATTTTGTTCATGTTCAACACAATTACATGGTATCAATGCTGATGGACTGCTAAGCAAAAGATACACCAAAATATTTTGCAGGTACAAAAGATTGAAGACAACAAAAAGATGGATTATTCGCCAGAAATACTTCTCACACCTCATAACTATTTGGAATAGAAGCCAAAAATTCTTCTTATGCTCATATGCAGAGGCTTGTACCAAATAACTATGGAAATGGAAGTAGATCCTGATTCTATAGATGAGAAAAATGACTTTCTCAATAGAGAAGATATGACCATAGGATGTATCCTCTATTTTATTTCTCCTGAAATTCTCCATCAAGTATATAATGACTCACAAGAATTCGCTCCAAATGATTTATGGAGCATATTGGAGTTTTTATTTGGGAATAAGAAATAATGCATGCAAAATGTTGATAAGATAGAGAATGTAGAAAATCCACTAGAAGATAAATCATCTTAGTTTGAAGAGCCTTCTACACAAGTATCTACAAAAATGTGTATTCCATTAATTGAATATGATGTATACTCCATTTCAGATTTGTTTTCTGAAATTCATGTGGAAGATATATGACATGCATCTCAGGAGTCACACGCAGACACTTTTGCATGCACCATGCATGCATCTCAGGTGACAAAAAGTGAGTTGCGCTCATCAAACTCAATTCTGATGTTTCTGAGAACCATTTGCATACACCAGTGGGATATTTGAATTCCTCTCAGGAAAATATCTAATTTCAAAAAAAAATCGTCCGAAACGGAGTCTAGGAAGTGAAGTTATGATCATTTTAAAATCAACAAAATTTCAACATTTTTTCGGAAACGGCCGCACGATTTTCAAAATTTCATCCAAAATTTATTTGGATCTTATTCATTACAAGAAGAGAAAGTGGATATGTGTGGACATATCAATGATGCATCTACTTCATCAGATCCGTGCAGAAATCTACATCTTCAACGAGCACAAACTTGCACAGTTGCGAGGTCCTCTTGGAATGAAGGACAAGGTTGCTTAGCAACTGTTTTTTGTTCCTTCTCATTTTTTTTTACATACATTGAACCTTGAAGGGGGGGTTTTCCCATGAGGTTTTCCCTCTTTCCTCACTTTATTTTCAATGTATATTTTGTACTTGGGTACCTAACATGGCCTCGTTGTTGGGACTCATTCTTTATTTTCACCATAGTGATGTTCAGGGGGGGTGTTGGAGTTACTTCACACACACCTAGGATTTGTTTTTCCTAAGGGGTTTCCTTGCTTATTAGTAATAATTAGTCATTATCTAGTCTCCTATATTTTAGGGGCAATATTCCATCTAGAGAGTATTCTCTTTGAATTGACACTTCAGTTTGACTAGTTGAGTTGAGTTTAGATGTTGCATTGGTTTTGTCACCATGCAACATTGGGATAATCACTAGATAATGCACACTTGCCTTGGGATAATCACCAGACTAGCGCATTACCCTTTATTCCTTGAGTTAACTCCTCACAGTTCTCTGTTCATTCATTTAATTGAAGACTAGTTGACTATTTAACTCAGTTAGGTGGCAATTCACTCTTGTAACTGCCTGAGAGACTAGAATAGGTGGAAGTTCACTCCCGGAATTGCTGGTGTGTGTCCAGATCACTCTAGACCACCACTATGGTGCATTAGTTACTCATGTATCCTATATATATTGTAAATTATTCACTCTTTGAGTGTGGAAAATGGTTAATGAGAATTCTTCCATTCTTTCTCTCCTTCTTCTTTCTCCAATTCTCTCCACAAATGTGTGTATTATTGTTTAGATAGATCTATTTTGTGCAGGTTCAACACATTTACACCTTAAATATGAAAATATGTTCGAGTGATATTGTCTCTCTCACACTCATAAAATGGGTTTGAAGAGACATATTTTCGGTATAATTTTAACCATTGTCCAGACCGAACTGACTATGTACAAAGAAGGAATACGTTGGTCTAGTATTGTCCAAAAGATTTCTCCTTGCTATTATTTTATTCCTTTTTGGGCCGTGGAGACTAAAATAACGAAAAATACTACCATGGGAGGTTTACTTCCTAAAGTTGTGTTGTCACTGCATTGCATCTTGACTGCTTGTGCTTTTAGGCCTAATGCCAGCTTCAACATGTTGTCATTTAAACATTTTCTTATACATTCATATTATCCCCCAGACTTTCATTTTATACCTTTGTGACTCAAAACCTTATCCTTGGAGGCAACATTCCCCGTGTATCCTTATCCTACACATGCTTCATTGCATTGAGCATAGGTATATTCCCTACACTACAGAACTAGTTTGCTTTCCCGTGACACTCGTTTCCTCCACTGTACAATATAATTCTTTTATTCCTTTTTCAGGATTTTATAATATGAAAAAGAAAAAAGAAAAAAAAAGAGAGAGGGGGGAAATCATCTATCTCTTTTATTGGCAACAATATTTTACCCCCTTGAAAAAAGTACAACTTTGAGTCATGATCTCATCATTTTTGGTTTATTATGGCTTTAGGAGACATTTTTCTCATTTTTGAGTTTTATCTCCCCCGGTTGGTTATTCTTCCAACCATATGGAGAGTTTGTTGATGCCTCCTATGTCACAAATGTATCCTGGTTTATAGTTATGCTACTTGAGTCACATAATGTGTCGCGCTCATGTTCTAGGAAAATTTTCAACCTGAGTCGACCATTATGCAGTTAGTCTCTAACCTTGCAAGTCAACCTTCCAAAGTCAGTCTCATCATCACAAGTATTAGTATCTTCATCCAATATCTTCCAAATCTTTGACCTTTCAGCACCCCTTGTGATGGTTGATGGAATATGCCTTAATGTCTTCCTTCTAGTGGATCTCTTCCCATCGAATCCGAAACATATTTCTCTAGGAGAGGGATCTAGAGTTATGTTTGATACCTTGGGGATTACATTCATTAGTGGAAGGTTCCATCGATATTGACAGTTGGAATACATCAATTCCCCCTACTCGATAGATTGTACCAGGTGTTCAATGCCATCTCATTTATTCATACTTGCTAGATTGTACCATGGTACCTTGACTCCCATTATCATCATCGGTGGGTTGTCTCACATTATTTAATGGTATACATCAATGACCAGTAATCAAAGGATGTCTCACTTTGTTCGACTTCAACACATATATTCACATAGTGTATAATTTTACCACAATGGATCATTGTGAAGAATTTAGGTGAAGTATGAGAACCATATCGTGTTTTCTCCTTCCCAACTCATATGGTGCAACATCACATACATTGGTACTTGCAGAGGATTATCTTGTCCATTCTCTTGGTTCCAGATATCCTTTTGTCTTGATCTTGAGACATAGCTCCATTGTGTATCTATTCGGGGATATGATACACTTTGACATGGATCCACTGTGTATTTTTCATGTCCATGGACATTAGTCATACTTTTATATGTACCATGGATCTGCAGTGTACTTTCTTTTGTGGCCATGCTTATATCACTCCGGAGCATGGGTATGCCCGAATTGGGAAGACAAACTATTGTTTGATCTTCTCTGATGGTTTTTGTTCTAGAATCCATTTTTCAGGAACCTTCAGGGATAATTTAATGCATCCCTGCATCTCATAGTTTATAATGTATTTCAGCCATCATTTTTCCCTTATGACCTCACACATTAGGGGGCATCTGTTATAGCACAAAATTCCACACCTATGCATTTGTTCCATGGCCTAACGCTTTCCCAAATCTTTCTAGACATTTCCCAAATTGCATCTCCAAAATCATTTAAAAAACATTCCTTATGAGCATATCCCTAGGTTTCCCTAGTGCAATGCATGCACATCCACAACTTTCTAGCTTGCAACCTGTCGATGCCCTCAAAAATCATAAAAAATAAAATAATTCTTTGTTTTCGGGCAGGTTTTTCGTTTGGACTCATTCCCCAACTTCCCCATTCTCATACACAACGTAATATAATCCCCTGACCCATTTGGGAAGAGATAAAAGAATCATTGATGGATAAGGATAGGTCAAGTCCCTTGGTGCAAGGTTATGATGCCAGTATATAAAAAGCCTCCCTTCCCTATGATCATTTGAGAAACACCCCCTTTTATCTGGAAACTCCTTTTCCAACACCTCTTTCCTATATATATGGCTATAGTGTGTATCCTTATCCATACTTGGGTCATCCAAGGAAGAGTATAGTGGTTGAGTCGATGCTTGAGGGATTATTGGAGGAACCTGGATAGTTGGCTTCAAGATGATGTTAAAGGAGAGACAAGGTTGCAACTCACCTTTCTGATTTGGTGTTAATAGAAGAGTTTGTTCTCACTCTTATCTTGTATTCAATGTATTTTTTTTTTTTCTGATTAAGTTTAATTTGAATATTATATATGATAGGTATACTATCATATAACTACCTTCGTAGTATCCCTTGTATTGTGTCCATTGTTCAAGTTGGTTCCAACAAAGGATCAGGAGCTCGTCTAAACAACGGAGTGGGATCGACATCAAATGGGAGACTTAATATGCACCCTTTATCCTTTTTCCTTCCCTAAATTTTCCTGGTAAAGTAGTTATTCTTTCAGTTTTGTGTGCTTGTCCTAGAGGGAAGATCTCTATATTCTCTACACATTCTTGATATGTTGTGATTTCGACCCAAATTCATGGGGGAAATATCCCATCAACAATGCATGAAAATTCTACCAAGTTGCATGCACGGAGGATAATTGTGGCTAGACAGGCCAATATCCATTGATATTGATTTGATAGTGTGCCTTACAGGTCTTCCATCAGAGGGACTAGACCATGCATCCGATTTTTTTGATAAGAATAAGGAGAAATATCTCATTGAAAGCATGAAAGGAAAGTTCCAGAAATTCTAAGGACAACACGGTCTAGACATCACTATAATAAGTGAACCGATGGTAAGGTTTGAGATGCAATACTTATCCTAAAAACTATTTAGGAAATGCAAAAAAGATTAGGTTCCAGCTGTGGTTATGGTGGTTGCAGAACAATGTGTAGAGGGTGTCCAGATGAACTAGGAAACATTTTTGTTGAAATGATTCTTGATTGAATGTGAGGAAGCACAAGACAAGGGGACATAATTCCACTACTCTTGGTTATTGATCCTAATCATGATAGCATCCTAGAGAGAGCCAAACAACAATAGTTTTTTGGGCTTGAAGGAGAGGCCTTGTTTAGCCACACACTATTGGAACCTATGGTACACTACACATAAGGTGCATCAAATGGACACTCATGTTGCATTTTATATCTACAAGGAAGTTATCTAATATAGTATAGAAAATACCCCATGTATACTACCTCAGGTAGTCGAGGCCTACTAGGAGGTGGCACAGTTTAAGGCAGGGAACCACCACATGTACGATTAGGTGAATAAATACTCAGACCAATAGTGGTTTCCTACACAATACAAAATGATAGATGAGGAGTTGGGAAATATCACGGATGATTGGGATGATGAATGGAATATTCCATTGACAGAAACAAAGACACCAATGCATCCTAACCCAAAAGTATATGACATCAATGAGGAGGAACATGAAGAAGAAAGGGAACATAAAAAATGAAGGGGACATAGGATCCATCGTTGTTGCTAACACCATGCAATGACCACAAGAGAAAAGATCTAGAGACAGGAAGATCCAGATATAAACGTCCCAAGCGTAGAGCCATTATGGAAGTATCTATTCAGGCACTAATAGAGGAATACTTGGAGAATATCGATGACCAGGTAAAACAAGACATTGACTATGCATTTCAATGTGAAGTAAAATAACATGAAGAAATGAACAAACAAATGTAGGCACAGATGGAAGAATCATGACAGTTGTTAGAAGCCGCAAATAGCGCACCAGGAAAAAAAACATAAGAGGAACCAACAACCAACACAACCAAGACTAGAGAGGTCAAACCAACAATATCCCAGTTCTTGGCAGTCATAGGGGAGAGAAGGATAAAAATCTAGCACTAGGGGCATTCAAGTTTCCCATGAATGAGATACAAGAGCAGGTGAGGGAATTGAGTCACATAGAACTAGTGTTATCTCAACTGCCAATGGATTTGTTGTAGGATCTATAGATGGATGCAACACAAGAGTTGAACATACTCACCAAGAATAAATCTACTGAACTATTAAAGATTGCAGCAACAAATGTGGCCTTAGAGACAAAATACAACCAAGTCAAAAAATAGAGGGATGAGGATGCGTAGAAATTAGAACGAATGCAACAAGAATTCGAGTGATTCTATCAAGAACTAACAAAAGTGTAGGATGAGAAGGAGGCCCTGGTGGAAGAGCAGATTACTAATATAAGTGAATCCATTCAGGGCTTCCAAACATTCATAGTGGATCTAGAAGCACACATAACACAAAGTACACCACCTAAAGAGAGTGAGACAAGGAAGAAAATTGTGACCACAATGGTCGAAAGCATAAAAAATATATAAGTAGAGTGTGTGTAGCTATACAAAAAAGATATGGGTGTTTGGAAACAATTGAATGAAGATAGGGTCCAATAGGAGATAATCCATAAGATCCAGACTGCGCAAGGAAAGGTGCAGAAATTACAAGCAACAATGGAAACATTGCTACTAGCATAGATGGTAACTATGATGAAAGAAAATAGAAATTTGTATTCATAAATGAATCATCTCATGGAGGAGTAGTAGTCCTATGCACAACAGATAGAAAATTTTCAAGAATAATCATATAGAGTGACAACGACCCTCACAAAGACTCAAGGAATATTCAAACATGTAGTTTAAGAAGGTGCAGGATCGCATGATAACCAAAACACTCGATCAAATTTTGTAGAAGGAACTGGAGGTCAAAAAAAAGGATGCAATATCCAAGGTGACCTTAGACACATTCATGGCACACTATAAACAAGCCTGAGTGGCTTGGGACGAGCTATAGGTGAGTGTTGGGGGTCTGTTGGAGAGGCATTTTGGATAAGTTGCAAGATTTTTTCCATGCGCCAAGAGGAAGTCAAAGGGAAAAAGGAATTCAAAAGATGGATATGGACCAGAGTTCACAATAAGAGAGGATGTCAAGGATGCGCGATGGATCAGTGTGTAGAAGGAGGAAAAGGTTATAAACTGTGGGGTTTGGGTAGATTTTGTCCACTTTTGTAACGGGTTTTGGGGGACACTTTTTCCACCTTTGTAAAGGGATTAGACATGTTTTTATGTATAAATATGTAAGAGATAGAAATATAGAGAGATAGAGTGTGATGGTGCATGTAAGTTCCGATTTCTTTTTGGTAAGGGAGTCGAGCGAAGGAAGAGATCTATAACATGTCTAAGGAGTGAACTCGCACTACATCAGAATGAATATGTAGGTTTTGGATGATATTATTGTTGCATATCTTGTAGCATAGTGTGCAGTTGTAAGAAGATATTAGTGAATAATATAAGAATCCAGTCATTGTGGACGTAGCCCAAGTTGGGTGAACCACGTAAATCTATTTTTTATGATGTGTTTGCAATATATGTTGTTTTTGCATTTATGATGAATGTATGGATCGCATATGATGTTGTAATGTGGAACATGGATTATTTTTTATAAAAAAGTAACTTTTAGCCACAAGAACTACGCACATAAGTAAAGGACTTGAATGATGCCTCACTTCCCCTCAGAACTGCAAAACCTTGGTTCCTACAACCCCTCTAGATGCCTCGAGTGAGACTTCACTTGCTCTACAGGTGATGTCAAAAGGGATGGTGTCTAAGGGTTTTGTTGGTAATTGAATGTTTAACCCCAGGTCTTCCCCCTGTGTGCCAAAAATGGTATAGGGGTAGAGAGAGACCACTCCTTTAAAGGTTTAGTTGGGTGGAAGTGTAGAGAGATTGATCTGTGTGGGGAGTAGGATGCACAAGTTTTTCTACACAACAATAATAATCAAATGGATAATTATTGATTAGACATTTTGGAGTACACAAGGTGTATTATGGAGGAGGTGGGAGTGTGCAATATGAGGGTGTGGAGAGATGGGTGGTGTTGGGTTCTCTGCACTAAAGAAAAAGATAAAAAATAATCATCATGTTGGCCTATGTGGAACACGACTTGTACAAGTGATTTTTATTGGATCATTATATTATTTTTCATCTATATTAGTACTTTTTGGGAGGACAATTTGGAGGAGTTAGCTTGCAGGGCCATTTTGGCAGCTAGTCCAAATTTGGAAATTTGGGTCAAAAACATAGTATGAAATCTTCCATAGCCATTTTAAGGAATCAAACATCACTTTTTTATGGACCAGATATTATTATAAATAACAATTTTATATTACCCACATCGATACCTTTCCAACAATGCAATAATTTCCTCAATTGTAGTTTATATGGGAAAGTTATGCCTCCCGCAAGCTGACCTACCATATTGATCACCATGGTGGGAGTGGATGCCACGCCAACCTCCATTTCTTAAATGTGTGGGGATAGCCACACAGTGGATTTTATAGAACACTCTATAATTTCCAAACTTGATCACTAATTGAGGGTTGAGGAATTCCATACCCTAACCCTAGATGGTCATTGGGCTATGTTAAATATTGAGCAACTAGGAAGAGAAGGGTCTTGACGATTAAATTGTCAACGAAGTTTTCCCCACAAAGTGTTTCTAAGGCCTATTATTATAAAAGATAAATAATACTAGTAGGTGCGACCCCCTTGAACTATTGAAGATCAGATCTATTCATATTTGATGTTGTGATGATGTGCGACACGACCTACATGGTTGATACGATCTTGTTGTTATTGGCTATGATTTGAGCTTATGAAGTGTTGGTTATTTATGTTACTATGGCCTATGCTATTCATTGATATCATTGTTATCTATTCTTATGACACCTACACAACAAACATGTTAGTGAAAATACATAAAAGGCAGTTTGGAGGAAGGTAAAAATACTATAACAAATGCAAAAGAAAAGGGATATAATTATGTAATTTTACCACATACATGAAAGATAGTTGAAAAAACAAAAACAAAGAAACAATGCAACAATTGCAAGGAGAAGAATTTGAGCTATGTTGTACTACATCCATGAAAGATTAATTTTTTTTTGGTTAAATCCTATCTAGAAAGTAATGGCTATGTGATTTAATTGAGTTATATTGGTAATATGAATATGGTATATTTAGATGGATGGTATGTTGGTGGCACATTTGACAAGGTAATGGACGTTAATAGCTATGCGATTTTGTTTGAGTTACATAGTTGATATACTTGGTGATTATTTTATGGCATGAGTTGATATGGATCATGCTATTAGTTTTAATGGTTGATGGTTTCGATACATAGTCTAATTAATCAAGTTAATGGATTATTGGTTGGCTTGTACTAGTGACTTAATTGACTATGGGTGGAGGTGACGTGCATTTACTACATGTCACGTTTACTCCTTCCGTTGGCTGCCACCCTAGTCGGGCTATTGTGCAATCTTGTTGCTATGGTTATGCTCCGTTTTCTTAGCAGAGGAGAACCGCTCGACCATATCACGTTTTAAGGAGTTCGATTACAGGTATGTCTTTTTTTGGCCATTCATGAGTCTGCTTTGTTATGAAATGATTAACGGATTTGGTGTATTGGTTTGTGTTTTCCTTAAGTATTGCAACTGTGTAAAATTGTGTTCTTGGAACGAAGCGTTGATGGTTCTTTCTACAATAATCTTGAATTCATAGAAGTTAATTGTCATCCTGGGTGTTATCAACCATAAGGGCTCTTTGTTATCCTTGCTGGTTTAGTTGGAGGCTTTTTGTTTGGTTTTTGGTGGATAGACATCCTCACACATTCATCACTACATCTAGTCTTTGGTTTTTGTAAGTTTAATGGTTGACGATACTCTGTGTCACTGGGTTTGTTCACTTGAGCATTGGTTTTTTTCCACCACTAAAGTGTCGTGCAGTGGGTTTTGTTTGTTAAGTTCTCGGCCCTGTCTTCACTTCAACGTTGTGGTTGTTTGACTGGAGAATCACGAGGGTTATACCCTGTGTGTCTTAAGTATCGTAAATGGCCGAGTTGGAGTCTCGCTCCTCTGTTATTGATCCATGTCATGGTATTTGTTACCTGTCCACGAATGAGTCGTGGTTATCTCTGTGTATGCACTGTTGGCCTCAGAGGTTTCACCATTACAAGAAGTTATCTTTGTTCTTCCTGTGTTGGCCATAGAATAAACCCTTATCCCTCTAGTCTGAAGGTTGATAGATAAGACCGGCCTATCCTGTCAGGTTTACTACTTGGTTATTGTTGGATGGTTGTATTTTTTCGACTAATTTGAGTACAGGCTCGCCCATTTGGTCATGTGCCAGTCATGTTGGTTTGGTATCTAGTAATGGCCTCTGTTATAAAAATGGTAAAACCTGTGTGGTTAATTGCACAATTCAAAAGACACAGTCACTCTCTTTATGTTTAATAACTCAGTATTGTTGATTGAGAGGGCCACTGCCCCGATTCAAATTGATGTGTGGGTATGCATAGTTTTCATAGCTTGTTAGATCGATCAATTTTTACGACAGTGGTGAATTGGTTGGTTGATACAAAGTCACTGATATTTTTTCACTAAGGATTATTTGGATGTTTTATCTAGCATTGGTTACAATTGCTTAATCTTTCTCATGCATACCGCATTGTGTGTGTGGTGTTTCTACACAATGAAATAATGGTCAATGTAACCGTTAGTTCCTTTTGGGGCCGAATGATTATTGAAACTGGGATGATGGTAGAAACTACATCCACTATATGCTTATGATTGTTTGATTGTATAAGCCCGAGTTTTACACAGCATAGTTGATTACAATTTGACTAAATCGAAGCAATATTGTATTAGATTGATGGTTTAGCATGATGGGTTGAGTTATTACTTTGACTCTGTGTTTGATTTTGTAAAATGGAGATGTTGCATTGTGGTTTTTTTTTGTTTGCGCACTGTGTATAATATGGATAGCTTGGGTTCCACACTCAAAAATAGTCACAGAGTTTTAAGCATGATTATGTGGAAATCTAGTTATTTGTTTTATGAAGATATGCATGTTGTTGATACCTCATCGTGTTGGATGGATGGCCAAACTTTTTAGAGTCACATAGAATTGGGCTTATACACTGACATAATTACACTTGCATGATTGAATTATTTTGTGCACAACTTGTGTTGGAATGGTGGTTGTTGTCTGTCTGTTTAGATGTCAATTCGGGTTTTGCAATTTAATCTGGATTATTGGGCTTACTGCCTCCATATATGTTTAACGAATATCATTGCATTCTAAATGAAAGGCCTGATTGCAGTGATAGTATGATTTAATTTTTACTTTGGAAACATGACTTTTGGGTGTATTTGTTGATTGAAGTAAGGTGTGGGAAGTAGTTGATTATGATGGTTAACAGAGTGGAAATGGTTACTATTTGAGAATTGTTATAATATGCAAAGTGTATAAATGAAAGGAATAAAAATCCTTTACAGATTGTGTGAAATGCATACTATCTTTTGATGGAACTGTGTTCGACATTTGATTATGAACAATGAACTTGTTAAATACATAGTAATTGTTATTTGGTTACAATGATTGTTGGTTAGTGCATATCCTTTCACAGAATTTTTTATAGATCACTTAATTAATTTCAAGAATAGTAATCACTCTTCTTCCCTTCCATTATTTCATTTTCCTCTAAATACAAATCTCGTCGCCTTCCCATATTCATTTTTCACTCCCTGTTTTGAGATTGATTACAGTCAAGAGAATTTTGGTGTTAAAGCAGTTGAAAGTGGAAGTGTCTTGTTTGGATTATAGTGATGTTTTATTGGTTTACTTTACCGTTGATTGTTGTTTTCATTTAGTAGTAACCATGTTCTTTCCCCCCTCATTATATCATGTTTCGCTCAATACAAACACCTCACATATCCCATAACCCTTTTTCACCCCCTGCTAATTGATAAACAGTAAAACCATTTGTATGGATTGGATTGCATAAGTCTGATACATTGTTGAGCCAAATATATTTCATATTTTTAAGAGTTGTCATGTATGGTTATTTAAAAGACTATTTTCTAATCAATCATACATGCAGGAATGAGTTTTTTCAGTCAAGGTATCCATGGCTGAGGAAACAGAGGTAGAGGTAATTGAAACAGAGGCCCAAGAAGGCCAAGGTTCTCCACACATTTTGATGCTGATTCACAAGAGCTTGGCCAATTGTTTCAGATCGGATTATTCAATTGGATTGGGCAGGGAGTAGTCCAACCTAGGCCTGAAAGGCCTCCTTTCCAAGTCCTGCAAGCCCCCGGTATCCCTGTATATCCTCATGTCTCATTGTAACCCGAGGTTCTTGAAAATGATGGATGGCAGGAGATTGTCGATTCGACAGTCTCCCAACATAGTGGGTGGCCCAACTTGTCCTTGCCTGCTCCTCCACCTATTAAACCCATTGTACAATCTTCCCTTGACCACTCGCCAGTGCAATCCTCCCATGCTAGAAAGATATTGAAAACTGAGGCCCGCCATGGCCTTGACAAGGGAAAATCCATTGTTTCCCCTTCCTCACCCTCCAATGCCTCTAACAAATCCATGTATTCCTGGATGCATTTGAGGGACGCTTGTTCCCACATGATCAACAAGATTAGTCCTAAAGGATATGCACAACCAAAGTCAAATTCAAGAAAATTGAAGGGTGACAACAACAATCAAGGAAAGATTGCATCACAAAGTGGAAAATATGGATTTTAAGTTTTATTTTATCTATTGTTTTATGACAGTTGACTTCATGTATCTTTGGACAACACATTTATTTTGGATATATGAGTAATATTTTTGGAAATAATGTCAAATATCATGAGCTAAATTTTCAAATGGAATATTTGGATGGAATTCACAAGGAGGTGTGTTTTGATTGACTAATAGTTATGTTATGATTGTTATAATTGTTATGAGATAAGGGGAGTCAGAAGGGGTCGCACCTACTAGTTATTATTTATTTATGACCTTTATTATGATTATTACTTTTCCCCCTAACTAAAGTTGGTTGAGTCTTTTAATTAACTTAACTAATAAGTTGGTTCAACTACTTCAACCAATATTGAATTGTTTAAAAGAAAAAGGAAATCGATGAACAAAGAGAGGATAGAAGCAGAAGCATACTAAGGTTTGCTCCTTGATTTTATGTTGAGATAGTTCAGTTTTCATTCATTAATTTATTCATCACAAGCCTAATTCTCTTTTATGATAATAGGGTCTTATTGTAGACAACAATATTTAGGGTTGAATCACATCATTCATACACTTGTCTTTCAGAGGTGTTGGTCTATCTTTGTTAGTTTGTGTAGACTTGTTTGTTTGTGAATTAATTTTCATGACTGACAAAGGCTATTGTGCAGAGTCGAGTGGGAAACAATATATGGAAATATGATCCATCTTTTAGAGTTCAGTTTTTGTTTTTTGTCAGAGGTCCTTTTGTATGTTCTATCGGGGATGTCTAAGTTTGACTTTGGTCCAAAATTTCTGCATGAGATTTTGTAAAGAAAAGGACTCTTTGGTGAATTTGAATGAAATAAAGGATTTATTTATATATCATCTGTATTGATTATCATCTTGGTGACTTTACTTCTATCTTTACATTTATTTCAGCAATTGATATGTTTAGAAAATTACATAAAAAATAAATTTCCAACAAGGTTTTTGTTGATAAAAGACTAGCCTAAGCACTCGTAATTAATACTTGTGAGTTAGGATGTTATTTTTGTTGGATATAAACATAGGGTGATATTCCCGTCTAATTTTCTCTAGCCAAGAAAAGTCTGAAAATGCTTGAGTAAGATCATTTTATATCTTTTCCTCAACATTTATTTGGCGACCATACTGGGGAGATCTTCGATATCTCTCTGGTTAATTTTTATACTCGATTTTCATCGATACATCTTTCTTTTCTGATATTGATCCTTTGACTATTTTATTCTTAATGACTGTTCTTGTTGTAAGGCAGCCCAATATTAAGCCTGTCCTTCAAGATCAGACCAACATTGCTTTGAATCTGTTTAATACCATTTTAGGCACTGCCAACACCTGTGTTGAGCTTAACCATTCTTTGGCACCAATTGAACGAGATATTAGTGCTCAAGAACAATTGGAAGCTAGACGTAGACAACCTAGAAATCAACAGTAACCATTGTTTTTCTTCAAGTTTTGTCCTTTCTTTCATGTCCCTAGATTCTCATGCTTCTAGAAGAAGAAGAGGTTTGTCACCTAAAATCAATCCTATTGCTGAAATAGGAAGAAATAACATTGTGTTATCTACACAACAAAGTACTCTAAGGAGAAATTTATCTGATTCATCCAACTCGTCTTTCTTTCCCTCATCTATCACTCACAAGATGGCATCTAGTGGTGTCTTTGGTGCCACTGGAAGTGCTCCATATTCTCAATCCTCATCATCGTCAGTGATTGGTAGATTATATAGCCACCATATCCCTGTCCAATCCTCTACAAACCTCACCAAAGTCATTAAAAAGTATGGGATTTTCAATTCAAGGAAGATGCCACAACCACACCGTGGAATGTGTCCTCTCCTCTTAACCTAGCACCTTCTACTCATCCACTTCCGAAGTTTAAAGAGAACTTGCCTAAGTTTTCAGGAAATAACATTGTTAGTACAAACGAACACCTGGTGGAATTTTCTAATGCTTTTCATAATATAGGGGCCAACGACAATGACACTTGCATGCATTTGTTCGTCAATTCCTTGGAAGGAAAGGCTGCGGCCGATTTCTTTGACCTTCGTCCTAAGATTCTATCTACTTGGGAGGAGTTAATCTATTGGTTCTGATCCACTTATGGGAAATCCAAAAGCCCCACTGAGAAGTTAAGGGAATACAATAACGTCACCTATAAGGAGGGTGAGACCATCAAGTCTTTCAACTTGTGTTTCACCAAGTTATAATACCAAATCACTGAAATTATCCACCCTCAGAACCAAGCCTCTTTCGTGCATTACTAGAATGCATTGCCATCACCCTACCGTCATAGGCTTGAGGAAAAATACATTGATAATATCGGTTCCTCTATGCATACTTGTTCAGAGTATGAAGAACAGCTTGAAAGAACTGGTCTTCCCCAGGGAGAATTAGTTAGACAGACAGACATGTCCACCCACTTGTAGCTAGTACAAGATATGAAAAATTTCATGATAACATTCGAGCTAAAGGGCACTGTAATTTCCTCGACCATCAACCCACTAGTCGAGCAACGCTACTACGCGAAAACATTCTCATACTTATATAGTATGCATTAAATGTGGTTAAATGGATTAATAGAGTAATCATATAATTACTGCTAACATACATAATTAATGGAATCAACAGTAAATATCATCACAACAGAATACATGATAATATTGTTAGCATCCCAGACATGCATTTTAATTGAAATTAAACACATGCATATACTTATCTTTGAAACTGTAGTAACTCCACCAACCACGTGCAAAATTTCCACTAACCTCCCATCCTTAGACCTCACTACTCATCACGCTCAATAGTGGGTCACCCCCGAGATGGGACTAAGCTCCACCCAAGGTAAGGGAATCCTAGACTAGGCTGAGGTTACAGGAAATATGCACAAAGCAATCAGAAGGATTCTCCCCAAGAGCCTTCTTATGCCCACTACTCACAGACTCTCATTCCCCACATGTCTATTCCACCCGGGAGTATACACCTTCACAAGCATAGTCCATCGGTGCTTCACCTCCTCTATGGGCCTTGGAAACAGGTCAGATCAAGAATTCTCATAGCTCCGTAGCTGGTGCTGGACTCTCTATGGAAGAAACCCACTCCCCAGAAGACTCCCTCACCTGGAGAGAGTTTGTCACAGGCCTGGAAACCTGTCTCTTCTACCACAGGCCTGAAAACCTAGTTCTTCCACCAATACCCAATTCGATTCCCGCAAGTTCAAGATAACAACAATGACATCAGCATTTGGTCAACTCATAGGTGACAACAATAACAACAGTTTTCGGCTAACTCATGGGTGACAAGAACAACAGGAAAACTGGGTGTGTAAACAGGAAACGACAACAGGCCACTAAAAAACAACATGGTTCAGGTAACACTCGGTTGTAGGATGCATGACAAGCAATTCACGTAGAGGTTGTATTGGTTCCTTAAGAAAACATCACATGATTTGGTTTTTAGAGTTGCATGAGGCTTACAGAACTCAGACACAGAGATCCCTCCCTTCAGACAGGGGGTGGCCGAATGGAGGAATAACCCCCCTCTCATCTCAATTATTCTGCTAAATTGCATGTTCCTGGGCCGACACATGTCTCCCATGAGGCTACATGTTCTCCATCAACATGCGTTCCATTTTTGCACACATTTCCCTTCCAGGAACTTAGGATAAAAACATACATTTCACATAAATTTTGGAATAATAATAAATTATTAATCCTAAGGATTTAATCCCCTAAGCTTATCCCCTAGGATCAACACTTATCCTCTCTTCCCAAAATTTCATCCCCTTTTCCTTTACCCACCTTGTGGAATCTTAGTCCCCCATCACTCTTTCTTCGTGGTCAGTCTGCATGCAGTGATGTTTAATCTTTATTAATGTTTTGCATATTACATATACAAAAACAGGCTCCTGGTCTTTAACACTTAGGCTCCCCATGCTAATAAACACATAAGCCCACCAACTTATCAATACTTGTCTCACCAACCTACAAAACATGATTACAATTCATAATATAACTAGGGCACTACCAAGGGATATTACAATCCCCTCCCCTTATTTTTTCATTGTCCTCAGTGAAACTCTTTACACAACATCAACACACCTTTCAAAATCTTCAAAAAGGTGTGGGTATTCTGCTCGCATAGCATCCTCATGCTCCCATGTCATGTCCTCAGGACTGTATTAGGTCCACTTTACCTTTACAAGCCCTATGGCTCAATTCCAGAGTTGTTTTCTTTTCCGGTCCAATATGTGCACATGATGCACTTACAAGACACCTTCTTATTCCACGTGAATCACATTCCAATCAATTACATAATTAGCATTAGGTAAATATTTCTTAAGCAATGAAACATGAAACACATTATGTACATTCATGGATGCAGATAATGCATGTATATATGCAACTAGCCCAATCCTTTCTAGGATTTCAAATGGCCCACAAAATCTGGCTGCCAACTTGGTGTAGTTTCCCAGCTTTAGGGAACATCTATTGGATTTTACTTTCAGGAAAAGATTACCACCCACTTTAAAATCTCTATGGATTCTGTTCTTATCAGCATAATGTTTCTTCCCGTCTTGGGCAACCTTTAAATTCTGCTTTATTTTTAGCATTTGTTCTTCCATTTCCTTGAGCAACTCTAGCCCAACTACTACCCTATTAGTTGGATTATCCCAACTTACTGGAGTATTGCAGTTCCTACCATAAAGTGCTTCAAATGGGCTCATCTTCAAGGATGATTGATGCCCATTATTGTAGGCAAATTCTACCAAGTGCAGGTAGTCTCCCCATTTTGATGGTTTTTCCATCACATACATCCTTAGAATGTCTTCTATTACTCTATTCACCCTCTCTGTCTTCCCATCATACTTAGGATGATAAGTTGTGCTAAAGTTCATATTCGTTCTGAATCCTTTGAACAACCCCTTCCAGAAATTTGAGGTAAATTTCAGGTCTCTGTCAGACACAATTGTCTTAGGGATTCTATGCAATCGTGCAATCATGAGTAGTCTTTAATGGAAATAAATGGGCAGCTTTTGTAAGCCTGTCCACCACCACCATAATTGAATCATGTTTCTTTCTTGTTCTCAGAAATCCTGTGATGAAATCCATTGTCACTACTTCCCACTTCCACTCAAGAATGTGTAAAGGTTGTAGCAACCCTGTTGGGTGCCTATGATAAGCTTTAACCTTCTATCACTCCATACAGCTGGTGATGTATTCAACAATCTCTTTCTTCATACCTGGCCAAAATTAATGGCTCTTGACTGCTGCCACAATTTTCTGATATCCAGGGTGCCCTGCACAAGACACATTATTCATTTCATGCAAAATCATACATTTCAAGTCCTGGACATTAGGTACATAAATTTTATTCTTGTACAGAAGTATTCCATCAGTTTCCAATTTATAACTCTCCCCTTTCTGTGGCATCTTACCTTGTTGTAGCTTTGCTACTAAATCCCTGTACTACAAATTTGTATTTGCAGCCTCCAAAATTCTTCTTGTAATATCAGTTCGGTACATGCTAATGGTTGGAGCATGTAATTCATGCACTCTCTTGTTAAGTGCATCAACCACTTTATTTTCCTTCCCCTTGATATGCTTGATATAAAAATTATAATCACAGAGAAACTCCAGCCACCTACTCTGTCTAGTGTTCAAGGTTGGTTGACTAGACAAGTAATTCAGAACATTATGGTCTGTTCCTAGCTCGAACCTCCTTCCCATGAGGTAGTGTCTCCATTTCATTAGAGCATGTACTATGGCTGCCAAATCCAGATCATGAGTTCCATAGTCCCTTTCGTGCTCTTTCAAATTTCTAGATTCATAAAAAATTACGAATCCATCCTGACTGAGGACCCCTCCCGGCCCTTCTTTGCACGCATCAGTGCACACCATGAAATCTTCGTTTGGATATGCAATACTCAATATTGGAGCACTGGTTATCAATTGCTTCAATTGCTGGAAGATTTTCTCGCAATCCTTTTTCCATTGAAACTTCTTCTCCTTCCTTTGGAAGGAAGTGATAGGGTGAGCTATCCTCGAGAACCCTGTGATAAACCTTCTCTAATATCCAACTAATCCCACAAAGTATCTAACTTCTATCACATTATTTGGCATTAATAATTCCTTAATGGCCTCAATATTCTCAGGATCTACAACTATCCCATCCTTCAAAATAATATGCCATAGGTAATGGACCTTCTTTTGATAAAACGAGCACTTTCTCAACTTGGCATACAGTTGGTGCTCTCTTAGCACCTACAACACCATCCTAAGATGTTGTTCATGCTCTTCCTTCGACTTGGAATACACGAGAATGTCATCTAGGAAAAATATGATGAAATTTTCTAGATAGCCCCTGAATACGCCATTCATCAGGCACATAAAAAAAGAGAGTGTGTTTGACAACCAAAATGAAAATATCTTCACATCCTTCAACTAATCGAAGAAGTCATCGATCCTTGATAGAGGATACTTGTTCTTAATAGTTACTTTGTTTAATTTTCTGAAATCAATACACAATCTCAGCGTTTTGTCCTTCTTCTTCATGAACAGGACCAAGGATCCCCAAGGTGACACACTTGGGCATATGTACCCCTTCTTCAAAAGATATTCAAGTTGCAATTGCAACTCTTTCAGCTTCGACGTACTCATTCTATAAGGATCTTTTGACACTGGAGCTGCTCCAGGCATCAAGTTTACAGAGAAATCAATATCTCTCTTAGGGGGTAATCCGAGTACTTCTCGAAAGACATCTACAAACTCCTTTAGCACTACATGATCTCCCATACTTGACACCTTATCCTTAGGTGTTTTCTCCACATGGGATGCAAATAATTGGTATCCTTTTCTGTAGCACTTCTTCAGCTTCATTGCTGAGATTTCTCTGATAACAACAACTCTGGGAATTCCTTGGACTATTTTTCGATTCCCTTCCTCATCCAGGCAAGTGAATGCCTTTTTACGACAGTACTACATGGCATGGTGCTGGTCCAACCAATCCATCCCAATTAGATAGTCATAAGAACCTAAAGGTAGAACATTCAATTAATCCTTTGTGCTCAGTCCCTTCATATACACTGGACAAGACTTAACTATCTCAGTGACTTTTCTTTTGGTTCCTGTAGCCAACTACACTAACCAAGACTTTTCATGTTTTCTTCTTGACAAATGAAAACTTTCCACCACTCTAGGATCTACATAACTATGGCTAGCCCCTGAATCAATTAAAATAGAAAATGGTTGGTTGTTAATCATACCTTCTACTTCAATCACGTGCGATTGAAATTCAGATTGCTTGTTGTCCAGGGATTCATAGATCCTTGGCATTCTACTGCCCATTTTGTCCACTATTTCGGCTTGCTGAACATTATGGACAACTCTCACTTTGCCATTTTTGTGGGGACAATCTCTGTACTTATGGTTTCCCTGACAGACCCAACACTGAATGGGCATCTTTCTTGGCCTTTGTTCCCCTACTTCAACCATTCTCAACTCTCTAAATGATGGTTTTCCTTGAGGATTGTTCTTGAAAAAGGGAGGTTTGTTTCCCTTCTGCCTCTGTTCTTTCTTGAACTTCCTCTAGTCATCCCAATCCTTCTGAAAGGTAGGCTTTTATATCTAATTCTCGTATAAGAATTTCTCTCTTCTTATTGTTTCTTCCATGGTTTTTGGGTCATCATACTGGATCTTGTCACCAATGGAAGGTGGAAGTCCACTCAGATACCTTTGAATATTGACATTTTCGTCTTTGATGAATGGAACATACTTCAACAATTCCAAAAACCTACGTTCATACTCATCAATGGTCATGCTGCCTAGCTTGAGTTCAAAGAACTCCTTCATCTTTTTGTCATAATATCTCTTAGTCAAATAATTCTTCTCAAAATACCTCTTGAATTCCTTCCAAGTGATATCTTTATCTCTAATGTGTTGCACCTGCACAAGTTGAACCCACCAAATGGATGCTTTCCCTTTCAGTTGATACATAGTAATTCTTCCTTCCGCATGAGAGGAATAATTCTATAGTTGGAAGTATTTCCTCATACCAAGAAAACATCTTTTGGCATCTTCCTCCTTTTGATGTTCTCCATCAAACGTAGGAGGATTAATATTGTTCATCTCTCCCTTCAATTCATCCACTCCAGATCTCCTGTGCTTTCTGGTAGGAGATGGGCTTGAACTATTGTGTGTCTTTCTCGTGGAGAGACCTTGGGAGTCATGATGGTTTATACCCACACTTATTGACATTCTTCCCTCAGAATTCTAGTGACTCCCTGTTCTACTTGAGTCACTCTCCTTATCCAACTTCTTTCCTATTCTCTCCAAACTCTTTAACAATTTTATGTTGAATTCTCCTTGTTTTTCCTGATCTTTTCTGAGATTTATGCTATCTTCTCGACGAGTTTGGGCATATTTTTGAAATCCTTCAATGATATTCCTTATGTTTCCTTCCTTATCTATCTGTTCTCCATGGCCATTGGAGTTCGACCCTTCAACTCCCAAATGAACATCCATTCCTTTTGCTTCATTCTCGGAATTGGAAGTAGTCCGTTCCCTTTCCATTTCTTTTGTGCTTAGTGGCAATTCTATTTAGTTCCGGTGCTCGTTGAACTTTTGCATCACAATGTGTAAAAAAATGGAATTTTTGAGGTCATTTTTCCTTAACAAAGTCCACGACATTCATAAACAACTTGCTTCAAGAAAATGTTTAATTTCCATGAATTTTTCGAGCTCTTATCGGCTCTGTAGTGCACTCAGGCCTTAGCCCTTTTCTCTGAGTTTCCCAACCCACATGACCATGGTTTGTGACCAAGCGCTATATCTCAAGGTTATCTAATCTAAAATTCAGGGTTTCAGGTTTCAAGGTTTCAGGATTTCGGTCCTGGAGGCTCTCACACTCGCTTCGCTCTCCAACTCCCAACTTCCGAACTTCCACACTTTCTAACCATCGGGCCCATAACATAACTATCACCAACCATGGTGGTGACACGTGGTTTACTTAATAAGGTCCACATTACCTAAGGTGATGCCATCCGGACCCACTGTGTCTACTTTTCCTTCATGGACCACTGGCACATGGCACACATCCCATGGGTTCATATCCATACAAGTGATGTCAACCCAACCCACTACTTCAACTCTTTGGGATTTTGTGATTTCGGGTTTTGGGAGTTTGTGCATCAGCACATCCCACTTCTCCCAACAGTCAAACTCCTAAAATTACTCTCTTCTCTTCTGCTCCATCCAATGGACAAGATCTTTTTCCCATATCTACGGTGTATATCTTCTCGGGACTTCGGAGTTTCAGGTCTCGGGGTTTTGTGTCTCAGCGCACCCCACTTTTCTTAACACTCAAACTCCCGAAAGGCTTCTCGGATATCCTCCCGACACCTTCTCCGAATATAATGGTCGTAAAGGTTTTTCCTTTCTTTTCTAACAGATCCTACGACTCCAACACCCCAAGTGTTGAGTGCCCTCACTCTCTGTGGTCAAATGCCACATCGGATGTGGTTTTATTTCACCGCTACTCTCTTGAGCTTTGTACATGACCAAGTAACCCGTTGGCACTCATACATTATAAGGTTCAAAATTAGTCCTCCAGACACAATTTCCTATAGAAACCCGTGGTCCAAATACCACTTACCTAGCCCATCTAGGCTTAGCGTTGAGACCTTGGGCTCTGATACCATATTGTAACATCCCCGACCATCAACCCACTAGCCGGGCAACACTACTATGCAATAATATTCTCATACTTATATAGTATGCATTAAATGTTGTTAAATGGATTAACAAAGTAATCATATAAATACTGCTAAAATACATAATTAATGGAATGAACAGTAAATAGCATCGCAATGGAATACTTGATAATATTGCAAGCATCGCAGACATTCATTTTACTTGAAATTAAACACATGCATATATTTATCTTTGAAACTGTAGTAACTCCACCAACCACGCGCAGACTTTCCATGTTCCTCCCAGCCTTAGACCTCACTGCTCATCACGCTCAATAGTGGGTCACCCCCGAGCTGGGACTAAGCTCCACCTAAGGTAAGGGAATCCTAGACTAGGTTGAGGTTATAGGAAAACTGCACAGAGCAATCGAAAGTATTCTCCCCAGGATCCTTCTTACGCCCACTACTCACAAACTCTCATTCCCCACATGCTTTTTCTTCCCTGGAGTATAAACCTTCACAAGAACAGTCCATCGATGCTTCACCTCCCCTTTGGGCCTTGACAACAAGATGGATCAGGAATTCTCAAAGCTCTGTAGCTAGTTTTGAACTCTCTTTGGAAGAAACCCACTCCCCAGTAGACTCCCTTAGCTAGAGAGAGTTGCTCACAGGCCTGAAAACCTGTCTCTTCTACCACGGGCCTGACAACCCGGTTCTTCCACCAGTACCCAATTTGATTCACACAAGTTCAAGATAACAGCAACGCTGTCAGCGTTTGGTCAACTCATAGGTGACAACAACAATAACAACTTTCAGCTAACTCACAGGTGAAAGCAACAACAACAACTTTCGGCTAACTCACATGTGACAACAACAATAGGAAAACGGGGTGTGTAAACAGGAAATGACAACATGCCACTAAAACAAAACACGGTTCAGGTAACACTTGGTTGTAGGATGTGTG
Organism: Picea sitchensis; assembly: GCA_010110895.2. Taxonomy (NCBI): domain Eukaryota; kingdom Viridiplantae; phylum Streptophyta; class Pinopsida; order Pinales; family Pinaceae; genus Picea; species Picea sitchensis. The sequence continues at coordinate 91,094 of SNQJ01S0007855.1, read as the reverse complement.
ACAAGAAATTCACGTAGAGGTTGTATTGGTTCCTCAAGAAAACATCACAAGCTTCGGTTTTCAGAGTTGTGTGAGGCTTACAGAAATCATACGCAAAGATCCCTCCCTTCAGATAGTGAGCGACTGAATGGAGGACTAACCCCTCTCTCAGCTCAATTCTTCCACTAAATTGCATGTGCCTTGGCCGACACATGTCACCCATGAGGCTGCATGCACTCCATCAACATGCATTCCCTTTTTTCACACGTTTCCCTGACAGGAACTTAGGATAAAAACATACATTTCACATAACTTTTGGAATAATAATGAATTTTTATTCCTAAGTACTTAACTCCCTAGGATTATCCCCTAGGCTTGACACTTATCCTCTTTTTGAAACATTTCAACGCCTTTTCCCTTACCCACCTCATGGAAGCTTCATCCCCCATCACTTTTTCTTTGTGGTCGTTCTTCACGTAGCAATGTTTAATATTTATTAATGTTCTTCATATTACATATACAAAAACAGGCTCTTGGCCTTTGACACTTAGGCTCTCGGGCCTAATAAACACATAATCCCACCAGCTTATAAATACTCGGCTCACCATCCTACAAAACATGATTAAAATTCATAATATAACTGGGGCACTACTGGGGGATATTACAGGCACAATCTCCCCTCTCACCCCTGGAGCTTCATCTTCTTCTGCATGCCCCTTTAGAAATATGGTTGAGAACAATTGTCAGCCTAAATCTATCCTGCCTCAGAGTTGGTGTAAATTTTGTGAGGAACACCATGAGGAAACCACATGTGAGGTAAAGAAGAGTGCCTGAGATAAGATATTGGTAAAATACCAGAATCTACTATCGTTTTCCTAGAATTTGCAGAGCCAGAGGATTTCATGGTGATAAACACTAGGAACAAAGCCTACGCTTGCTAGGGAAAATTTAATTCTCCCCATAGTTCTTATACCTCAAAATTATCCTCACCCACTGCTACTCCCCAGGTTCCTAAAGTTCATGACAGTCAAGGAATCATTCCCCCTCTCCCCTCTTCCAAATATAATATCTTAAATCAGTTTCCCAACATGAAGGCATATGCAACTCTTCTAGACATGGTTGTCATCCCTGAACAACAGATGAATATGAAACAATTCATGGAAGGAAATGATTATGTTGTATCCAACCTTTCCGAAGAGGATTCTTCTGTAAGTAAAGTAGGTGTACATAAATTTATATACCCTATAAAAAATCCCCCTTTTTATACTTCTGTAAAGATCATAGATAAGATTGCCCATTGTTGCCTCATTGATGGTGGTTCAGGCCCAATTGTGATGTCGAAGATTATTATGGAAGAGCTAGGATTGTCTTGTAAAAATTAAAACACCAGAAGCATCCTCTCCTATAATATTCTACAACAAAGAACAATAGGCGAGATTAATGATGTGACCTTAGTTTTATGCGCTCATCCTGAGATAAGAACAACCCTCAACATTCAAGTGATTGATATACCTGTAAGAAATTACTCAATTATCTTGGGGAGAGATTGTCAAGCCTTAATAGGTGGATACCTTTCGGTCGACGAGACACATTTATCCATTCCTCAGAATGGTAAGAATATTATAGTCCTTAGAGAGGGAATAATTTCAACCTGCATATAGAGTGTTCCGCAATCTAGCGTAAACTATATCGAAGAGGACCTAGGAATGTATTCCATATTTGATGAAGAGGATAATATTCCTTTGGAAAGAATTGATTTAGATGATCATATGTGGCATATGAACTTTGATGGTTCACACTCTAATGAAGGTAATGGGGCTAGCATTATCTTGTTTTCCCCTGCAGGAAAAATTCATAATCTGTCTTACATGTTAGAGTTTTCTTGTACAAACAATGTTGCTGAATTCGAAGCTTTATTATTAGGAATTGAGAATGCCCTTAATCTTGGTTGTGGTCACCTTTCAGTTTTCAGAGATTCCAATCTTGTTGTGAACCTAATATGTAAGATATGCTCTTCTAGAAACAAGATGATGGAGCAATACACCCAAGATATTTGGGCACTTACCTCGAACCTTTTATCTTTCAACATCACTCGTATTAGAAGGGAGTTGAATTCAATGGTTGATTGGTTAGCTATCTTTGCAGCTTCTCTTAATCAACAAATTTTTCCTCACATGCCTGACTGTTCTTTTTAGTCTCTATATTGTTCATATATCCCTTGCAATGTAGGATCTCGGCAGGCCCTCCCTAACGATGAGAGAATTGGTGCTTCCATCCAAGATGAACCTTTTAAGCATGAGGAAATTATATCCATAGAAAAAAATGAGATTCCTAGGAGCTTGGCTCCTCTTGAGAGTTCATTTTCATCGAGTGATGTAGGCAATAAAGAAAAACAAAAAGAAGAGGAGTTACGAAAGAAGGTGGTTGAAACCATCTCCATGAACATTAGGACACCTGGATCTTCAATGAACGTTAAAATAAATTTCCAGTGTTTTGATAAAAAAGAGATGAGGTCTGCCAAGCTACTTGGTGGATTTAAAAATGTTTTTTCTTGGTTTAATGAGGATCTTCGTGGTTTTGATCCAGGTCTTATTCAGCGTACTATGAAACCAGATAGGCAAAAACAAGGACTTATTAACTCTACACTGAAAGCAACCTTTCGAAGGGAGTTGAGGGATTTCTTAAGGGTTGAAATGTTTTTTTTCAATCCACCCTGAATTATTTTTCAATTGGGAACTTGCCTCAAGGACCACTAATAACATTAGAACATGTATTAGTCTTGAAACTCTTAGGCAAACGATTATGAGAAATCCTTTCCCTCCTCTCAATATGGAAATGTTTCTGCAATAGGTTGTAGAGTCACAGTTAGGGCCCTTACTTGATAGTTTGTTTGGTTGCAAGAAAATCAAGGTAGAAGGGGCAGATGCTCACAAAACCACTCTTATCAGTTATTGTAGCACTATGTCTTACCAATGCCGGATTTCTAGATTACTTGATGTAGGTACTTATTTTAAGAGACCTATGCACATGACTTCCAATGAATTGGTTAGTCTCCATATCTATATTGATGATCTAATTGTCTGAATCAAGGGACTGATAATTACACCAGAATTCCAAGTGTTCAGTCCCTTCTAAATTTATTTTTTCTTAGAAACTAACTCTTACATTTTAAAGGATTTATAGAAGAAATCGTTTTCCTACAATGCTAACATCCCTTGCTTGAAATATTGCGAGGGACCAATGTGACAAGTTCTAATGTTGTCCGGATTTTCTGTATACTAGTAGCCTAGATCTGATTTAATTTTTTTTGTTCTTATTTTCCTATTGACTTCAGCTTTCTGAGTTAAAATGTTTTTGTTGTCTTCTTCATTTTTTTCTTTTATTGTTGTTGTTTTAATTTTTGCATTGTTACTTCTATTATGATTTTGTCTTCATCATATTTTAGTTAATTGGATCAAAAAAAGATGTTGGATCAATCCTGCCACAGTGAAACTCCTGCGAAGCATTGTTAGTCAATAACAATCAATCTTACATAGCTATTATGATGTCTCCTTTGAAGGACCCTTGAAATTTGTATATATTTCCACTGTTGTCTTGTAAAGATATTGGTTATCTCCCGCTTCCTCTCTCCATTTCTTTGTCCATTAAGAAATAAAGGAGCAGATCCATCAATTTTTCTCCTTGAGATAAGAGTCGATCCTGGTTGGATGATTATGCATACAGGGATAAACCCCCTCATACTTAACATTTTTCATAAGTTATTCCCAAATTCCCGGTTATTTTTCAATTAAATCTGCTCAATTCCCCCTGTTGCATAATTATTATGGTTAAATCTTCTAAAATTATTGTTCTGGGTCTCTGAAACCATGAGTTTTGAGTTCTAAATCTGTTGAAAACAAATTTCCCTATGGATTCGCCAGTTTTCTGACGATTAAAATCGTCAACGAAGTTTTGCCCGCAAAGTGGTGCTAAGGCCTATTATTATAAAAGCTAAATAATACTAGTAGGTGGGACCCCCTTGAACTATTGAAGATCAGATATGTTCATATTTGATGTTGTGATGATGTGTGACACGGATTACATGGTTGATGAGATCTTGTTGTTATTGGCTATGATTTGAGCTTATGAAGTGTTGGTTCTTTATGTTATTACGACCTATGCTATTCGTTGATATATTTTCTATCTGTTCTTGTGACACCTGCACAACAAACATGTTAGTGAAAATACATAAACGACAGTTTGGAGGAAGGCAAAAATACTATAACAAATTCAAAAGAAAAGAAACAATGCAACAATTGCAAGGGGAAGAATTTGAGCTATGCTATACTACATGCACGAAAGATCAAATTTGTTATGGTTAAATCCTATCTAGAAAGTAATGGATATGAGATTTGATTGAGTTATATTGGTAATATGAATATGGTATATTTGGATGGATGGGATGTTGGTGGCGCATTTGAGAAGGTAATGGACGTTAATAGCTATGCAAGCTTGTTTGAGTTACATAGTTGATATGATCAATGATTATTTTATGGCATGAGTTGATATGGATCGCGCTATTAGTTTTAATGGTTCATGGTTCCGATACATAGTCTAATTAATTGAGTTAATGGATTATTGGCTAGCTTGTACTAGTGACTTAGTTGACCGTGGGTGGAGGCGACGTGCATTTACTACACATCACCTTTACTCCTTCCATTGGCTTCCACCCTAGTCGGGATATTGTGAAATCTTGTTGCTGTGGTTATGCTTCGCTTTCTTAGCAGAGGGGAACCACTTGACTAGCTCACGTTTTAAGGAGTTCGGTTACAGGTATGTCTTTTTTTGGCCATTCATGAGTCTTCTTTGTTATTAAATGATTAATGTCTCGGGTGTATTGGTCTATGTTTTCCTTAAGTATTGTAACTGTGTAAAATTGTGTTCTTGGAATGAAGCGTTGATGGTTCTTTCTGCAATAATATTGAATTCATAGAAGTTATTGGTCATCCTGGGTGTTATCAGCCATAAGGGCTCTTTGTTATCCTTGTTGGTTTAGTTGGAGGGTTTTTGTTTGGTTTTTGGTGGATAGCTATCCTCATGCATTCATCACTACATCCAGTCTTTGGTTTTTGTGGTTTTAATGGTTGAAGGCACTCTGTGTCACTGGGTTTGTTCACTTGAGAATTGGTTTGTTTCTACCACTAAAGGGTCATGCAGTGGGTTTTTTTTGTTAAGTTCTCGACCCTGTCTTCACTTCAACATTGTGGTTGTTTGAATGGATAACCATGAGGGTTATACCATGTGTGTGTTAAGTATCGTTATTAGCTAGTTGGAGTCTCACTCCTTTATTATAGCCCCCTATCATGGGAGTTGTTACTTGTCCACGAATGAGTCATGGTTCTCTATATGTATGCACCTTTGGCCTTGGATGTTTTACCATTACAAGGAGTTAGCTATGTTCTCCCTATGTTGGTTACAGAATAAACCCTTATCCCTCCAATCTGAAGTTTGATAGAGAAGACCGGCCTGGATTGTCGGGTTTACTACTTGGTTATTGTTGGATGCTTGTATATTGTTGACTAATTTGAGTACAGGCTCACCTAGTTGGTCATGTTCCAGTCGTGTTGGTTTGGTATCTAGTCACAACCTCTGTTATAACAATGGTAAACCCTGCGTGGTTAATTGCACAATTCAAAACACATAGTCCCTTTCATTATGTTTAATAACTCAATATTGTTGATTGAGAGGGCCGTTTCCCCAATTCGAATTGATGCGTGGGTATGCATGGTTTCCACATCTTGTTAGGTTGATTGATTTTTATGACAATGGTGAATTGGCTGGTTGATACACAGTCACTGATATTTTTTCACTAAGGATTATTTGGATGTTGTTATGTCCCTTTCGTCATCTAAGTGAGAAAAATTATGATGCTTACAAGTCCAGTTGGTTTATCTGGACAAGACAACAGTGAATGCATAAGAAATAAACATCAATCATAAGAAATAAACAAAGAACTAAGCTAATAACAATAAGAGAAACTAAACTAGAGTGCATAAGAGAAATGGAACAAAATTTAAACAACATGCATGCCACCAATGGATAAGTTGTATTAGTGGGAAAACACCAAAGATAAAGGGGGACTTATGGGTCCCCTCTTCCTCCAAGGGAGGGCTCTTGAACCCCCAATGATTGAGCTCTTCTTACAAGTAACAAAATGGAAGGAAACAGTGAAGAAATCCAAAGCTCATTCACTCAAGAGGTGATGTGAATGGCCAAATTAAATGGTGCTTGTATGCTCTTGATGAGGAAAGAGGATCCTCTAAGAGAATATAGGTAGCATAACAATACAAATGAATTCCTTGAAAATATAGTACACCCATGGCCTATTTTTATAGAAAATCTTTGAGGCATTATTCAACCAGTCTTTAGTGTGAACAAGGGGCTCTTTAGGGAACCCTTAGGTCTTTGACCAACACCCCACTCAAATTCATCTCGGATTTGGGTGTCAAATCGACTTGGGAGATGAACTAGAAGTGGGTGGAAGGCCGACCAAAATCACAAATGCATCGTTCTAAGGTGTGCGTGGATTTTTGCATCCATAGTCGTGCATCGGGCACATATGCACTTTCTCGCGTTATTCGACTATCACACGTGCACGCGCTGCCTTTGTATCTTTAGAACGTTTTGATTTTTTAACTACTTGTATAGTTTTGTGCCCTTTAGAAATGCATTTTCTTGGCCATGGATGAACTAATGGGTGTTTGAATATGCTAGATTCCTGTAATCATTTGTGGATGAAATTCCAGTGATAATAGATGCCCCCTGATGTGTGAGGTTAGGAGCATATGTATAGCTGAAATACATCAATGTTTATTCTACTGAGAGTACATTTGTAAGAAAGAATGTTGAGAGGAATTTCAAGAGTGAACCATTGGAGGGAGAGGGGAACCGATAGGACCCAAAACTTTTCCAAGGTGTGGAAAAATAAAACTTTGTACAAACGAGGTGAGCATGCCTCATGCTCGTGTCATGTAACTCAAAAATGTGTAATACAGTAACTGAAGCTGTGTGTTGGTGGAGATGGCTGCAACACCCTTGGAGGTGTGTTGATAATAGTAGAGGACAACTCAGAAGGTGAAAAAACTCTAAAAAGAGGTGATGACATCTGTAAGAAGTTTTGATGATATGCAAGAATTGATAGCCTATCAAATTTCATAGGTCTTCGTCAAATAAAAAAAACAACTGCAATAGTCGCAAAGTAAGACCCACTGTAACATGATAAAGTGTTGAGTCAAATGTCATGGGGGTCAATGACAGCAGAGAGCAATGATGGGTCTCTCTGTGTCATCCGAGACTCCTCATTATAAAGTTAATGAGAGCCAATATACTGTCACCCTTCTGTAAACAATGTCGACGTCGACAGAAAGGGAGACAGGACTCCAAGAAGCAAAGGGATTCGTGCAATCTATGGGGGAAAATCAAGAACTGATGAGGAACATGGACGTAGTCAATATATGGGGAGACTCAAGACTTCCCTTGGTTGGAGATATTTGTGAAGGATAAGTGGCAACAACTGTGGAACTGAATCTAGTGTCATGGGGATGACTAGACTAGGGCTAAATTGTGCCCAAGGCATGACAAAGTGTACAAACTCAGAGATCAGGGGTACATGGACTATGGGATAGTCAGGGTTTATGGACGATGTCAACAGGAGTAGAATATAATGAATGTCCCAACCAAGGGTGACATGGGTTTATTTTGCTGGAAAAGGAAGGTCACCAAAGGGGAAGACAAAAAACTATGTAAAGGCTAGAAACAAAGGCTTTGTACAATTACCAAATGCATAAAGAATAATTGGGGATGAGCATACAGATATAGAAACGAGTGCCCCAGTGCAATTTGGCTTTCCCTGTGAGGGCGCAAGTTGCGTAGAAAACAGGTGGAGGGTGGGGGCCCCATAGGTGGGTTTATGTATTAGGTAAAATGAATGGAGGACAATCCGCAGATGGGAAAACTGATGGTGGATGAGGTGGAGGGCTAAAGATACTATGGAGGTGTAGTCAAAATGTGAATCGTAATGATATTACTCAGGATTCCATTATGGGGAAGTTAGCAAAATGAGGTGGAGTGTGCGGGTAATTCTCGGGAATGCAAAGACTATGAGGACTCACCACCCTAGGGGGTGAAAACAACATGAGTGTCAAAGTATCAGAGGGGACTATGATGGGGACAAATAATGTGGGAGAGAGTTATACCAGCTGACAGTACTGAAATGCAATGGAGGTGTGAGTACTGCTAAGCCGGATCAGGGGACCTTAGAGGCAAATATCATAGGGTGTGACTGGGAGATGGAATTGATATTCAGAGGGAATGATTACATGCTAGTGGCGATCATATACCTGAAAGGGTCGTGCTGGTGGGTGATGACCAAGTACCTTCACACATAAAAAACCAAATACCTACCATGAACGATATCTGAAAGTAAAGAATATATAACAATTATTTACGAATTTTGAACATGAGCATGCGTACCTGAGTGTGATGTGAGAAAAATGCTCCCCGAGGGCTGAGGATGGATGGTGGACCAAGGAATGTGACTTTGTAGGTGGTGAGATCCAGGTCCTGTGGCTGAAGACGGATTGAAAAACGAATGCTCGGAGCTCCTGGAATTGAGTATGGAAGTCTGGAAAAAGGGACTATATATAATTGTAGGGACCACATTTCCACCTCATTTGTACCTACTGTCGTAGTGGATTGATGAGAGGTTTGAGGAGAGATTTGGAGATTCTGGGAGATAGAGCCAGCTAATTAAGGATCAACGAGTTTCAGGTTAGTGGTCGTATCCTCCTACACAATAGTTAGGGTTTCATTTTTGGGTAGGTCTTGTACAGATGGATGTACAAGGGGATTTTGTGAGGATGGCCCCCCAGTGCATGGGAAATCAAGTGTTTCACGTGCATGAGTGCATGACTATAATTTGGAGAGTTGCGCATGGGGGCGCCCAAATGGGGAAAACAAGCATGCATGGAATATGCGTCTGTGTAAAGCACAATAATGCATGCATGCACAGATGTGTTCCTGACAGTTGTGCATGTGTGCGCAACTGTGGAGTGAAAATGCGCGCTAGGATGTGAGTCTGTGTGTGTGACAGGGGCGCATGGGTGCAACCCTCTATGGCCAACAGTCGCGCATGAATGTGCAATTGTGGGATGAACAAGAACACATATGTGCACGCATGTGAGGATCAAAGGCGCGCCTTTGAAGCAAAGCTGAAGGGTGTAAAAACTAATCGTTTTTGGAGATTTTGGTGTTTTTATGAGTTGTGATGGCTGATCAAATATTTTATGTGTGAATGTAGGTGACCAGTTGATAATGGCGATCCATTGGAGGGAGAGGGAGTGGGCATGCCTGAGAGAGGTGGTGATAGATGAGGAACCGACTATACGTGGTGCTTTGGTAGCCTATGGGTTGTTGAAGTTTTTTGAGTGCTCACTAGTGACGGCACAGGAGTACTTGCTGCAATTCTTGATTTTGATGTGGAGTCCAGATTTACAGTGTTTCATCCTTTGAGGTGAGCACCTCACATTCTCCACGATGGAGGATGTGGATTTTCTAACTGGGTTCCCTTTTTGGGGAACCCTGCTACCGACAGAGCCCGTGTTACCCGAGGATGGACAGTTGGTTGTCTTAGCCTAGACCTATTGTAGTGGAGAGGACTTTATGTAAGACTCCGTGGTGAGGATAGGGGTGATGGATGCCCTTGTACATCGGTGCATTACATCGATGATTGTGAGAGTGTATGGATCTCTCGCTACTCAGCGGATCAGTGGGGGTCAATTGAGGATCATGCAAAGGGCACTGAGTGGGGAGCTCTTTGCCTGGGGGTTGGTGTTACATGCCAAGATGGTGGGGAATCTCAATAGATGTCGAGCTACTGACTCAAGGGATTTTTCCTTTGGGTCCATATTAGTAGCATGGTTTTTGGAGAGGGTGCCCATGCTGCACCCTAGAGTGTTATTAGATGCACCTAGTGTGCGAGATCCGTGACTGAGGCGGTGGGCGACAATTTTGGTTTGTCATGGGGGTGGGGAGGGTGGCCATTATTTCATGGCCAATCTTTCATGAGTGTGGCATCATATGCCACAGATTATACTCCAGTTCCCTTATAGTGGGATGGACTTTTGGGATGACCCAGAGATGGTGCTACCTCCTGGAGAGGTTTTTGACCATAGAGGTACGTGAACTTTTTATGGTCTTTGATTTTGGATAGTATAGAATATGTTTTATGTATGATGGATGCTGATGCTATCACTTATTTGTTGTGTGTGCATATGTGGGACCTCACGGGAAAGAGGTTGAGATGGTCCAAGCGTCAGCTCCTCAGGGGCCTGTGAGACCACTGCGGGCAGGGGAGAGACAACGATGAGATGAGGCTGGCATGGGGTTGGCCGATGATGAGAGAGAAGGAAGGAGACACCTCTATGATGACCTGGGTGCAGGGCCATCACATGCTCCTCCGGTGGGGATCAAGGGAGAGTTCGAGGATTTTCATTGCCGGTTGGAGGTGGTATTACAGGGAGTTCCCGAGGGCATGTGGGTGCATATCTAGGATGAGGGAGTCCTAGAGAAGTGTGTGGGCCTTCAAGCAGAGTCGCGGACCCTTATCCGTAGAGTAGTTGTAGCGGGGGTAGTGATGACTGGGCGGTTTCCCCCAGGGCCTGTGGGACCCATAGCTGGTGGGGTACCTCCTCCAGAGAGAGGACCAAGTGGTGGAGCTCTAGAGGCGCCATGAGTGCCTTTGTATATGTATTTTTTGTATTTATATAGGCTTGGGAGCCTATTTTCTATATGGTGTTGGGACACTGATTTTGTATTTATAGGGGTGAGGTGGTTCACCTACCTATGGATGTTGTACATGTACTATTTTTTGTAAACATTGATGACACATTGACTGATATATATATATATATATATATATGGATATGGATATACATTTTGGGATCTTTGTGATGTTCACATGTGTTGATGTTTTGTTTGGTTATGATGTCTAATTTATATGTTGTGACAGACTTTTGATGAGTTATGTATGTGTAACAGTAACATAATGGGATAAATGCCAATCTAACACTAGGTTAGCCATATTATATGTTATTTGATTAAATTGTCTTGGAATACATGTAAATGCGATTGAATCAAAATGTCAAGATAAAAGTCTAACTTGCGGGTATTTGCGGAAAAGGCATGGATCACATACACGGTACACATTGTTGAGCCAGAGAACGACGAGTTGGGAATCTAGTAAGATGCTAAGGTGATGAATATGGCGGTTACTGACATCAACAAGGAGGCCAATGATGACTGTGTATTCTACTTGGTTGTTGGTAGCTGAGCCTAGGAATTTGTCGCTAGAGTGGAGCAGTTCATACGAGGGGGTATAGAGGGCCCAAGCGGCTGAAGCAAGATTATGTGTCCAACGGCTAGCTCCGTCGGTGTAACTGATGTGGTAGTCCAATGGAGAAGGCATTTGTCAATAACACAAATGATAAATTAGATGCGAGGCATGGAGGAAAAAGAAGATTAAAAACTCTACAAAAAGTGTACAAAAAGAAAAATCCTAGTCTAGAATAGCTATGCTCAAGTGTAAAATTTCTTTAAGTACAACTCGTTGACGGTTTCTTTGAGAGGATGGCCTTCGGGGGAGGCTAGGATGTAGGTGCCTTTTGTGAGGAAATGTTGGATAATGTAAGGTCCATGCCATAATGACTCAAATTTTCCATGGTTGAGGGTATCATGAGCGATATCGTAAGAGAGGATGAGGTCGCCTTCGGTGAATGAGCGAAGGTTGACATGGTGATCGAAGGTGGCCTTCAATCATTTTTTGGCTGCCTCATTGTTCTGTAATGAAGACCAATGGTCTTCATCCAATGACTTTAAGTTTAGCAAATGCTGTTGCATTGGAGTAGTGTCGGATAATAGCTCAATACCGATGCATAAGGTGGGGATTTCACACTCAATGGGGAGAGTGGCCTCGACCCCATGGACAAGATGAAATGGTGTGAAAGTAGTGGTAGTATTAACTATCGTGCGATAAGACCATAGTGCGGAAAACAACATATGGTGCCAATTGGTCTTATGTTGTTAACCGTGCACTGCAACATGGTTTTGAGGACCTTGTTGACTGCCTTTCCATTGGACTAAGGGTAGTACAGAGAGGCGAACTTGTGGGAGAAGACTAACCTAGAGGAGAGTTCGACGAAAATCGCATTCTCGAAGTGTTTCCCATGATTGGAGACTAACTGTAGGGGGACTCCAAAGCAGGAGATGGCGTGGTTAAATAAAAAATGCATTACTATGTCAGCGGTGTTGTTGAAGGTGGGCATGGATTCATCCCATTTGGTGAAATAATCGACTACCATGACGATGTATTTGTGTCCATTTCTAGATGGAGGGATGCAAGTCATGAAGTCTATGCCCCATTTGCAAAAGGGGCTGACAATAATGACTGGATGGAGAAGAGCAGGTGGTGCTCTTGCTTTGTTGGCATATAGCTGAAATTTGTCACATCGCTTCACAACGTGAACGCAATCATGAAACAATGTGGGCCAAAAATAGCCAGATCAAATGATTTTCTAGGTCGTGGACATCCCTGAGAGGTGACCACTACAAGCGTCGCTGTGTAAGTCATTCAAGACTCTATGGGCTTTGTCAATAGTCAAACATCGATGAAGTATGGTGTCAACCCCATGTCGACATAAGATATCATCGATAAGGAGGTAGCGAGGGGCCTGGTGCCGAATACTTCAACGATCGTCCCTGGAGAGGTGGTTTCCAAACTTATATTTTCAGAGGTAGACAAGGAGATCGCCATACCAGGGATCATTCAAGGGGATGTAAAACAAATTTTCATCGCGGAAGTATGTATTGAAAGGAGAACTAGTAGTATTGGAAGGAAATGTCGAAATGAGTTCGGCAAGGACGAGGTATTTCTTACTCTTGGGTGTTGAAAATTCGATGTCATACTCTTGAAGGATGACGATGCATCAGACAAATTTTCCATTAATTGTTCGGTGACTGAGCAAGTATTGCAGGGGTTGGAATCTTCTATGACCTTAGTAGTTCGAAGCAAGATTTAATGGTGCAATTTATGGACTGCGAGGACAACTGCAAGGGCGATTTTATCTTCATGATTGTATTTCAAGGGTGGCCCTGAAAGGTTTTTACTAACATAGTAAATGACATTATCCTGGTCGTCATCCCCTAATTGGATGAGAACTCCTAGTGCGAAGATGGTTAAGGCCAATAAGTAGAGGATATAGTCACGGTCATAGTCGGGTGGACTAATCAATGGGGCATTGGAGAGGGCCTCTTTGATATCATCAAAAGCAGTTTGGGCATGTTCATCCCATTGGAATGGGATATCATGACATAAGAGGCGAAGGAAACCATGTGCCCGAGTGGCTTAATTAGGGACAAAGCGGTGTAAAAAGTTAACTTTGCCTTGTAAGATTTGCAGCTAGCACAAATTCTGAGGGGGGGGAATTTCCGTGATGGCTTGGACCTTGATGGGGTTTACTGTGATGCCATTTTGGGAGATGTTGAACCCAAGGAGGCATCCAGCGGTTATGTAGAATATGAACTTGAGAGGGTTCAAGCGTATATGGTACTGACGAAACCTATGAAAGACAATGCGTAAGTCATCAAGATGTTGAGTGAGTTTCTTGGATCAAGAAATGAGATCATCCAAGTAGGCTATGATGATTTGAGCTAGATCATGAAAGATGTATGTCATGGCGTGTCAAAAAGTGGCACCAACGTTCTTGAGGCCAAAAGGCATGACATGATATGCAAAAGTACCCCAAGGGGTAGTGAATGTTTTTTTGTATTGATCGGCTGGGTGGATATGAATTTGGTTGTAGCTCGCAAAACTGTCCATGAAGGACAAAGCCTCATGGCCAACACAATCATCGATAATTTGGTCTATAAAGGGCGTTGGAAAATTGTCTTTGGGACAAGCGTGATTGAGATCGTGAAAGTCTGTACAGACGTAGATAGTGCCCTATTTTTTGTTAACGGGGATGGGGTTGGAGACCCATGACGTATATGTGATGGGGAATATGAACCCTGTAGCACGTAATTTGTCAATATCGGCTTTGATGGTTGCCACTTTGGATGGGTGTAATGGACGTTGCTTTTTTCGTACAGGTGTGATATCAGGCCAAGTGTCTATACGATGTTCGATAATAGAGGGATCAAGGATGAGCATCTTTATGACCAGGCAAAAATATCTCGGTATTCCTAGAAGAGAGATTTGTAAGCTATGAGTTCTTCGGGAGAGCATGCAGCGCCGATGGTGATTTCCTCTATGATTCCAGGTTTGATGGAAATATCAATTTTGACAGTGGGGGAAATGTTGGCCATGTTGTCTTCTTCAAAAGCATCGGGGGCAGGGATAGGATTATTGAACCAATCTATATGCCCTGAGGGGAGAAAATCCTTGTTTTAGATTGTGTATATGGGTTTTTTTTTGGGAATCATAAAGGCTTCCTGTGAAATAAAGAGCGCTCTGTGATGGAGTGGATCCCATAGGAAATCGAGCATAGTTAACTCCTCGAGGATGTCTTCGTTGTAGTGAATTTTTCGAGAATATAATGGATCCAGGGGAATAACATTGGTGATTGTTACAGTGTGTTTAACTTCTGGTGGGGAACTAAGGGAAATTCTGCCAAAGGGTTGCGAGGGTTCGCTTGACATAAACCAAATATCGAGATACTGTGGGTTGAAAATGGTAGTCAGGCATAAAATTTATGTGGGGAAATGAATGGGAGAATTGGGGGGATTTGGGAGAAAATCCTCCTCGAGACTATCTATGAGCCAAGGAGGAGTGGGAAGTGTCTCAGGCTCAGGGGGAAATATATAAACCATATCTGGAGAGGGAGTAGGGGGGACTAGTGGTGTCACTGGAGGTGGGGTGATGATAGGATTGGGGATAAGGGCCAATTGACGACGCTTATATTCAATGATCGTAGGACACTGATATGTGAAGTGATCAAGTGATTCACATAGAGAGAAAGGACATCACATACGTTCATTGACTGAGGTTGTGACATCGTGGATGCCAGTGACATGTGTGTGAGATGATGCGGATGGGAGGGGTTATTGTTGAAATGTCTGGCGTACGACTGTTAGCATCTACCAAAAGTGAGGTAACGCAGGGCAATGGTGGGTGTAATGGTCATATTCTAAACAAATGGCACATGCAAATTTGGTTCACATGCCTTTGCCTCCTATAGGGGATGTAATGGTAGAATTAGGTGAACTGGATGAAACGACGGGTTGTGTCATCGCTTGAGGGAGTTGAATTAAATTGCGCAGCTCGGGGAGAGACGGGAATTTATTGGTGGGGTGTCCATATTTCTCGCATAGTGCACAAGGAGGTTGAACTTGTGGTGGAAGTGGAGTGACGGGTTCTTTCTTCTTCTTTCTGCCCCCAGCTATAGTAGTGGTGCTAGTGAGTGGGGGTGCGGGTGGTGTGGTGGGAGTAAGTATGGGAATATTCATTGGGATTCCTTTGGTTTGGGGAGGGAGGGATGGTTGAGGGACCATTATAGGTGGATGTAGATACCATACTAGAATTTCCAGCACGATATTGGGAAGGGTAAGCATTGCGGCTACCTAGAAAAATTGTATGCCCGATGGGGGGTAAAAGAAGGGGATTTGAGTAATGGCTTGGGGGATTGTCTCCCAAACTGGGATGTGGCCTTGGGGGAGGGTGTAATCAGGAACAGGGGGAGCTGGAGGGTTCTCAAGGAAGGATTGGGCTCCTAATGTGACACTTCGTCAATAGTGACGATATTCCCATTGTGGGGGAACATCATTGTGTGAAACACGAAAGAGGGAACAACCTTCATTGCATACATGTAGCTACATCCAAACAAAATGTTGTAATCGAGCGGAGCATCGATAAATTCAATGTCAATGAGGATAGTCTTGCCCCCGATTTCAATGGGGACATTTTGAAAGAGCCCTTCTAGAGAGGATGGACGTCCATCATAATCTCTCATAGTAATGGTGGATGTTATGAGCTTGGGGGAGCCAAGTTTCTGCCATACAGTTTTGGACATGATGCATGTGGATGAATCCTCATTAATGATGCAATGATGAACTGTGATGTTTCGGATTTTAAGCGGTATTTGGAAAGTGACTAAAGAGGGGAGACGGGGTTCCCCACTATCAATATCAAATGTGATGAGGTGAGTATCAGCAGGGTCGACTACCCCCAGGGTGAAAAGTAATGACTTCCATTGAGTAGGACAGGTTTGAAGGAATTCTAAAACTTACATGGAAGTTGGGGATTGGGCAAAGTCATTGACGAGACTATAATTGTGTGTCACCCTAGCCTGAGGGTTGTTGACATTCTATTGTAATGGGATGCGAGGAATACAAAGGGGTGGTTTAGTATTAGGGAAAGGAATCATCAAAGTTGGTCCAGTTGTGACTGGGGTTGTTTCTAAGGTAGTGGGAGTAGAGTCATGGGGTGCATTGTATTGACGACTACGCATTTGTAGAAGGACTTCTTCCTCACTGGTGAGGAGGATAGTGTGATCTGTAGGAGTGCATGGGTTTGGATACTGTCCCATCTGTGGTGGGGGTGGATGCATCTCATGTTGGGTGTTCATCACCCCTTAGTGTGGAAAGGGGTTTTGTAGTATGGAAGGGGGTGGTTGTACATATTGTTGTGGGGCCTGTTGGGGGGAATGTGGTGCTGGGGGATGTGGTCCATTTCTAGATTCTTTCATCCATTTAAAGTCAACAATTTGAGGGAAATGGTGAGTATAATGGCCATACTCACCGCAAAGGGAACAAGGGATGTTTTTCCAAAGATTGTTGTTGTTATTCCCTTGGCGTTTGGTGTTATTCCCCCCTTGGGGGTTCTGGTTCCCCTGATTCTGCTTGTCCCCAACACGTTGGTTTTGTTGGGGGTGGTTCTGATTCCCTCCTGGTCCTGGATTATTATTGTTTTAGTTTTTTCCTTTCTTTTTGGCATTGTTCGACTGATGGGTCAGATTTTTCGTATTCATCTATTCAAAATTTTGATATTGTTGAATGGGAGAGGGCTGAATGAAGTTAACCCCAACATGTGGGTGTCCTTGTGGTGGAGCCATGGGATGTGTAGGGCCAGGAAATGGAAAGTATGGATTATATGGTGGAAATGGTCTGTAGGGTATATAGGAAGGTGTAGTTATTTCACTAATGTTTAGGGTATAAGCTGAGGTAGAGGGGGTACCAGAACTTGGTTGGGCCATTGGGCGTACAGTGGGTGTCGGCGGTGGTCCACTCATGGGTGGAGGAAGGGAAACAAGGTATGGTTGTTGATAAGGGGGAGGAGGATAATAAGGAGTTTTTCCATATGTTGGTGGATATTGAGGTGTTCCATACATAGGTGGTTGTTGGAGGTGTGAATTATGGTGTGTAGTGGTACCAATCAATCCATTCGCTGAGTGAAACATCCCAGGTGCTTCGTGGTCGAATGGCATAGGTCTCGGGGTGTTAGGTAGTACTGTATATAAGTATCCCGACTGTGAATAAATGAGTTCAAACTGTTGAGCCTTGCCAATGGCTTCTTCTTCAGATTGGGGGAAGGTGGAAGCCACATCCTTGGCAAGGAGGGAAACAAGTGATTTGAGAAACCAATTGAGGCATTGCTGCTTGGTGACTTCTTCTTTGCATAAACTACGTCGCCGATGCCATTCGTGAATGTGGTCAACGATGTGTGTAGCGAAGGTTTGTTTAAACTCTGAGAGTAGTTCGATATCATTGTCATGATAGATTGGGAGTTGAAAGAATGTAAAAAATGCTTTGGCCAAATATTTAAAGGTCACATGGGACCCAAAATTTTCTTCTACATACTATTTGGTTGATGGGCCAGTGAGTGTGTGTTGGAATAACCTCAATCGGACAGAGTCATCCATGATGTTGTTTGAAGAGCAACATAAGTTGAAGGTCATGATATGGTTGGTCGGGTCGTCTCCCACTTTTCCTTCAAACTTGGGAATGTCTGAAGGTAGTTTGGTAGGAATTGTAGGCCATGTGGGGTCGTGCAATATAGGATCATTGGTGAGCTTAGTCAGATCTGGTATGTTGAGGGAAGCCAAGTATGGCATCTTAGGTGGTGGTGGAGGATTATCTCCAGCCATGGTGTGAGTGTTTTGGGTACCTGACCCTTGAGGGGGGCTAAGTGGGGTTGTACCTCCTCCTGGGGAAGAAGTGTGCCCCCCGCTTCCTTGTAAAGGAAAGTGGGTGGATGGTTGACCTTGGGAAGTGGACCCAAGTAAAGTGGAACCAAGCAAAGTGGATCCCAAGATGGTAGCACTCATAGGAGTGTGAGAAGGTGGATCCAATGAGTTGGCAAGACTAGGAACTCCTCCTAGAATGGGAGGGAGATTTAGCAAGAGTCTAGAATGACGGGGATTTTCTGGGTCCCATATGATGTCTGACTAGAAAAAGGGATGTGTGAAAATGGTGATGAGATAAATAAATGAACAAGAGTCTTTGTTATGATTTTTTGGACCTTCACAATATATCTCACAATCGCATGTAATAACAAGAGAATCATACATAAATCAATTGAAAAAGAACCATACATGTGGGTACGTAGGTTTTGTCCATGTGGGAGAACAAAGTAAACAAATGCTCGTGTCCTAAAAGACATAACATCCTTCCTCTCAAATAGCATTGGACCTTCCAATAACACTCGACAGTGGGGTCTGAAGCCACTAGAAGAGAAACTAGTGAAGCATGAAGTAATTAGTTATAATGAAGGTTAGAGGGTGCATATCCCGAAAGAGCTGGCGATATTTACCAATAGCCACACAAAATCCGATCAAGGTGCAATTGCAGCCCACAATTGCCACCTGGGTAGATATCCTAAAATTTGGTCACTAGGTACCTCGGTCNGCCTCAAGGGGGGACACACAAAACAACTGAACCTTGGCCTTCGACCCTTCATGGGTATCTCCTTACCTTATGGTGTTAGGAACACTTGACTTGGAGGATTTAAAGTTCCTTATTTGACAACTTCTACTATTTGAAGATTTGACAACCAGATAACGGGGAGTTATTTGGATGCCTATCCCCGAGATCCTACCTAGACTAAAAAAATTCTTTTGGCACCTCCTGTGGAGGAAAACTTAGTGAGTTTTTAGAAAAAAATTATATGTTGTTGTTTGAGAGATTGAGGGTGTGAACCAATCTTGTTGAAATTAATTGGGAGTGGATAGTTTCGTCAAGAAAAGGGTGGGGCATTTCGGAATCCCTTTGGAGGCAACTTACTTCAGCCTCCATGATTCAAGATGAAAACTATGTGAGTGAGTAGTGACTTTATGTTTGAACAAGTGAAAGTGTGTCAAATTTTTAATAAGTTAGGTGTCACCTTGATGTATGTGGACTTCATGTGGTCGTTACAAGTCTTGATTGCCTAATTTACTAAATGCCATTGGTACAACCATGTGGAATTTTAAAGTCCCTAGAGAACTAGCATGTGGAAATATGGGTTCTTACTAATCCTTTAACTCCCTAGTGTGATTTAATCTATGAAAGATTCAAAAACTATCCTATATTGTTGACATGTGGGCATGTATGGGCCCGTTACAAAACCTTTAAACTTCCCTAGTGATTTAATCTAAGAAAGTAAATAAAAAACCATCCTATGCTTTGTAGCATGTGGGCATGTATGGGCCTGTTACAAATTTAAGATGTGTTTGAAAATAAACTAAGAAGAGTCCCAAGGGGGTTGTTTTCCTCTTCTAAAGATTGTGTCTTTAAGGGAGATGAAATTTTCTCTCAATCGTTTTTCTGATTCTCAAGATCGCTTTATGGCGCGAGAGAAGAGCATAATAAAAAATTGAAGTTCAATTTCTGGTCCCAATGCAAGTAGTTATATTGGTGATATGGAATGATTCCAACTCATATTTAATCAAAGCAAGCCATCCATGTGGAAAAAATGAAAGAAAAAAGAGGATAAATGTGGATTTTAACCCCCTAAGTGCCTATATTTTGACTAACCCTTCATGTGGAGAGGGAATCTAAGTGTGGTGCATATTATAATCTGCATAGAATCAAACTTAAGAAGGCTATGGGCCTTCAAAAGATCACAAAAACCCTTAGAATGTATGATTTTCTGGAAAGATGCACGGGTCACAGAGTAGACAGAGGTGCATTGGGTGCCAATGCGCAAATTAAATATGATTTTTTGGCACAGTGCATAGAATGTGCTAAGAAACAAAATGTGTTTGGCACACGTGCTCAGAAGACGCGCCTGTGGGTTAAAAAACCCATGCACTTTCTGTTACACGGTCGTGAAGGAAATTTCAAATGAAATTATCTCAACTCAGCTCTGAATTTAGATTTTTGCAAGCAGGCATGGGACGATTATGGTTCCTGCAAGTTAAATAAACCAAAATGAAGTTCTCAAACAACCCAAATGGGGGAAAAATTGATACCAATCCCCAGTGGAGTCACCAATCTGTTACGTCCCTTTCGTCACCTAAGTGAGAAAAATAAGGACGCTTACAAGTCCAGTTGGGTTAGTTGGAAAAGACAATAGTGAATGCCAGATTTAGAAACATCAAGCATAAGAAATAAACAAAGAACTAAGCTAATAACAATAAGATAAACTAAACTAGAGTTCATAAGAGAAATGGAACAAAAATTAAACAACATGCATGCCACCAATGGATAAGTTATATTAGTGGGAAAACACCAAAGAGAAAGGGAGACTTATGGGTCCCCTCTTCCTCCAAGGGAGGGCTCTTGAACCCCCAATGATTGAGCTCTTCTTACAAGTAACAAACTGGAAGGAAATGTCGAAGAAATCCAAAGCTCATTCACTCAAGAGGTGATGTGAATGGCCAAATGAAATGGTGTTTGTATCCTCTTGATGAGGAAAGAGGATCCTCTAAGAGAATATAGGAAGCATAACAATACAAATGAATTCCTTGAAAATATAGTGCACCCATGACCTCTTTTTATAGCAAAGATTTGAGGCATTATTCAACCAGTCTTTAGTGTGAACAAGGGGCTCTTTAGGGCACCCTTAGGTCTTTGACCAACCCCCCACTCAGATTCATCTCGGATTTGGGTGTCAAATAAACTTGGGAGATGAACCAAAAGTGGGTGGAAGGCCGACCAAAATCATAAATGCATCGTTATGAGGTGTGGGCGGCGTTTTGAGTCCACAGTTGTGCATCGAGCGCATATGCACTTTTCCAGTGTTATTCGACTATCGCACATGCACACGCTACCTTTGTATCTTTAGTGCATGCTGATTTTTTAACTAGTTGCATATTTTTATGCCCTTTAGAAATGAATTTTCTAGGCCATGGATGAACTAATGGGTGTTTGAAGATGCTAGATTCCTGTAACCATTTGTGGATGAAATTCGAGTTATAACGAATGTTTTAACTGACATTGGTTACAATTGCTTAATGTTGTTCACGCATACCACATTGTGTGTGTGGTGTTTCTACACAATGAAATAATGGTCAATGTAACCGTTAGTTCCTTTTGGGGCCGAATGATTATTGAAATAGGGATGACTATAGAAGCTACATCCATTGTTTGCTTATGATTGTTTGATTGTATAAGCCCGAGTTTTACACAACATAGTTGATTACAGTTTGACTAAATTGAAGCAATATTGTATTAGATTGATGGCTCATCATGATGGGTTGAGTTATTACTGTGACTGTGTGTTTGGTTTTGTAAAATGGAGATTATGTATCATGGTGTTTTGGTAGCTACGCACTATGTATAATATGGATAGCTTGGGTTCCACACTCAGAAATAGTTACAGAGTTTTAAGCACTATTATGTGGAAATCCGATTATTTTTTTGATGAAGATAGGCGTGTTGTTGATACCTCGTCCTGTTGGATGGATGGCCCGTCTTTTAAGGGTCACAAAGAATTGGGCATATACAGTGACAGAATTACACTTGCATGATTGAATTATTCTGTGCATAGCTTATGTTGGAATAGTGGTTGTTGTCTGTCTGTTTATATGTCAATTCGGGTTTTGCAATTTAATCTGGATTATTGGGCTTACTACCTCCATATATGTTTAACGAATATCATTGCATTCTAAATGACAGGCCTGATTGTAGTGATAGTATGATTTTATTGTTATTTGGGTGTGTTTGTTGATTGAAGTAAGGTGTGGGTAGTGGTTGATTCTGATGGTTAATAGAGTGGAAATAGTTACTATTTGAGAATTGTTATAAGATGCAAAGTGTATAAATGAAAGGAACAAAACAACTTTACAAATTGTGTGAAATGCATACTTTCTTGTGATGGCGCTATGTTGGACATTTGATTATGAATAGTGAACTAGTTAAATACACAGTAATTGTTATTTGGTCACAATGATTGTTGGTTAGTGCATATCCTTTCACATAATGTTTTATAGATCACTTAATTAATTTCCTGAATAGTAATCACTCTTCTTCCTTTCCATTATTTCATTTTCCTCTAATTACAAATCTCGTCGCCTTCCCATATTCATTTTTCACTCCATGTTTTGAGATTGATTACAGTCAAGAGAATTTCGGTGTTAAAGCAGTTGAAAGTGGCAGTGTCTTTTTTGGATTACAGTGATGTTTTATTGGTTTACTTTACATTTCATTGTTGTTGTCATTGAGCAGTAATCATGTTCTTTTCCCCCTCATTAAATCATGTTTCTCTCAATACAAACCCCTCGCATATCCCAAAACCCTTTTTCAACCCCTGCTCATTGATAAATAGTTAAACAATTTGTATGGATTGGATTGCATGAGTCTGATATATTGTTGAGCCAAACCTATTTCATATTTTTAAGAGTTGTTATGTATGGTCATTTAAAAGACTATTTTCTAATCAATCATGCATGTAGGAATGAGTTTTTTTAGTCGAGGTAGCCATGGACGAGGAAACAAAGGTAGAGGTAATTGGAACAGAGGCCAAAGAAGGCCAAGGTTCTCCATACATTTGATGTTGATTCACAAGAGCTTGGCCAATTGTTTCAGCTCAGATTCTTCAATTGGATTGGGCAGGGAGTAGTCCAACCTATGCCTGAAAGGTCTCCTTTCCAATTCCCACATGCCCCTGGTATTCCTGTACCTCCTCACGTCTCATTGCAACCCGAGGTTCCTGAAAATGATGGATGGCAGGAGATTTCCCACCCAACAGTCTCCCAACATCATGGTTGGACCAACTTGTCCTTTCCTTCTCCTCTGTCTATTAATCCCATTGTACAAAATACCCCTGACCACTTGCCAATGCAATCCTCCCATGCTAGAAAGATATTGAAAACTGAGGGAAAATCCATTGTTTCCCCTTCCTCACCCTCCAATGGCTCTGACAAATCCGTGTCTTCCCGGATGCATTTGAGGGACGATTGTTCCCATGTGATCAACAAGATTAGGCCTAAAGGTTCTGCATAGCCAAAGGCAAATTCAGGAAAATCGAATGGTGGCAGCAACAATCAAGGAAAGATTGCATCACAAAGTGGAAAATATGGATTTTAAGTTTTATTTTATCTATTGTTTTATGACATTTGACTTCATGGATCTTTGGACAACACGTTTATTTTGGATATATGAGTAATAATTTTGGAAATAATTTCAAATATCATGAGCTAAATTGTCAAATGGAATATGTGGATGGGAGTCACAAGGAGGTGTGTTTTTCTTGACTAATAGTTATGTTATGATTGCTATAATTTTTATGAGCTAAGGGGAGTCACAAGGGGTCCCACCTACTAGTTATTATTTATTTATGACCTTTATTATGTTTATTACTTCCCCCCACTAACTAAAGTTGGTTGATTCTTTTAATTAACTTAACTAATAAGTTGGTTCAACTACTTCAACCAATTCTAAATTGTTTAAAAGGAAAAGGAAAGGGAGGAACAAACAGAGGATAGAAGCATAAGAATACTAAGGTTTTCTCCTTGAGTTTATGTTGAGATAGTTCAGTTTTCATTCATTTATTTATTCATCACAAGACCAATTCTGTTTTATGATAGAAGGGTCTTATTGTAGACAACAATATTCAGGGCTAAATCACATCATTCAGACACTTGTTTTTCAGAGGTGTTGATCTATCTTCGATAGTCTGTGTAGACTTGCTTGTTTGTGAATTAATTTTCATGACTGACAAAGGCTATTGTGCAGAGTTGAGTGGGAAGCAATCTGTGGCAAGCTGATCTAGATTTTAGATTTCAGTTTTGGTTTTCTATCAGAGGTCCTTTTGTAGGTTCCATTGGGGATGTCTAAGTTTGACTTTGGTCAAAACTTTCTGCATGAGATTTTGTAAAGAAAATGACTCTTTGTTGAATTTGAATGAAATAAAGGATTGCTCTATATCTCATCTGTCTTGATTATCATCTTGGTGACTTTACTTCTATATTTACATTTATTTCAGAAATTGATATGTTCAGAAAATTACATAAAAGTTAAATTTCCAGCAAGCTTTTTGTTGATAAAAGACTAGCCTAAGCACTTGTAATTAATACTTGTGAGTTAGGATGTTATTTTTGTTGGCTATAAACATAGGGTGATATTCCTGTCTACTTTTATCTAGCCAAACAGAGTCTGAAAATTCTTGAGTAAGATCATTTTATATCTTTTCCTCAACAAAGGGGTTACATTCTGTGTTATTGTATTTTGTTCCATAGCAGAGAAAAACAATTGGGAGTGGGAAATTAGAGAGAATAACATAGGGGGTTAGTGTTCTATAGTAGCCTAATAGGCCACATGTCTCAAGTAACTCCATAGATATTTCCTTCTCCATTGTACTTGCAACATTTCCATACCAGATAAAAGAGAGCAGTGAAGCCTTGCCTTCTAGCTAGGATTACTACCGTAAGGGTTTCCAAGAGAAAATATTGTGTTATTTTGTGTTATTTTATTTTATTTTTCTCTGTTTTCTACATTTCATATATTTCATGCATAAGAAGAAAATCAATAACTAAAGATTCTAGAATCTAAAGGAATTTAACCTTCATAGTTTACATTTCAGGTTTATTTATTAGATTCGTTGTGATGAATTATTCCAGTGGAATATCCACATACTTTTACAGATCATATTAGTATCAGATCGAGTATTATATTGTGTATTTGTGGGAATTTGTAGGATCCATGAATTGAATTAAAGAGGATTCACAAAAACCCTAGCCATGGAAGATGAGTTTATTCATGACAACCCTTGAGATCCAACAAAAGAGAGATTTGAGAGCTTGGAAGCACAAGACATCGATATCAACCACAATATGAACCTCCTCATGGTGTCTCTATAAATAAATATAATATTGTTTGGATATGATGGAGGATCTAACTCAGAGATCAGACCAAAGGGGAAATTGGGAGATCATGAAGACCCAGAAAAGGGGTATGAAAATAACTCAAGAAAGAGAAGTTGAGTTCGAGTGCCATTAACCCTTCACATTCCCTATTCGAGATGGAACAAAAAGTGGAAATAAAACTATACCAAGTTTATAACTATGGATTAAAACCAAATCATTTGTTGCAAAAAATATAATTTTATTTTAGCCTTCACCATATAGATGAAGAGAAAAAGATTTCATTTGCTAGATTGAAGTTAGAGGGCCATGATTTAACCTAGTGGGAAGTCTATATGGAAACACTGAGGATAGAGGGTGATCCACTAGTAAATAGGTGGGAGTACATAAAAACCCTCATGAAGTTCAAATTATATCCTATCGGGTATGTAGAAGACCAATGGATCTTTTGGCACTACTTCAGACAAAGGCAGGGGTAAAGTGTATAAAAGTGCACTGCTAAGTTCAGAAAAATGGCCATCATGCTGGGTATCTCTCCCAAGAACATGGATGTAATCCTAAATTATATGGGGGGTTTACAAAATCATCTACAGAAGCATGTGATTCTCTTCACTCCAAGGACACTCGATGAGGCATGTGTACAGGCACAATACCTGGAAACTATAAGCCAAAAGAAGTGGCAACCTAGTTGTTCTAAGTAGAAATGGAACTAGGAAGATTCCAAGGAGGGGAAGAAGAATTGGAAAAGGGTAAAAGATAAGAATACAATAGCCACTATACATCAATGAAAAATATCCCCAAAACCATTGCAATTGTTTCAACATTGATGGCCACACTGAGGAAAATTGTTGGAAACTACATCCAGAGATGAACCCAAAGAACTGCAAGAAGGATCGAAAGAAAAAGAATCTTCGAGACACATATTCAAAAAATTAGGTTGACAATAACTCCAATGTGGATGAGAATATTGTTTGTACATCAATGAAAAAGGAGGTGAATCTAAGTAGCCTTCATCACTGAGAAGAGAAGGAGATGAGAAAACTCTTCCACATCAATATTCAAGTTAAGAAGACCAAGATACATGCTCTATTTGAATATGGTTAACATGATAATATAATAGTAGTGGATATGGTCAACAAGATTGTATTGTAGGTTCATGATCATCCTAGCCCCTATCAATTGGATTGGGTAAACAAGGATGTAGAGATCAAGGTAACAAAGAAGTGCAAGGTTAAATTTTCTATAATTGTTGATTTTATAGATGAAGTAGAACTGGGCATAGTACCATTGGATGTATGAGGATTAGTTCTTGGAAACCCCTACATGTATATGAGGGATTCCATATTCATGTGGAGAGTCAACTAATATCACCTTATCAAGTATGGGAAATGCTTCATCATCAACATGCATAAATGCAAGTCTAAAATGTCACTAGTAAGTGTCAATCAAGCTAAGAAATTGATGAGTTGTAGAAAGAAATAAGTTTTACTTTTCCTAAGGGAAAATTAGTCTACTGAAGAGTCATTAAAATTAAAGACATCCCTAGAAGGTTGTATTAAGGAGCATAAAAATGAAGTGGAGGAGTTTATAAAGGAATACATGGGAGAGTTATTGGAGCCTAAAGAGATACCACCTAAGAGGGAAGTGGATCATGAAATACAATTATTGCAAGAATCCCCATTTCCAAATATTGGGCTCTATAGACAATTCATTCTGGAAGAAAATGAAGTAAAGAATAAGTTCCAATAGCTTTTGGAGAAGGGTGCGATTCAACCAAGTACCTCACCTTTTGGGTGAACCATCATAATTGTGCCCAAGAAAGATGGGACTTGGAGAATGTGTATTGATTACAAGGAATTGAATAAGATTACACTAAAGAATCAGTACCCTCTACCCAGGATTGATGATCTATTGGACTAGTAGAAACATGCCAAGTACTTCATTAAGATAGATTTGAAATCAAGGTATCACCAGGTGCGAGTCACAAAAGAAGATACCTTTAATATTTTCTTCAAGACAAGGAAAGGTTTATATGAGTGGTTGGTTATGCCATTTGGTTTATGAAAAACACTAGCTACACCTATGAGATTAACGAATGACACTTTACACCCTTATCTAGTTTCATTTGTTATTGTCTATTTATATTGGTTTATATTTCTACCTGGGAGGAGCACATCACACATGGTATGCAGGTGTTAGAGACCCTAAAGAAGAACCAACTACTAGCCAATATCAATAAATGTGATTTTTCTCAACAGTCTTTGGTGTATCTAGGTATGTGATCAGTGGAGGAGAGCTCAATATAGATCCCACCAAGATGGATTCCATCATCAAATGTATAGTCCCTATAAATTTCACAAAAATTAGGAGATTTGTTAGGGCAACATAGTACTTGGAAAAGTTCATAGCTTTGTTTTCAACACTAGATTTACCAATCGACACAATAATAGTGGGCAATAATATTTTCTAGTGGGGAAAGAATCAATAGAAGGCCTTTAATGAGATGAAAATAAATATCATTCAAGCACTAGAACTCGTGCTACAAAACATGTCACATCCCTTCGAAGTGGAGACAGAATGGGAGAAATATTGGTGCAGGGAGGAAGGCATATTTGTTGTCATTCTAAATTATTTCATGGGGTGTTCCTCAAATACCATAACTACAGAAGGGAGATATATGCCTTGGTACAAGTTGTCAAAAAGTGGAAGCATTATCTGATGGGAAAGGAGACCATCATCCACATAGATCACCAACCACTCTAGTATTTTTCAGGCCTAGAGTAAGTTACAAGAACCCAGGAGCTACAAATGGATAGGGTTCTTACAATAGTGATCTTGATTTTATGAGGAGAACGAAATGAACACATATTATTATTATTATTAACATAGAGAAACAATGAACAATAATAGAGATATAGTAAAATTGACTTCTATTCAAATAAGAAATATGTTGAAACTATAAAATGCAAACTGAAAACAAGTTTTCTAGAATGGTGGGGGGGATATCTCTGAGAAGATATGTGACAGTTATGCTCATTCACAAGATGATTAAAATGAGGCTCTGAAATCCTTTTTACAATAAAAACGAATGCCAAAACCCTATACATCCAAACATCTAACACTAGGAGATGAAGAACCAAAATTCATGTGGGCCCCATTGGGGTAAGTTGGTACATCAAATTCCTGAGGTTGTAACTTTTACATATGATCTATGTTTTAGGCACATGATATCCCATTGGAAAGGTATATCCAAGGAATACACATTATTCCATCAAACTCTGAATTCATCTATGGTTTGATTGTGGCAAGCCCTAAAAACATTGTTTAGGGCCTCAAAACTATTGGAATTTTTGGTATGATCATTTAACCATATGCAATGTCACATCATTGTCATCCAACCATAGGCATTCATATATGCCACCCCCAAGAACACTAAACTTTACTTAGATAGATTTTGTTCACAAAGCAAGTCCAATCAGATAAACCCTAGCACAAGTGATACCTCAACTAGAAATACCACCACAACTGTAGCAAAAACACCATACAATGTAGCGCACCTCCTCAAGGAGTAGCACACAAGAGAGAGATACAAAAAGACTAAACAAGAATAAATTGTGCAATTGCAGCTACTGCATCACCTCCTCCAAACTTGTACCTTGCTTCTCTGTAGCTGGGAGAGTGTGGGTGAGTGAAAAAATGAGCCAAGACGTCCTCTATTATAGTCTTCCTTGCCACTAGACCGAGTTGACTTCTTCTATGGACAGGTGTATTTTCATTACTGCTTTATTATTCTGGGCCAACTTCTCTTCTAGGTTATTTCAATATCTTTTCAATGGACCTCTTGCTTCTGGAATTCTCTCTGCATCTAAGAAAGGTCATCTAGGAGGGAAATATCATCCCGAAGCTACAAAAACATGAACACTCCCTCTTATCTAGGGAGGCATATTTCACGATGTCTTCATATGGTAGTCCATTGACTACTCTACAATCTTCTAGCAGGTAGACATATGCTACAATTCATTTGGTAGCTTGAATCATCAGGCACAGTCTTTGCAATCAAGTGGTAGCACATGAAACTACATCAATTGATCTAGTATTCTCTATGAAAATTATCTAGTAGCACACAACTACTATAATGTCATCCAATAGATCACAATTGTTTCCAAGTAGTACACAAATACTGTCCAGTGAAACACAATCACTACTAGTGGAACACATCCACCGAAGTAGCACACAGATATTGTCCCGAGTCATAAATCCTCTGATATTGGAACACATCCATCGAAGTAGCACACAACTATTGTCTGGAGTCACACAACCTCCACCAGTGGAACAAATTCACCGAAGTAGCACACAAATATTGTCTGGAGTCACACAACCTCTGCCAATGGAACACATCCACCGAAGTAGCACAAAAATATTGTCTGGAGTCACATAGCCTCCTCCAATGGAACACATCCACCAAAGTAGCACACAACTATTGTCCGGAGATACACAGTCTCTTCCATAGTCTTACAAATATGTGTGTGATGTTTCTTCTCTCATCATATCTGACAGTGCATTACCCCATCATTCACCTCACATAAATGATACAGGGAACCCTTGTCCAGAGGGGTTAGACGACATGAGAAGAAACAACACACCTTCCTCTCAATGAGGGTGAACATTCAACAACATTCCAAGATTTCCCGTAAAGTAATCATACTTCACTCTTTGATAATTGCTTGGTGAGAATGTCTGCTATCTTCTCTTGCATGGATATGTATTGGAGTTCCACATCTCCTCTTTGCACCATGTCCTAGATGTACTAATATTTGATCTCTATATTCTTAGACCCGTCATGGAATACAGGTTTCTCGGTAAGATTCACACAACTTTGATTGTCACAATGTATCAAAGTTGGCTCCAATTTTAGATCAAATATCCCAACTAGCAACTTTCAGAGCCACACTACTTCATGGCTTGACAGGATTGTTGTGATATAGTCTGCTTCTGAAGTAATGAGTGCCACTGATGTATTCTTCCATCTCAACTATGAGATCATGTTTGATCCCATAATAAAGAAGAATCCATAAGTACTCTTCCAATCCAATGCACTCCTTTCCCAGTGAGAGTCTGTATATCCCCGTAGCTTCACAGCTCCACCCAAGACATATCTCAATCCATATCCAAATGTATCATGAATGTACCTCAACATATGGTTTGATTCCATCCAATGTACGTGTCTAGGTTCAACCATGTGTTGACTCAAGTTATTCACTTCAAAGCATATGTCTGGCCTGGTGTTAACCAGGTACATCAAGGATCTAATCAACTGTCTGTACATCGTGGGATCCACCAAATCTGAATATTTTTCACCCAATAGCTTCATATTTATCATCATGGGTGTGGTCATGGAATTACAGTCCATCATCCCGAATCTTTGTAGAATATCAACACTATATTTTCCTTGGCTAAGGAAAACCGCATATGATCTCTGCCACACTTCCAATCCCAAGAAGTAATGAATCAAACCTAGATCCTTCATCTCGAACTATGAAACAAGATCCCTCTTGCACCCAACTATGAGCCTCTCATATCCTATTAGAAACAAATCATCCACATGTACGATCAATGGAAACCCATCCCCAAGCTCATCAAATAATCATCTGATCTGGCATATAATGTCTTGGGTGCCCACTTAATCCCATAAAAATCCTTCTTTAATCTGCAGACAAGAGAATCCTTCTCATGTATCTCATTCCTTCTCTATGTACACTTCTTCTAGCTACTGGAGCAAGTGTCTCGTCATAATATTCTTCCTCTTTGTGGGAGAATCCTCAGGCCACAAATCAATATTTGTGCATCTCTATGTTTCCATATACAACATGATTGATTATGTATATCAACTTGGAAGTCACCGTTGACTTGACTTCTCATTTTGGAACCAAAGAAAGAATCCATATCTCATTCCTTCTGACTAGCTTCCTCCTTTATCACTAAGACAATGGAATACTCCTAGGAGGTCTCATATCTCCTCGAAGCCTCTGGATCTAGTTTCATGTCTGTCAGTATTGTAAGACATTTATGTAGCCCATATGAATATGAGGAGGAATAATTTTTGAATGAAAGTTTCTAAAAAAGTGACTCTCTCTGAGATCAGGCTCACTCTGAGTCTGCATGCTCCTATGAACTTTCTTGGGGAGGCTTCTCCTCCCTACTTGGTCTTGAGGGTTGACTCCCTATGAATTGTAGTTCCTTATTATATGGTACTTGATGGGGCCTCCTGCCTCACCATTGGTGGAGCCATATGCTCCTTCTCATTATATGTCTCATCAATGCCATATATATGTATCCCCCTTTTCATCGTGAAAAGTATCACGAGACCATGTTGGTCTCTTCCTGGTTACTGTAATGATTTTGGGTAGGCCCTTCTAGATTTACTAACTCTTCCTGGTGCACTCAAGAGTGATCAACTAAATCGATATCCATATGCGATACTTTTTATCTGCAAAGGTATTCTTCTTTCCATAAGGTTCTAACTTTGTCCTTCTCTCTTTCATTACATGGATGTGAACAACTCTATGTATGCATAGTATGATCCATGTCTTACCTAGATACCATCTAAATTGTTACTTCATGTAACCATAATTATAGATACCTCTCAGAGATATTACCTATGACCTTCCCAGAACAAGAAAAAATAACAACGATATTTCCATGGTAACCTCCATGGAGTTTACAATATAACCTGCCCCGAACAAGGTCAACCAAGAACATCTCCTAAAGGAGATTAATTTATCTTGTAAACAAGTGCATTATTAATGTTATTCGTACCAACAATAAAAAAGTGTTACTAAGCTATCAATAACAATGTAAATAGTATAATTCTAAAGATTTCTACTCTAGTTACAACACATACTTAAACTGCAACAATATAAGGAATATCAAAACTAATATGCAAACCTTGATTTTAGTTGTATTTGTTCCCATATAGTTTCCCGATCTTGTGCTTGGAAAAAAAGATCACTTCTCCTATAAACACCCTCAAGATATTGATACAATTTATACTTATACAAGTACATACCTCCGAAAGAAATGGAAAACAACAGAAGGAAACAATAATTCCTAAAACTTCAAAGTTCTCCAACTTGCAATATGAAGATAATGAGAGATGTGTTAGGTTAAGGCACACTAGGACAACCAAAACGTTTTCCAAGACTTCACAATTTTTTTTACTGCAACTAGAACTACAAATAGCATGAAGGAACTAGCACAAAAGTAATGGAACTATTAGGGTTTCAGGGGGTGTGCTAGGATAGGGTGCACTTCTTTGTGAAAGAATTATCCCCAATGTCCTTGGGACAGTGCTCAATGAGATTGTCAAAGTATTGAAGTTGTAAGGTGCTGCAAGGTTCAGATGCATTGATGTTCCTTCCAATGGTCAAATTGTTCTGAAGGTAACTAGATCTAATACCTTGTTGTAATTTTTGATATGCTCGTTTAACCATAAACAATAACACATCATTGTCACCCAACCATAGGAATTCATATATTCCACCCCTGAGCACACTAACCTTTACTTATATAGATTATGTTCACAAAGAATGTACAATTAGATAAACCCTAGCACAAGTGATAGCTCAACCAGAAATACCACCACAACTGCAACAACATCAACATACAAAGGTAGCATACCTCCTCAAAGAGTAGTGCACAAGAGAGAGATACCAAAAGACTGAACAAGAATAAACTGTTCAATTGCAGCTACTGCATCACCTACTCCAAACTTTCACATTGATTTTGTGTATATGGGAGAGTGTGAGTGAGTGAACAAATGATCCAAGATGTCCTCTATTTTTAGTCTTCCCAGCCACTAGACTGTGTCGACTTCTTCTCTGGATAGGTGTCTTTTCATTATTACTTTATTCTTCTGTCCCGACTTCTCTTCTAGGGTATTTAAATATCTATTCAATGGATCTATTACTTCCAGAGTCTTCTCTTCATCTAAGAAAATTCATCTAGGAGGGAAATTTCATCACACAACTACCAAAACATCAACAAAAACGACCCTGGAAGTTCAGGACCCAAACACTAGGAAAAATCTACCAAACTGAAACAATGCCAAGATGAGCTAGTTGGAATAGGTGGGTGGCCACCAATATCCATCTTGATAATCTCCCCTTAGGAATAAATGGTATCCATTGCATTTATTTCCCCTGTCATATGAGGAAATTGTATTTTGAATTTGGCCCCGGGCGAGCCAGTTGCCTTGGTGCAGGAGCTACCCTACTTTGACAACCTGATAAAGTTGGATCCTCTATCGGCGAGTTCCCTTGACCTTTATGTCCATGATAAGATTAGTGTATTCCTATTCCATGAAGTCAGGGTTGAGCTCTATTGGTGTCAACTGTTCTAATATCTCTAAGGTGTCCAATAATGGTGGAAAATATGGCTGAAAGAGATCCACATTGAACATTGGTTGCAAGCCAAGGAAGGGGGGGATGTTGAGCTCAAAATAATTGTCTCCCACATTCTTGGTGATGGTTTAAGGTCCATAGTAGAGTGGACAAAGATTTTGATGGGGCCTTGAAGGGATTTATTTCTGCAAGTGCAACCAAACTTTATCTCCCACCTAAAACTTGTGTGGCACCCATTGTTGGTCATGGCACTGCTTGTACTTGGCAATGGACTTCTGTAAAATATCTTAAACCTGTTGGTGGATGTGTTGTATCCACTCAATGAACTCGGTGGCTTTCTCAACTTTAGCTGGAGCATGGGATGATTCTTCCTGGGTGGATGCAAGGGGTGGTGCAACATCCATGGGACCCAATGGTTGAAATACCAAAGCCATCTAAAAGGGGTTGTGGTCAGTTGAGCTATGTATGGATTTGTTGTAGTTGTGTTGAACATAGGGAAGACTCTCAACCCATGTGCAGGGATTCTTAGAATTGTACATGTGTAGGATATGCACGATCCTATGGTTGATGACCTGGATTTGGCCATCCATCTAGGGGTAGAAGGCAATGGATTTAGTGAGCTTGGTGTCCAACAGTGACCAGAGGCTTGACCAGAATGTGTTGAGGAACTGATTGTCCTGATATGAGATAATGGTTTGTGGTATCCCAAAATGTACCCACACTCGTTCAAATAATACATTGGAAGTGGCCTCCATTGTGGTTCTCTTGTTGCAGGCGACCATAATCACCATCTTGGAAAAGCGATCAACAACCACAAAAACACAGTCATTTCCCCACTTGGTCAAAGGAAGGCCTGGCAAGTAGTAGGAATCCATAGTGTAGGAAGTGAACTGGGTGGCTTTGTCAGCTTTAGTTGAGCATGGGACGAGTCTTCCTGGGTGGTATCAAGGGGTAGTGCAACATCCATGGAACCCAATGGTTGCAATCCCAACCCCAGATGAAAGGGGTTGTGGCATATTGAGATATGTATGGATTTGTTGTAGCTGTGATGAATATAGGGAAGACTCTCATCCCATGTGCGGGGGTGCTTGGAATTGTACATGCATAGGATATGAATGATCATTTGTTTGACGACCTCAGTTTGGCCATTTGTCTCATTGTGGAAGGCAGTGGATTTAGTGATATTGGTGTCCAGAGGTGAGTATAGGCTCGACCAAAATATGTTGAGGAACCGATTGTCCCGATATAATATAATGGTTTTTGTTATCCCAAAATGTACCCACACTCGTTCAAATAATATGTTGGCAGTGGACTCAGCTGTGATGCTCTTCTTGCAGGCGGCCAAAATCACCATCTTGGAAAAGTGATCAAAAACCACAAAAAAACAGTGATTTCCCTGCTTGGTCAACGGAAGGCCTGACATGTATTCCATTGAGATGGATTCCTAGATCCTGTTAGGAGTAGTAAGAGGGGTGTATAGGCCTTGTTTCTTAGTGGCCAGTTTGGAAATAACACAAGCAGTGTAGGACCTGATATACTTGTTGAAATCTTGTCGAATTTTCAACCATTAGAAATGTTGTTGCAACACTTCCACTTCCTTTTCTACACCGAAGTGTCTTACCACCCGACAGTAGTGGGATTCCAAAATAAGCTTCATTCGCTTGCTTAATTGAACACAGAGATGGCCCAGATGGCAAAGCATCCCATCCCGAAGAAAAAAATTTCTGGCAGTTGTGTTTGCACCCAACATCTGGTAGGTGGTGGTGAAGTCAAGATATTTTTGATAGAGTTGGGGCCATCTAGAGGTCTCGTCGACACAA
This sequence comes from Picea sitchensis, assembly GCA_010110895.2. Lineage (NCBI taxonomy): Eukaryota > Viridiplantae > Streptophyta > Pinopsida > Pinales > Pinaceae > Picea > Picea sitchensis. The sequence goes on along the minus strand of SNQJ01S0007855.1, from coordinate 55,586 downwards.
GAGTTTATAACCATGGTGAGTTTCGCAACTGGAGGTCAACTGTGGAAATCAACTATGTGGTTGGTAATTCCTATCTTATACTTGATGTTGAGGTGGAACTACTACAAGTATGTGGACCACTTTTGATGGCAGTCATTCTGCATTTTCCCTTGTGTCTACATGAACTACATCATCTTATGATCAGTGTGGATGATTTTCTCCTTCCCAAGAATGTAATTCCTCTAGTAGTGGCAGCCTTGCACAATGGAGTGTATTTATTTATCATAAGTAGGGTACTTATGGATGATGTATGATAGTGTCTCACTATAATAGGCCACGAGGTGGTCATGTTGAGTGAGAACTACACCCAAAGGATATTCTGAAGCATCTATCTCAATCTCAAAGGGTTGTTGTAGGTCAGGGAGTGAAATAACTGGGGCTGCGAACAAGAGTTTCCTCAAATAATCAAATGATTGTTGTTGGGATAGGCCCCACACAAAATTTTCCTTACCACCACCCATGGTTACTTGGTTGAGGGCCCATGCAATATGAGAGAATCCCAGCATGAACATGTGATAGAAATTGGCAAGGCCTAATAATATTTGAAGCTCAGTGAGTGTGGTTGGGGCTGGGCAGTCACGAATGACCTAGATATTGGATAGATCCACATGCACACCATGCTCATCAACAATGTATCCTAGGTACTAGACTCTGTCCATGTTGAAGGAGAATTTTTCCAAGTTGGAATATAGATTTTGTTGTCACAGAGTGTGCAGAACCTGTTGAATATGTTGTAAGTGTTATGCCCAAGCATTATTGTAGATGAGGATGTCATCCAGATATACCCTAAAAAAATAATTGGTGAAAGGCTACAAGATATCGTCCATCATCCTCATGAAAGTTGTTGAGGCATTTTTCAAACCAAAGGGCATGACCAACCATTCAAAAATACCTTCTTTTGACTTGAAGGTAGTATTCCATACATCTGTATTCTCTATTGGGACCTTATGGTAGCTAGAGTTCATATCAATCTTACTGAAATATTTGGCCCCTTGATTTGATCAAGGAGATCGTCGATTCAAGGAATCAAGTATCAGTTCATGGATGTGATTTTATTTAAGGCCAAATAATAAATGTAGAGTCACTAGGTCCCACATTTCTTCTGCACAAGCATGATTGCGCTTACACAAGGTGATGAGTTGGGTCAGATGTGACCATTTTGGAGAATTTCTTGGATTTGACGCTTGATCTCCTCATTTTCTAAAAGAGAGGGGCGATAGACTGGCCCATTGGGTAGTAGTGTTTTAGGGGTCAAATCGATGGAATTATTGACCTGACAGTGAAAATGTACCTGAATATGTGAGGATAAGATCTATTTTTATTCTTGCATGACATTATCCACTTTCTTCTACTGCATGGATAGGTTGGTCATTGAGGCCATGGATGTGGATAGAATTTTTCACCCTCTCTGAGAGAGAATCACAAAGAAGAAAAACTTCTCAGTCTGAGAGATGACCTTCCTACATTGCTTGGCAGAGATCAACGAAATGGCACTATGTGGGACTACCTCGAGCATCCTGTACAATTTCCTATCCAAAGTAATAATAATAGTGCAAGGTCTAGACTCATATACAACATGAAATTTCCATAAATAAGGTTGTCCCAAAATAACATCACTGAATTCAAGTGGATAAACATCACATAATACCTCATCTTTGAAGGGGTTGATGTCATAGGATAGGTGACATCGTTGGATGACATGAAGATCACTTCCTTGAAGGAGCCATCTGATGGTGTAGGGATGTGAGTCCAACGTTTTCGACAAGGCTAGTTGCTTGATGACCTCCTCTAATATTAAGTTCTTATAGCTACCACTATAAATGATGAAGTGTAGTGGGGTGCATTTCATCCACATTTGGGAATGAAAGAAGCGCTCTTCTTCCTCTATCTCATCAGGTTCACCGGGTTGGATATTGGTTGTAGAAATGGTGGCACTAGGTTCCACATTAGTGATCTATATCCCCTTTTCTATTTTTGACTCAGATTCAGAACCCACATATTATTTAGAGGCTTTCACCTTAGCCACCAATGACTTCTTTGAGCAAAATAAACAACGTTATGCTAGGGGCTCTTATGGAAGTCACAACACTTCTCTATATATTTCTTCGTCTTTCCATTGTCCTTATTTGTTTGTGTCTTAGACTGGTTGTCCTGAGGCTGTCCATCTTTTCTCTTCCCTTTGTTATGTAGTTTGGGGCTACCCTTTCCCTTCTTCTATTGTGAGGGGTTCCCATACCCAAACTACCGTGTCTTTTTTTTAAGCTTCTGCTCTATTTTTATGGCATATCGATAAGTCACACCCAAGGACAAGATGTCCAGAAACTCCATTTATGTCTGGTTGTATCTATGGATACCACTATGGTACTTGAGCACCAGATGTTTCTTATAATATTTGATACCCATCTTGTTGCGCAAGTTATGGAATATATTTGTGAAATTTGGCACTGCTTTGTCCCTTTCCTGTCGTAGTGTGGTCCATTTTGTATACAGGTTGTCATAATTTCCAACAGGGTAGTATTGTTCCTTAATAGTATCCCTGAAGGATTCCCAGGTGAGTGAAACTATGAATAATGAGGGTTCCCTTGTTGCCTTTTTCTCACAGAAATTCTCCCACCAATATCTGACATGGGGGACGACTTTGAGGAGTGAAAAAGTAATATTTTCTCTATTCAAAAAGTTATGGATAGAAAAATATTGTTCTATAAGATTCAACTATTTGTCTACAAAATCTACGTCTATATGTCCTTCAAATATAGGAATATCAAAGTTTATTTGTTCCTTGAAGGAGGTGGTTCCTCCACTTGATGAATATGCATCGCTTGTTGGTAGTCGTCGAAGGATTTGCACAAAATTATCCATCATCTCATTCCTTTTTTGTGTGAGGTCTTCCTCGAGCAATAGTTTGAAAGGATCTCTTGTCATATCGTCTTTATTTTCTCCCACCATGGCAGGTCCCTTGGGCATGCGAGATATCTTGTCCTCAAGAGAAACAAGCTCGAGACCCAACTGTTTGTATCCTGACCTCATTGGGGACATGCACCAAGAAAGACAAGGAGAAGATCGCTCTAACACCAGTGATTCATATTTTATGAGAAAACCGAAATGAACACATATTATTCTTATTATTAACAAAGAGACACAATGAACAATAACATAGATATAGTAAAATTGTCTTCTATTCAAATATGAAATGTGATGAAATTGTAAAATGAAGACTGAAAACAAGCTTCCTAGAATGGTGGCGGCCTATCTCTGAGATGAGATGTGACGGTTTCATTCATTTGAAATAAGATGAGTACAATGAGTATTTGAAATAATTTTTACAATAAACATGAATTACAAAACCCTAGGCATCCATAAACCTAACCCTAGGAGATGAAGCACCGAAACTCAATTGGGCCCCATTGGGGAAAGTTGTTACATCAGCTTCCTCGAGTCATAAATTTTGCATACGATCTCCTTTTTAGGCGCATGATATCCCGTTGGAAAGGTATATATGAGGACTACAAATTGTTTTGTTGGAGATCCCTAAAAACGTTGTTCAAGGCCTCAAAATGGCCTCAAAAGTTCAGGACCTGAAAACTAGGAAAAAACTGCAAACTGAAAAACTGCCAAGATGATCTAGTTGGAATAGGTGGGTGGCCACTGATATCCATCCATATAAAGTAGTTTAATTTTTTCATAAAGTATAATAAGGGTATAACAAAAACTTTTACATACATTCTTTGATGACCACCCACATCCAAGATTACAACTTTGGGAACTTTGATGCACATGGAGCCTTTTACCCATGATGCATACAAAGAGGCATACACAAAATATGAGGACTTCAAGAAGGTGTTTTAGTATCTATAGGGACGAATTCATATAGAATAAGGTGACGAAAAGGATGACTATCATTTCCATAATGGGTTAATCTACAAGCTCAACAAGCTTTGTGTCCCTAAAGGTGAATGTTTGTAGCTTATGAGAGAGAATCACACCTCCAAGGTTGTAGGACATTTTGGTATTGGGAAGATAGTTTCCAACTGACATAGGTATGTGTACTAACCAAGAATGCAAGAATATATAGCAGAATATATTAGAGGATGTATACTTTGTTGTACCAACAAGCCCAATAACAAGAAGCAAGGTCTATACCATTCCTTACTTGTACCCTCTTGACCTTGGGAAAGTATTTCCATGGATTTTGTGGGAGGTTTACATACAAAAATGAAGGTACATGAATATATATTTTTGGTAGTTGACAAGTTTATCAAAACATGCACTCCCATTCCTTGTAAAAATACAATCAAGGTACGAGAAGAAACAAACTTGTTCTGTGAATGGGTTTGGGTGCACTTTTGGATACCAAGGAGAATTGACTCAGAGAAGGACACCATATTTATCAATGCCTTTTGGGTTACATTGAGGGATAAGATGGACACTAAGCTCAATAGGTATACAACATTCCATCCATAAAAATATGGGTAGACAAAAGTAGTCAATGGGAACTTGGTGCAAATTTTGAGGGGTTACAATCAGAAGCATTTGAAGACTTTGAATACAAATTTGATCTATATAAAACATTCTTATAACATATCAGTGCACACTTCTACTAGTAATTCACCTTTTGAAACTTGCTTGGATATTTTCCACCTTCACTCTTAGATTTTGTATATGGACAATAAGGAGGAGTGAGGGAGGACCTTAGATAGATGCATTAAAAACATAAAAAAAATGTTGAGAAGATCAGGAAGATCCATTTTCAGGTACATGAGACACTAAACAAGTCATAGGAAAAGTGAATTCTAGACATGACCAACAAAAAATAGAGATAACATTTAGAGTGGGAGACAGAGTATGGTTATAACTAAAGAAGGAAAGACTATAGGGTCTTGGTAAGAATATCAAGGCTCTGTGGTATGGTCCTTTTGAGATATTGTAAAGGGTGGGAGATAATGACTATAGACTCGGTATTCCCCCATACATGCACATTTACTCTTTAGTGAATGTGGAGAATCTGAAACTCTGTGAGCCCACCGTGTTGGATCAGAAGGAGGAGTAGGTCCTACCTTCAATAGATGATTTAGAACCAGATACTCAAGCAGATTAGAAAAGGACACATTTTTGCAGAAGAAGTCTAAAACTATAATACATGGGAATCATGACCTTTGGCAGATTAGGTTGAAAGAGAAACATCTAGGAAAAGAAAAGTAGTACTCTAGGGAGAAGGTAGAGGAAACATTTACTCACCTCATTCAGTAAATATTTTTGGGACCAAAATCCTCCCTAAAAAGAGGGGTATGATCTAGATTATATCATTATATTATTTTTCATCTATCTCAATACTTTATGGGTGGGAAATTGGAGGAATCATCTTGCAAGGCCATTTGGAAACTAGTCCAAATTTGGAAATTTGAGTCCAAAAACTAACTAAAATATTCCAGATCCATTTTGAGGCATCAACCGACACTTTTTAATGGTCCAGACCTTACTATAGAGAGATATTATATATTCTACACACTGATTCCTTTCCAAGGGTGCAATAATTTCCTCAATCGGAGTTATATGTGAAAGTTATGCCTCCCGCAATTTGACCTAATGTATTTATCACCATGGTGTGAGTGGATGCCACATCAAACACCATTACTTAAATGTGTAGGTCTAGACACATAATGCATTTTCTAGAAAAATCTAGAAGGTCCAAACCTGATCAATAATTGAGGGTTGAGGAATTCCATACCATAACCCTAGATGGTCATCAAGATATGTTAAATACTAGGCCAATAGGAGGATAAGGCGTTCCATTCTATGTTATTGTATTTTGTTCCATAGAAAATAAGAACAACTGGGATTGGTAAATTATAGATAATAACATAGGGGTTTAATTTTTTATAGTATCCTAACAGGCCACGGATCTTAGATAACTCCATATAGATTCCATTCTCCTTTGTACTTGCATCATTTCCATACTAGAGAAAATAGAGTAGAGAAACCTGACCTTCTAGCTAGGTTTTCTCCCATAAGGGTTTCCCAGAGAAACTCTTGTTTGAATACTGAGAGGGGGGGTGAATCATTATTATCACTTTTTACCACTTTCAATCATAATATATAAAATTCAACTTTATCAATAGTATTCAATAGTGTATCAACATTAAAATCTACTTCATCTACAGGTTACAGAATGGAGCGAGGCGGAAAGCCAACGCGGCTAGGGCCCAAACCCTAGCCGCCCCCGGTCTGGATCTCGTCTGCAGGAGCCCGGAACCGGCTGGAGCAGCCGATCAGAGCGTCCCTCCAGCGATTTGCATGACAAAGCGTCCCTTCTTCGATTTACAACGGACAGATCGTCCCTCATACGAATTGCACACGTGGTTTTGAGCGGAGGTCGTGCCTCTGCGTTTTTGTTTGCAGGTGGCCGCTGCCGTGCTTCAATGGCCCCAAAACCGACCGCCGAAATGGACGAAGATACTCTAGAAGAATTCAAAGCACTAGTCCGCGTGGTAAGACCTAAATCCAAGCCGTCTATCTCATCTAAATTTGTCAAGAAGCTGGAGGAGATCCCTTCGGTGGAGCTATCTCCAGAGGACCCCTGCAAACTTGCCCTCCTGCTAGCAGAAAATTCCCTCATCGGTAAGTTTACGAGGTTATGGCCCAGCCCCAAAACGGTGGAGGCATGGATGGATGATCGCTGGAAACCACTGATACAGGGAAAAGTCTCTTTATGTACAGTAGGCCGGGGTTTTTTTCTCTTCAGTTTCTCGAGGACAGAGGATCGAGATCTAGTTTTCAGATCTGGACCCTATTTCATGGGGGCAAGAGGGCTGTTCTTAGCCCCATGGACACTTCAATCCAGGAGCTGAAATCACCGCAGCCCCTGTTTGGGTCAGACTGCCTCATCTCCCCTTGCATCTTTGGGGGAAAAGATCTCTGGAGGACATTGGAAACAAGCTTGGGCGTTTCTTGGACAGTGTGGGGCCGAAAGGGGATCAATTTACATGCGCTCGAATTTGTGTTGAGGTTAACCTCGAGAAAGGCCTTCCGAAAGCTATTAAGCTTTCCCTGGGGGATTGGTCCCATATCCAAGAGCTGGACTATGAGCAGATCCCTTTTAAGTGCCTCCGGTGCCATGACTACGGTCATTTCTCAAAAACCTGCCCCAAAGCCCCTGGGGAGCCGGGACTAGTCAAAGAAGATGATTTTCAGCCAGTTTCTAATAGACGCAGGCAGCCACGGCAAAAGGACCCACTAACCCAGGCTCCGAAGGCCACTCATACAGCAGAGGCTACTCTAGAAAATAAAAATAGCTTTGATGTGTTGAAGGAAGATGAAGCCCTAGATCCAGAATCAACAACAGTCAAGGGAAATCCGACAGACGAAAGCTCTCCGGAAACCATTCCTCCAGAGTCAGTAGTAGTGAGAGGAAATCGGGACTCAAATCCGGAGCCCACTGCCCCTGCAGGTCTAGTTTCAATCCGCTCCAGCGGCTCTATGGAAACTCCTGACACTGTAGACACTTCAGCTCCATCTCCACCCCTTACCCGAGGGAGAAAGACCAACAAAGCACGCAGAGAAAAGGAGGTTGCCTCCAATATTTCTTTAGGCTCTCAGAAAAAGCTGGATCCCTTTTTTAAGGGGAAAGTCTCATCCTCCTAGGTTTAATGCTTTGCTTCTGTCTCCTATTGTGCTCACAGTTTGTGAGAATTTACTCATGTATGCATTTTTTGTCATTTTCTCGACTTAGCTCAAGAAGTAAGTGGGATTGTACTCTCAAGTTATTCGCAAGAAGGTTGGCCGAGATCACCAACCTTCTTCAGCTTTGTAACTTTCTGATTTTGGATTACCAGGAAGCCGATTAATACACTCTAACCGTTCTTGTAAAAAAAAAATAGTATTCAATAGTGTATCACTTATGCATTTAGTATATCATTTCATCATAAACAATATAATTAATCAGTGCATAATAAATAACTACACATACATAGTACACTAGAATTTACGTGGAAACAAAAATGGGAGAAAACCAAAGAATGATTTCTTATATATATGAATAATACATTCATAGGAAGCACCAACTTCCCAATTCTCCAACACCAATTGGAAGGACTCACCAACACCCTGATTTACAAGCTCCAACCTGAAGGAAGCTACAACTCCCTGAATTCTCTAATACCAACCAGAAGGAGGCTATGACCCTTTAATTCACAATCTCCAACTCCCTAACTTCTCCAGTACCAACCAGAAGGAGGCTACGACCCCCTGATTTACAATCTACAACATGAAGGAATCTCCAACTCCCTGTGTTCTTCGACACCAACCAGAAGAAGGCTACAACCCCCTTTCCTTTCCCCATCCTACCACCCTAAAATATAAGTGTAGACTCAACCTGTCACTACCACTAATACCATCACTATAACTATCACCATTACATCAACTTGTCATTGTCACTACCATTGTCACTATCAGATCAACATGTAATTGATGATCAACTAATCATCCAATCTGTCATTATCCCTGTCACCATAACTTCCACTTTCACTATCAGTGATATACCATCATCAACCAACTACAACGAGGTCCACTCACATGGATACCAAAACCATCACCATATCATGTACATCAACCATGTACCAGAACCTATACCATATCATGTACCAGAACATGTACCACACCATGTACATCAACCATGTACTAGAGCCTATACCACACGATGTGCATAAACCATGTACAAAAACCTACACCACACCATGTACATAAACCATGTACCAAAACTTATACCACACCATATACCAATATCACCAAGAAGTTCCTCTAGCAATGTAATATATCATCATCAACTCATGAACCATAACATCACCAAGATGTGTCTCAATATCACCAATTATGTACCATAAGATATCATCAATGATGTTCCTCAACCAAGTACCAACATACCTAAGAATTTCCTCACCATGTATCACACCATCATCAATATATGTGTCTCAACCATGTGCCAAAACATCAATGATATGCAACTAAGTATATAATTCAATCATATACCAAAACATCAACCATGTACTAATCCATGTACCAAGAGATATATTCCAATGCATCCAAGATATGCCTCAAGCATATACCATACAACAAACCATATTCCAAGTATCTACCTCAACCATGTACCAACATTACCAAGCATTCCTTAAGCATGTACCAACACATCCAATGCATGTACCTCAAATATGTGCCATAACCTCACCAAGAAGTGCCTCAAACATGCATCGATATCACCAATAAATGCACCTCATACATGTACCAAGAATATGACTCACACCATGAAGATAATATGTGCTTCAATCATGTACCAATGTCTCAACAAGATACCAAAGACATGCCCCAAGCATGAACCATAACATCACCAAAATGTAACCTTCAAAACATGCATATAGACATACCTTTATACCTGTAGTTGACCTAATACATAATATTATAGACTTGTAGCTCTTCCTCAGCCTTATAAATATACTACTAGCATCCTCCCCAAATTTATCTTAGCCTCGTAGGAATAAGAGCAATTGACTAGAGGGGCCTTGTGGGACGAGGGTCGTACAACTCGCGGGACACTAGTATCTTGACCCATGGGGGTCATCCAAATTAGGGTTTATCAGAAAACCCTCCCTCTCTTCTGCAATCCCAAAAATTTTGCACTCCTTATTCTTTAGTGTAAATATGTTGACCTGCACAAAATAGATCCAGCTAAACAATGATACACACATTTGCAGAGAGAATTGGAAAAAGAAGAAGAAGGAGAGAAAGAATGGAAATAATTCTGATTAACCGTTGTGAATAATAAATAATTTACACATGATATACTCTGTATAACTCAATGAGTTCGACTTGAGGTGAACCAAGTCTCCATAGTGGTGGTCTAGAGTGATCTGGACACACACCAAAAATTACGGGAGTGAACTGCCACCTATTTTAGTCTCTCAGGCAGTTACGGGAGTGAACTACCACCTAGTTGAGTTAACTAGTCAACTAGTCTTTAGTTAACTGACTGAATAGAAAGTAGTGAGGCGCTAACTCAAGGAATCAAGGCTAATGTGCCACTTTGGTGATGATACCAAGGCAATGTCGAATTAGCATGGTGATGATCCCAATGTTGCATGGTGATGATCACAATGCAACATCTAAACTCAACTCAACTAGTCAAACTGAAGTGTGAACTGAAAGAGAATATTCTCCAGGTGGAATATTCTCTCCTAAAATATAGGAGACTGGATAATGACTAATTATGACTAATAAA